>NSJW01000429.1:767730-1148654 GCA_019955255.1 Castanospermum australe
TTCCAATGAAAGCCTACTTACAACTCTGAGGTAGAATATTCTCTATGATTGCTTAAGAAAAAAGTTATCATTCCCCCTAATTAAACGTCCTAGCTAGTTAGTCCAATATAACTTGTAATATCTTTCTCAAAATAATTACTATTGTAAAATATATTTTTTATACATTTTAATTATACATGCTAATTATTAAAATAATTACATTATCTTACGTTTCAGGAACACCAATAAGAAGTAATACAGTGCTTTTCATTAATTGCAAATTTGCAAAGATCAACTTCCTGCAAGATAACTTCCACACTATCATTGTTTTCTTGCATCTTCAGCATTACCTTTCTCACTCGATTTACTCACTTTTCCTTCACTTTGGCATTGCGACACAAGAAAAATGATCCTAAACTGCTCACACATTACTCATGCAACTATGATGATCCTAACAGCTATGATGACCGACTCATCCTATTTATGTCATAAAGGCAATGTTTCAGTGGAGACACTAACTTGGATTAGTAAGCTATGGACAAAAAGGAAATTGCAAAATCAAAATTCTGCATCTGCTATATTAACATTCAAAGTTTAAAACGAATTAGTTTTATAAATATAGCCATTGAAGATAAAATTGTAACAATTACAACAACCTTCACACCATGAGAATGATCCCAACTTTACATTAGATAAATTTTAAACCATTCCCTACTTGTCTTTCCACTTTCTCACCTTCAGATAGCTAAAACTGAAGCAACTACTATTTAAAAGTATTCCTTGCTCAACCAATATAGTTGGAAGTAATTATAGTGTGTAAGCGAGGGAACCATAACTGTCATCTTTTATCTTTGGCCTTCTTAAGTATAATTTCTGTGCTTCTTTCTATCATAGAGCAGAATATAAACTCATGATAGGAAGTAAATAGTAAGGTCCTAATAAGCAAGTAAATTAGCTAAAAAGTATGGTATATTACTATAAAGAGAAAACTTAGCAGAGCAACGCAAAATATCATTTCCACAAATTTTGCAAATTCACATTAAATAATAAATGAGAAACTTGACAGTTGCAGGAAACATGGATTTGGTCCCAAGAAATACACTTTAATGTTACCATTAGCATGCACTTGGTTTACGGTTAAATGGTTAATTGACATGGTATAAAGTCAAGTTAACTAGATGGTCTGGTTCTTGATCCTTACCACTCCCGGTAAAATTATATTTCAGTACATATTGGGTGCAACTATTTAGTTTTAGCATTGGGTCCTATTTCAGCCAACACAGACTGCATTTCCACAATTGAAAACAAAATTACTCTTTACAAAAAAAATTAAACATGCGTTCAAATGTAATAACAGAACTTCATGCTCAGAGATCAATGGTATTTGATATAGACAATATCAAGTACATATTGCAACAAAAATCAAGAAAATGTTGGTTATGATAGCCAATTAGAAACCTTGAACCTCAACTAATCTCATAGATATAGAGATATAAAGAATTGTCACACAATCATAAAGGGCAGAGTTAAAGAACATAAGGGCAAAGAAAAAAACTTTACAATAACCAAAATAATTATTCAAATGGGACTATCAAAACTGGTTTAACCATGAAAAATAAGAAGAAACCAATATGCCAGACTCATTATAAAAAATTTTCAGTTCATATCTAGCATATCTCATAACTCACTCAAAGTCATAACATTGCAAGTTGGTCATTGTAAACAACTATACAACTTTTTCTTTTTTCTTTTTGGTTACACTGTACAACATTTTTAACATTAGAAAGATAAAACAAAACTTAAAATTGCTCAATATAAATTTATGTCTTTCTCACATCATTTTTGTATCAAAAGACATTAAAGTGGTATAGTGTTAAATTGCTTACAGCATACATGATTAAACCCAATATGCAATCCTGGTATAAGGTACACTCTTAACACTGTTATAGTGTAAATTAGGAATCAAAGCTATAGTGTAAATTGCTTGCAGCTATCAATGCATGAAATTGATGTGAGAAAGGTAGTACAAGATTGAAATTAAATAAAAATATAGACAATATTATTATCAAAAGTCAAATGTACAACTAGCATAAAGCTTAAATTGGACAATTAATTATTATTATGTGGTGTGACATTAATTTTATATTCAAAATGTATTGAGTATCAATTAAAAAAATTGTAATTATTTAATATTAATTAAACTCACAAGAGTATTTTTGATATTATTGTAAAAATTTTAATGCTGACTCAATGTAAAAATTGATTAAAATATATAATTAGTCCTTATAATATCACTCGATTTAAATTTAAGTTTATATATATATATATATATATATATATATATATTTATATTAATTTCTATAGTTCTATTTATTTAAATTTTTATCTTTACTGTTAAGATTTTTATATAATATAGGAGAACACCGTGGAATAAAATATACTGCAATATAACACTTGAATATAAGAAGAAGTGGTTGGGTAGTTAGCTTAGCAACTGTGTGGGTCGTTGAGATGCTAATGGTGTAATGAAGGCTATAAGTGCTACAATTCTATAACAACATATTCTTTGGAAGAGAAATAAAGAAAGGGATCCCAGTGATCCAGAGGCTAGAGGTATCGTTTTGTCTCACAACTCATTGGATGGTGACATGAAAAGAGACAAATAAGTTTATAAAAAAATTTAAAATTCAGAAAGTCGCCATCAATTTTTATTTTAATAAAAAAATTAAAAAAAAATTTGATTAGAAATTGGTCTTTAAAAATGAAATCAAATTTGAGAGTCTAATTATACACAGAGAATAGTAAGAACTTAATTTTATTACATCCCTAATATGTTCGTCCTACGATAATTACTCTAAAGTTAATTATGCAAAATTATTATGATATCAAAAAGTATTTAATTTACCCCCAACAGTAAAATAACATAAAATTAATGATAAAAAATTATTAAAGAATTAAATGAAAATATTTAAAATTTCATCTTATCTTGCATGCCTACATATCCTCACATGCAATAATAAGTCAAAATCATGTAGTTATTGTAAAAACTAATTATATATTAAAGGATTTTAAAAATTGAGAATTGATTAAATGTAAGATGTTTTGTTGATTAATTAAAGTAAAAATGTTTGATGATGATTGGTTGACTAAAATGATAAGCATAGTTGATTACCTAAGAAGCACATAATCGATTGGTTGTTTTTTAAAAGAAAAGGACTGATGCCTATATTAGTCATGAATCATGTTATGTGTACATAAGGTTCTGAAAACTGGACCAAACCGGACCGACCGGTCCCCTCACCGATTCGGGTGGCGTCCCAGAACCGGTGAGGTCAAAAATCGGTGAACCGGTCCCAAACCGATTAAACCGGCCAAACCGGTTCCGGTCCGTACGGTTACCGGTTCTGAAGCTTCTTTTTTTTGGAACTTCTGTAAGCAAAACAACGTCATTTTGCTCTTAATTTTACAAAAAAAAAACACCCAAACGGCGTCGTTTGGGCCGGGGGGATTGAACACAGCGAGAGCAGGAAGCTGAAGATGATTTGGACAAGAGGAGTAGCAGAAAAGAGAGCAGAACATAACAGAGCAGAACAAGGGATGAGTAGCAGAGGAAGGTGAAGACTGAGAGGAAATGTGGGGTGTAGAAAAGGGTACCCATTGTTCCAGAGGCGTCACTGCCGCCATAGAAGGTGGCATGGGCGATCTGCCAGGGGCCATCGCTGTAAACTCTGGGGATTCGAGCACTGGTTGTAGTAAAAAGGGGGACCAATAATGCAATGCATAGAAAACCCATTCCAGCCATGGCAGAAGAGAGAGAGAGAGAGAGAATGGAGGAGTGGGTGGGTTGTGTTAGTTCGAGGTGAATGAGAAGCGTGGAGAAGTTAAGGGGGGTACTTATGGAGGGAGGGCAAGGAATGGGGCGAATCAGGTGAGGGACCTGCAGCTGCAGTAATCTGAAACTAGTTACCTTCTAATTAATGCTTGCACACAGACACTCTCTCTCTGTTGTCTTATTTTTGAGCTTTTTTTTCAATAATTAAATTGGTTCAATTTTTTTTTAAAGTTAATTTTAATCTTATAAATTTATTGATTTAATCTTAAAGAAAAATCTTAGACAGTATGTATTTTTATATTGATTTATATTATATTTTTTTATTTATTTTATTAGTATATAAATAATTATATATATATATATATACTTATATTTATATAAAAATATAAATATATATTTAATTATATTCCGATTCGATCACGGTTCGACCATTGAACCTTGAATTAGTACCTCGACCGGTTCAGTTTTCAGAACCTTGATGTTGATGATTTTAATTATTTTTAGGATGAAAGAGTCATTACGATAACGTTGTCTCAAATTAATTAAAAATTAAAAAATAATAATTTATAAAAGATGATTAATTAAAATTTATGTCACCTCTAAATCAAAAAGTCGTCACAACAATAATATCCATCAATGATCCTAAAGTATTTTTGGGATAGAAGAGTCATCACGATAACATCGTTCCTAGTTAATTAAAGATATGATTGATGTTTATAATTTCTAAAAATGATTGAATGATTAACAAAAATCTATAAGACCTATGAATCAAAGAGTTATTATAATAACAATGATCATTAGTGATCCTAAATTATTTTCGAGATAAAAGAGTCATCACAATAATATCGTCCCTAGTTGATTAAAAATTAATTAATATTTATTATTAAAGAGCCCTAAAAATAATTTTAAAATTAACTTCAAGACAGAAAGGTCGTCATGATAACATGACTCAATTAAACTATTTTTCAAATTAAAGAGTTATTACAATTCAAAATGACTCAAATTAATTATTTAATTATTTATTAAATAATGTTAAATTTTACTTATGTAATTTATTACCTACGACTCATTAAACGCCAATCACAAATTTGAAAAGATTATAACAAACAAGATATAATATGTAAATGGAAGCAACTAAAGCCTTGTAAAATACTAAGCTAAACAGCCTTACCAAAAAAAAAAAACTAAACAGATAAACCAACATAGATAATATAACAAACTAAAAACGCCAAGCAAGAACATAATCATTGTATTTTTATTTTATCATCTTTTTGAATTAAATATTTTTTATAAGTGTATCATCTCACTCAATTAAATATTTCCTTTGAGACTCCCGATTTCGCTGAAGGCACTGACTCTTCTTCTGATGAAGAGAAGGAAAATATGGACAATGTGGAGATTTTTTGAAATTCGTGGAGATGAACGACGAAGAATATGCTGAATATCTGAAGCAGGCCATCGAGAGTAATGTCTGTATTACCTTACTCTAACTATACGCGTAAAATTAGACTTGTCTTTCTCTATCCACAGGTTGTATATAATTAGGGTTTGGGTATTTGAATTTTGATTTTACAGGACTTCGATGTTCCTCGTTTTCCACAAGGTGTCGGCTTGTGTGGTGGAATTACGCACGTCAAACTAGACGACCCAGACCATGGCGAAATAATGGTGAATTTGGCCAAACAAGCACTGAAAGAGTTCAATGTGAAAAACAAGGTACATCGGAATTTGGTATCTCTGTTTATTTTCAACAACGCTTGTGTCAACTTTTTAGTCCGCTAGTTTTATTCGCTTATTTCTTTAATTACGCAGAATTTGGAATATGAATTTGTTAAGCTAGTCAAGGCTACTTGTCAATGTGTTGCTGGATTTATGTATTACATTACCTTCAATGCAAAAGACACTTCCAACGACACCTGCCAAACTTTCGTACCAAAGTGTGGGACAAATTACTTAACGAGGGATCAGAGGTCCAGTTTTGTGAGATTATATGAGTTTGTCTTGGTACAAACACTAGCATTTGATCCTCTTTCATCTTGATTAGTATTATACTGAAATTATGTGTGCTTCTGATTCCTTTATCATTTTCTTTTTTTTTTTTAGCTTTGTATTTAGATGTAATACACATAGACAACTTAGAGATGAAACTTGGAAGCAGGACTTCTTGGTGGGATCGTAACATAGACAAGCTTAATAAAGTTATGTAGCATGGTAATAATCTGTCAATACCTTGCATCCCATTGTGATACTAGCATCGTAGGCTTCCTCACATTACGAAGAAGCATAAGGTAGAAGTTTTCAGGACCTGCCCTTAACAAGGCAAAGACTGCCAAAGTTGTGATTTCTTATTTCCCAATCAGATTCATGTCATGGCATCATGATTTTTATTTTTATTTTTTGTCATGCTGCTTAAATCATAAGAGAACAGCAGATCAATTGATATATATGAGGTTTTCCTTCTTGATTGAGTTCCAAAGGTAGCTAAGTCTCCATATTGAGCAAGTGTAAGAAGATTCTGACACCAGCCCAGGACATATTATGAACTCAATCTTAAGATCATGAATCATGAACTCAATCTTCTGGTCAACTATACAATATAAAAATAGATGACACACTCTACTCAAGCCTATTTACTTACATTTCTGTTTTTTCTTAATATCACCTATAACATCCAATCTTCACTAAAAAAATTTGATTAGTCGGATCAGATTTCTTGTGATCCCATTTTATAATTTAGCTCACCAAGTAAACATCTTTATTGAAATAGTCTTCTAGAGAATGCATTAACCTCCAATGACACTTAAACCATCAAATTAGAATTTCCACACTCATGACTTCTCATCTTGACTCCACCATTCAATTACAATTTAACAACCACAAGCTCAATGCTTTCTTAAATATTTGCTTTTATCACAACAGGGCACTGGGTGAAATGGGTCTATATATTAAGTGGTGCAAAAAGCTTTAGGTACATCAGATTTTGGGAGTAAATCATCTTCAAGTTGCCATTTTGTATTGCATTATTTTGATAATGCTTCGAACAGTTGTGTCTATTGGTAATAAGTTTGGTTTTCATTTGTTAAATAATGACTTGGTGTATGCTGTTCTGTTCTTTTAATTTTATATTGTTTTCCTGATTGATTATTTTATATTTCTATATCCCAGTCTGTGTTTTATAGTATAAGTTGTTATACTGTTAAGTTACTTTGAGATATTAGAAATGTTCATTAGATTGCTATTGTTGTAGCAGTTATAGCTCCAAATTGCATTAGACTAGAATTACAATGTTCCTTTCCTTTAAATTTTTTCCTTAAATATCGTTATAAACTGCTGTCTCTCTCAGCTGTGTTGTTACAATCAACTCAATTCGTAGACCTCATTTTGGTTCATCCAGCCACATTTGAATTCTTACCCTCTCATTCTTTACTTGATTTTTTTGCTAATTTGCTTTGTATTAGGTTGAATTATTGTTGATTGATTTATTCATTTCCAGATATGGTGCTTTGATATGGACTATGGTGTTGCGAATATGTGTGTTTTTTTCTTATTACTAGAACTACTGAAAATGTTTCTAGCAAATGAATTTTGGGTTTAATTTCAAAGGAAGCCTGTTCAGAAGCAAAGTTTGGATATGTATGAATAGGTACAACTCTTCTCACTTGGGGGAGATAATTGAAGAGGATAAAGTGAATAAATTTTGCCTTCTACAATCTTGATAAATAGGTGCCATGTTAACATTTTTCCTCCAATCAAACCCTCCTCAAGCACCTTGCAATTCGGTCTGATGTTATTAAGTTGATAACAGATTCCATTGATGAAAACGTTTTCTGCATCATTGTCAATTTGGTGTAATATACAAAGTTATAAATGAGCTGAAGCTATCTCTATCTGACTTCACTCACATTTTCCTTCTAAATGCAACACGTTTGTTGCCTGAGGAAACAATTTTTTTTCCTGTCACTTCTAATTTTCACTTGGGGCTCCTGTCATTACATAGATTTGCTCATTGCAGTGCACAATTTAATTAGTTGTGAAAAGTGTTAGTGTAGTATTATATAGATAATTGTTTATAACTACTAACTAGCTTTTGAAATATAACCAACTTCTGCATTTTCCCAGGTTGTAAATTCATCTGTTGAACCATCGACGAATGGTTACAGGCAATATTTCAGAGTTCCTATTAGCTATTGTTTCCTTTCCTTCTGCCATGTCTACGGATCCATAACTAGGCAACAGCTTCAGCTAACATCATTATGTTTTTAATGTTGTTCAACATAATTTGTTTAGTTTGGACTTGTATGTTTTGCTTATATAGGTTCACATTTTCTCACTGTATGTACTGTGTTGTCATCCTTATTCTTCAGTATTCCCATGGTATAATCAAATACATTGAAAAGATTAATCTCTATTACCGGAATTAGTTCCTGCTGTTGACATGTTTTTCTTTGTAATTTTGTAATGTAAAATCTGATAATGTCGCCCATGACCCTTTGCTAGATTATTGATGGAATCTGAAATCTGAAATTGAAATTGAATTTCAAATAAGGATGAATTGAGTGTCCGATATTTAATCTAACAACATGCGCATAAAAAGATGAGTTGCGTTTCCACTTTCCAGTATACTAAAGTTCTAATCAATAAATAAATCAATCATATAGATAACATGACACATTAATATGGGAATGACAAAAGGACATGCTCGTTTAAAAGAATCTGGTGTATTTTGGAAGCTGCCTTCAATTTTTAATAGCAAAACCAGAATTTTAAAGTTTCAGACATTTAAACTAATAAATTTTTTTGGGTACATCAATGGGGTAAGCAATCTTTGAATTACTTTTAAGTATTATAGTTAAAAGACAGCTAAATTTGTGACTTCTAACTTACCAATCAGATTCAAGTCATGCCATCATAATTTTTATTTCTATTTTTGTTTTTATATTTTGCCATACTGCTTAAATCATGAGAGTTAATAGCTGATCAATTATTATAAATGAGGTTTTCCTTCTTGATTAAGTTCATAAGGTTAGCTAAGTCTCTCCATATTAAGCAAGTGTAAGAAGATTTTGACAGTACGAAATCTTAAGATCAAGCGGTCAAGCCTATTTACTTACATTTATGTTTTTTCTTAATATCACCAATAATACTCAATCATCACTAAAAATATTTTGATTAGTCGGATTAGATTTCTTGTGATCCCGTTATATAATTTAGATCACCAAGTTAAACATATTTATTGAAATAGTCTTCTAGAGAATGCATTAACCTCTAATGACACTTGAACCATCAAATTAGAATTTCGACAACCATGACTTCTCAACTTGACTCTACCGTTCAATTACAATTTTACCTTAAAACACTTGTAACCTTAAAACAATATAATATCATGCCTAAATTAAGAAACTTCTAAAACAGAACACCATTGTGCATACTAGCAACCAGTATATAATCATTCTATTTTCGACAAAACACATTGGAGCGGTTGTGTACTTGAACCAGCTCTGCATAAAAACACAACTTATTACTAACCTAGTTATTTAATGTTCTTTTATATTCTAATATGAACCCTATGATTTCAGATTTTGTCATGTAAAAGATAATCCATGTGGATCAAACTCAAGCAAAGATAAGAAGGGTAGTTGGGACTGTGTAAGTTTTGGACATTCTCTCATCTACTGCTGTCATTCCTTATGAATTTGTTTGCATTTTGTACAATGTTAAGAGCTGACTGTCTCAAATCTTTAGTTGTAAAATGGAGTTTGAAAATTTTTTAACAAGCTTTTTTTAAAGTAAGAACCTTTTAAATAAAATTTTTAAAAGTCAACTTTTACTTTTTTTCTCCGTAAAGGATAACTTTTTCGATGTTTGTTTGCAGTGATCATACGCTTTCTTAAATGAGAGCCTTTTAAATAAAATTTTCAGAAGTCAATTTTTACTCTTTTTTTCCCCTAGGAGCTAACTTTAAACCCAATGTTAGTTTGCAGTGATTACAAGCCTCTTATGCGTGGACAATTCCTCTCTAAAATCTTATGTGTAAAGCTTTGGTGTCTTAATTTTGGAGATTGTGAGTGGCAAGAACACTAACTTCTGTCAATCACATCATGTTGATGACCTCTTGAGCTATTTTAAGTCGTGTAGCATCTTTATTCTTCTCAGTTTGATGCCAAAGTCTATTGCAATTGCCTGGAAAAAATATTTTTATCCAGTAAATGAGAGGTAACAGAGTTTCCAAAACTTTAACTAATTTCTTGTATTATGGCAGGCAAGAAATACTTACACTGACCAAACACCTTTGGAGTTTTTGGATCCAACACTGAGATGTTCTTATTCCAGATATGAAGTCATTAGATGCATCTATATTGGTTTATTATGTATCCTGGAAAATCCAGCTGACAAATCTTCAATGGCCATTATAGCACTTTCCCTGAACAGTTTATTCTATGACTATTGAGTATTGACTTCTCTAAGTTTAGACAATAATATCTACACCAAATTTTAGACTTCCTATATTTTTTCTAGAAAAAAAAATTTGACACGTTAACATCACATTATGACCATTTAATGTGTTTAGTAAAAATGTGTAACTCATAATCATTAGCCACATAAAAGCAAATTATAATATGTTTGAGGGTATATTTGGGTGGGCGTTTGTCTCACCCAAATTGATTTTTGGAGGTTTAAACAGATTTTTACTTATTTTCTATTTCGTTTGTTTTAGCATTTACATTATTTCTCAAACGTAATTTTGGTTTCAAAAATCTATTTGGTTTGAAATAACTATTTATTACTTTTGAGTTGAACATGATTTTTTACCAAACATAAAATCACTTCACTCAGATTCACTTTTGACCAAAATTAAGTTTATAAAATTAAGTTCATCTAAAATCAAGTCTGCAAACTTTAATTCAAACACACACTGAATTTCTTTGTGTAATCATTTATCTCTCTTGACCATGGAATTTATTTATTTTAATTTATCTTTCTATAATATAAAAAATCATTTTTACAAAAATATAATCATTTTTTTGTCCAGCGGGGAAAAGTAGACACGTGTCCCACAAACTTTACCAGAATAACTGAACGCAACTTTAATTGGTCATCTTTCATAATCTGTCCAAAATAGTGTGATAATGAAATGAGTAATGCCATTGACATTCTTTCAGTTTAAATAATTACAATTACAATAACAATGGATGGAGTCACCAACAATTCTACTTCCTATCAGATTGCAACTAGTCAATCGATCATGATATTCATGTCAACTTTTGGTCGCCATTTTCTAGAATGGTTTCATCTCAATGATTTCTGCGTGTCAACCATTCATAGGTGATGTTTAAACAACCAACTCGAATAATGCACACACATATATAGTGTATGTGTGTGTGTGTTTTTTTATTTCCGGTCATATATATAATGCATCTTTGCAAACTTGATTTTAGATAAAATTAATTTTGTAAATTTAATTTTTTTTAAAAATAAGTTTAGGTGATGTAAATTACGTTTAATAAAAAATTATGTTCAATGTCAAAATAAGAAATAGTTACTTCAAATCAAACGAGATTTTGATACTAAAATTTTGTTTTAAAAATTTTTCTAAATAAAAAATAAGTAAAAATTTGTTTAAATTTCTTAAAACTCATTTGGACAGTGCAAACGTGTTTATGCTCTCATTTAAAATTATTATCACTTTTAAAAGGTTAGAATATTTTAATTATATTTCTTTAATATATTTTAATAAAAATATGACTCAAAATGTTGAGTTATCAATTAAGTTGTAAGATACGTTTTACACATTATTAACCATTTAATATTACAAAAGCTTATTAATAGCCATACATCTACAGGGAGTTTATCCTGGATCTACGTAATTTTCTATCTTACCTTTATTGTTCAGTTCAAAATTTGCCAACTATTTATTTGGATTGTCTCTGATTCCATTGGAGAAAATATTTGGAACTGATGGAGATTCAACATATTTAGTTGGTATTTACTATCCTATGTTGGTTTTTGAGTTGAGTTATTATCTTAATTGATGTTACTTAGCATGAATAAATTTTTTTGTTGTAGATGTGATGGGCTTACTTACTAGTGTTGGGGACTGAGAGAGAGTATGTAAGAGATGAAAAAGTTACTAAGGTGATTGTTATACAGCTTGAGGTTGATAGGCAGTTCAATGATTGTTCTGACTGTAGTTAATTTTTTGGAATTTCTGTCATTATGTTATATTAAATGGATGTTGTTTTACGTGTGTAGTATGAAGATTGAGTGTACATTGTTTGGAAATTATGTGGATGAGGTGACTGTGTTTCTTTCTTGTGGTGAATTTGTGCAGTCTGTTACGTTGTACAGTATACTAAAGTAAAGACATTCAAAGGTTTAATTTTAAGTATCTATATACTGATGTATCCACTGTAGTTCTCTACAATGTATCTAATAATTGATTGTTTGGGTTTAATTTTATTTTACCTTTTCAATATTAGGCAAAATTATACTACAAACTGTGATGTATGCAACTGGGCTGCTGTTTAATCCTGACATAACTGATGTGACAGAGTTCAAGAAGTCGTATTTGTAATCTTATATTATTTTATATAGTTGTTTGATTTTTAATTTCTGATACTGTGTCTGTGTAGGCTAGCTAAACAGAACCAGGAGGTTTCCCAAACATTAACTGTGTTGTCTGATGACCCCATGTACTGCTTAGAGGAAGATTTTTTAAGGGTTACCATTCACAAGAGTATTGAGCAATTAAAAGACTACAAGGAGGTTTTGTATACATCCGTCTGCACATGAAAGCTTAGAAGAAAAACTTACAAGAACATGTTAATCCACTCAAAAAGTATTAGAGCAATAACTCTATTTTTAACAGAGTTTGTTAATCGTAAGAACCAAATAGAAAGAATTTATTTATTGGGGCTTTGTACCTTACAATCTCCCTTACAAAGGTGCCAAATGCTAAGTATCTAATCTACAAGTTGAATTTTAATTTGAATCATATAAGTAAAATGTTTCATAATAGCCTTAATAATGACAATCTCAATAGTCAAATTGGAAATTTTGAAGAAGACGGATGCTGCCTAAGTGAATTAAAAACCATTTTGTTCAAATACTGACATCTTCAAGTTGAGCCACTCAAGGTTAAAACCTAATCCTCTTATCTAAAAGTTAACAAAGAAAACTAGGTTGTCCAAGATGGTAGAGAGGAATGATAAGAAGAATAAATCATGTAACCAACAACAGAGTTTTTGAGACTTGAACGAGACTTCATAGACGAAAATATGCATTCAAAAAGGAGTGTATACCTAACCAAACAAGAGGCTCCGATGCATAATTCATGAAAATGAAGTTTATATCTCCTAATAATAGGAGTATGTAGTTATTAGGTTTATAGGTTATTGTCATACACAGAGAACTTGAGTCATCCTATGTACTCATAGTCATAATTGTAACATGCTATATGGCACTAGGATTACTTATAGTTAGCTTTTTAGTGAGCCATGAGCTAAGAGATTACAAATTTTGGGGCCCAAGTTATGTTTAAAACATGATCTTATCCAAACATGAGGTTCTACATAAATTAATCTAACTTTATGTGCAAATAAGTATCTACTATATGCGAGTTAAGATCTAAGCTTTTAACTATTTGAAGCACAATTTGTTAGCTTTCCAACGGGACTAAAAGTGTGTCAATGTGACTTTTGTAGTCCAAGTTAGGAGTGGAAATGTACAAGTTGTCAGGATTGTAACAGCATGCAAATTCAACAGAAATAGTTCTGAGTGTGCAAACAAATTGTTACTAAATGATAAAGAGAAAATTCTGAAACTTTTACAACTTAATGTCCAATTTTTTAGTTTTACATTGCAAGAAACAATGTTCACATTGGACATGTGTAGCCTATGTTATACACAAAAGAGTAAATGTTACCTAAAACAGAAACTATGAAAGAACAAACATGAATTTAAATAAAACTTTGAATTTAATTGGGAAGGAGTCATGAGTTAAAATTTTCATGCATAAAAGTTTTACATGTTAGCTTTCATATGCAAACAACAGTGTGAAAATATAATTTTGGTAGGTAAAGGTAGCAAATACATGAATTATGTAGAAATAAATTTGACTTTGAAAAAATCTTGTATTGATTTGCCAAGAGTAAAAGTTTTACTATCTTCTTAAGGGGTGTCACCACGAGAAGCGCAATTAAACTTATAAAAATTTAGGAATTGTGGGCAATTTTTTAATTTTATTTCAATAAATAATTAGAAAAAATCTTTCTTGCAAAAAATTAATCTCTAAAACAAAATTAGATTTGAGAGTCTAATAATACCAAAGAAATGGTAAAAACCGAAGATATTCTCTTTAAAACAAAATTCTATGATGACATTATACTCATGACAGAAGATATTTTTAGTCTGGTCATCACTAAAACACATCATTTATGATTTTTAAAACCTTTTAGTGTCCACTAGAAGTCATAACAAATTGTCCTTTATCCATGATGTACAACTTAAAATGTCATTAGAATTTACCTTTAGCCACGGAGCATAAGTAACAACTTAAAGTCGTCAAAGAAGTGTAAAAAAGTCGTTAAGAAAGGCTTTTGTGACGATTTTTCCAACTTACTGTGAAGAAAGTAGTGAATGGTGAGAAGTTTCGATAATTTGCAATAAATCATGTATTTAAACTTTTGTGCTACCATTGTATTGAAAAAAAAAGATAAAAAAAAACTATAGACACATTATTGATAAAAAAAAAACCCCATTGCTAAGTATTTATTATTTTGATTTTTTTTATTTTATCATTTCATTTTTCCATCATTTTCTCTTTATTTTCATTCATTATTTATTCGTCATTGCTTTATACCATACTTAAATATCTCAATAAATACTCGAAATCTAATATGATAGTAGGTAAATGAATTGAATGGATAAGTTATGGACATATTTAAAATAACCAAACATTAAAATTTTTGAGTTCATATAAGGTAGAGAGGCAAGGACCACAGGGACTACATGACTCGTAGAGTTGTCACAACATACTCAAAAGGTGTCACGATTAGAGGCAAATAAATTTATCAAAAATTTAGGAGTCGTTAGTAATTTTTATTTTAGGAAATTAATTAAAAAATCCTTTTTATTAAGAAAATTGGTCTTTTAAAAAAATATGAGATTACATTCAAGAGTCTAATTATGCACAGAGAAGGGCAAAAATTAAATTTTGTTGTGTCCTGATACATCTATCCGAAAACAGTTACCTTAAAACTAATTATGCAAATTCATAATCGTTAAATATTTATTTTACCTCTTGAGGGAAAATAACTAATAAAACATTAAAAATTAAATTAATGAAACTCTTTACAATTTTTTTGGCTTGTCTTGCGTGCTTACGTATCCCCATCTATAATTCTTGTAGAAAATACTTATGAATTGAAAGATTTTAAGAAAAATTAAGGATTAATTAAAAAAAATTTGTTGATTAAAATAAAATTCTTGGTTGATAAAAATGAATTGATTTTTCAAGTAATATGGTTGATGATTGATTAACAATTTCTTTTAGGATTGAGTCATAAGTTAACTATAGACCAATCCACAAAATCCCATAAACACGCTTATTTAATTATTAACAAAATGCTATAAGATTGGGCCATGGCTTTAGCACAAAATAATTCTAAAATAGGTCAGGGAGGCTTATTCTTCAAAATCCCTAAACACACTCATTTAATAGTAAAAAAATAACATCACATTTCAGTTAAAACACCAACCTAGCAATGTAAAAGAATGAAAAATGAATAATAAATGATTAAATAAATGCAAAAGAAAAATTAAAGAAGAAAAAAATCTATTAACATTAAATACAAAATCACAAGAGTAAACTTTAAAATTTCAAATGATATGTTTGAATAAAAACACGGTAAATTACTTTTGCAGTATATGAAACATTAAACACGAAGAATATGAAAAACTAGGCAATTAATTGGTGATTAAAACTTAATAACATGGGATAACAGACAAGATCAAGTAGCATCAACGGATGAGAATCAAATCTTAGTATTTCAAGAGGGCTCATGGAAAAATTGCAACCAAGAGACCCAGCCTAATTATTTTCCAAATTGATTTTCCTTCATCTTTCTCCTTATTTCTCTTGAATAATGCTTTATAGTCACATGATAAACTAAAAACCATATGAACACAAAACAATATAATAACAACAAAATTGAAAAACAACCATGATGGCATGAAAAACAATAAATAAATAAATTAACAAGAAAATATTATATAAAAATAGGGAAACTAAGAATATTAAAGCAAATGTCTATGAAACAAAAGAAATGAACATTTTATACCATGTGAAGAGGATTTCACGTAAGCCAAGGAAGACAGTAGAGAATCAACAATCATTCCATTTGAGTCAGGTTATTTGAAAAGGAAGATACCTCTTTCACCTTCACCACTTGAAGATTAAACCAAACAAAATAGCTAAATCTCTAACCTAATGAAAACTGACCCAAACCAAGTTGTCGTGCTTCAGGACTGAAAAATCTCCTCTTATGTTTCTCCCAATTTTGTTGCCGCAAGCCTCCCTTTAATCTCCTCTACCATGTCCCCTTTTCTAGTCTCTGCCCCTATCTTTCTCTCTATGGTGCCTCCTCTTTTTCTACCCCTGCCTCTCCCTAAAATTCTCTTAACCCTAGTCCCTCTCTCTAGTCCTCTTTTGTCTAGTGCTTGTTAGAAAAATCTTTATGTGGACTTACATTAATATTAATATTGTATTTTATGTTGATTTAATAAAAGAGGTTGATGGGATAGTTCATAAATTATTAACCCTAAAATATATGTGATATAAAGTTGTATTGGGCTTAACATCTTATTGTAAAAGTCTAGTTAGGCGGCTAAGTATAGGTATAATGGGCCATCAGGATTAAGCCCAAGGTTTATTACATGAACCTTTATGGTTTGACTCAAAGGTTATGACCCTTGATGAGAAGGTATGATAACCTATATATATGGCATGCTAGGTCTCCTCTCTAACCTAATCATTCACGATCAAAAGCATCAAAAGCATCTCTTCAGAGAAGCATTTTGTGATCTAGTTGCCCTATTACAAAATCACCATTCTGGACTTGGGTATAGGGAGGAAGACATTGCACTATTTGGATATGGCACAAACAGGCATGTCTTCTAATCCAAATATCTCTATCGATTGGTGTTCTAAAATACTCACAGATGGTATCAAAGCATAAATACATGATTCAGGACCCAATGAGATAAATAATTTGAGCCATGTATATGTTCTTCCCATTTATGGTTTGTTTCATGTTATTGCTTACTTTTGGAAAATACTATTCCATGTGAAATTCTATGTTCTTATTCTACATGAAATTGGAGGGAATATATTTATATCTGTACATATTAGGTATTGATATTACTGTATGTAAATTGAGAAATCCTTGATTATTTTCAAAGTTACTGCATGTTCATATTCATATAAACTTTTATAACCGAATTTGTTGCATATTGTTGGATTGTGGTATGGGTAGGATACATAGGATTTCAAAATACATTAGGATGTGTTCTGGTGTGAATCGTGATTGGAAACTGACCAAAAAACATGAGGTTTTCGTCGCCGGCATTCATGGAGGAATGAGTGGTTTTGGTGTATCATTTCACACTGTTTTAGACTCGTTTTCTTCATAAAAACTGCTGGAATCGATCCAAAACCAAGTTTGAATGAGAACCCATGCCTTTGGAACGGATGAAACAGTGTAAATTTTGAAAATACACATCGAATCGCCAATGGTGATGTAGACCCATTTTTCAGCATGTTTTTGGTCATTTTCATCAATTTTTAGCTTGTTTCTCTTCATGAAGGTTGCCTAATTCAGTTCTAAACTAAGCTTAGATTAGATTCCAGGCAATGGAATAGATGAACACGGATTGAAATTTTGAATTATGATGCCGGGTCATGCAGATCCGTTAACTAGTAAAATGCGTTGCAAAGGACCCGCTTGGTGGAAGGAAATGACACCTTGTGTGTCGCGACACCCACACTAGGGGGTGGTGCGTGTGGCATGTGCGGCTCCTGTCATACTCCGTTTTGCATGATTTTTGTATCTATGGTTTTCTTTTATCCTCTACTATTTTTCTATAATTTTATTTTAATTTTTTTTAGTGTCCAAAAATTATTATTCTAAATTTTATATGTTTATGTAATTAAAAGAATAATTCAAATTACTTTTTGGACACATTTCTGGAAAATTAAATTCTAAAAAAATATTTTCATATTTGTGGAGTGATGTTGCACTTGTCACTCTCCTTAGTTACTAGAAATTATTACTCTCAATTTAGGTTATGAAGATTTAAGTTAGTAATATTTAAAATAGCCAAAACCATAGATTGTTATTGTTTTACATATGCAATTATGATTTTTGTAGCGACCAAGAGATGCTGGTTTTTAATGTCTCATAAAGTTTTGATCACATTCATGCGTTAGATTTACTATAGATTAAAGGCAATTTTCCTAAATTTGAGAAATTCTAACTTAACAGTTGTTGAGATTATTTATTAACAAAGTGATTCAATCATCAAAATTTTTAAGGTAAAGATTTCTCCTAAAGATAGGAAAATTATGGATAACTAATTTATACAATTATCTACCTAAAGGAAGTTATTGCGCGAATTAATTTAATACATCATGAAGTTGTTGCAGATTTAGTTAAGAAATCCATTTACCCAAAGGTGATGGATTTTGAAACCATGATGTCTCCGTGTATAGCCTTGAGGGTTTATTTGCCAAAAGGTGATAAACTTTTCGAATGTTGTACATTCTTGAATTGATTGACTTCATGATGTGGAGAACAATTGTATGTTATTTATTCTCCCAAAAGAGAGCATATAACTTCACATCTATTTTCCTTTAGTTGTTAATTGCCTTTTTACTTAATAATTGATTATTAATCATAATTGCATTTTGTTTCACAGTTTCCTTTTCATTGAATAACAACAATGTTGTCATAGAAATGCTAACTGGCTCTAATTTTAAAGAAGTGGAAGTATGATATTGAGTTTGCTTTGGGGATTGTGGACTTAGACATTGCTCTCCGAGAAAAAAAAACCACCTAAGTCCACTGATGATAGTTTTGTAGAAGCCAAAAATCACTATGGTAAGTGGGAAAAAGCAAATAGTTTTAGTCTTATTGCTATGAAAAGATTCATAGCTAAAAATTTGCTTAGTGGTTTAGTTGAAACTACAAATGCAAAAGAATTCCTTGATGCTATGGGAAAAAGGTTTCAAGTACTTGATAATGCCAAAGCTGCAAAACTTATGAGTGAGTTGTCTACCTTGAAATATGATGAGAATGTAGGTGTGAGAGAGTTTATCTTGAAAATGGTGCATCTTCAAACCTAACTCAAGGTTTATAAGATTACCTTACTCAATGATTATGTTATTCATCAAGCCCTTTTGAGTCTCCCATCTCAATTTAGTCAAATTAAAACATCATGCAGCACCTACAACTAAACTTGGAGTTTGAATGAGTTGATTACCAAGTCTGTAGCTGAAGAAGAAAAGTTGGAGATGGAGAAGATCGAATTTGCATGCTTAGCTTCTAACACCAAAGATAAAGGAAAGTTTTATAGATCAAATGGTTTGAAGAAAACTCAAAAGTTTAAAAAGCATGGCAAAGGTCAAACATTTGAAAAGGGAAATGCTAAGGACAAAAGTAACACTTTCAAGTGCTTTTTCTATAGAAAGAAGGGTCATAAGAAATCTGATTGCAACAAGTTCAAGACTTGGTTAGACAAGAAGAAAAATGAACAAGGTAAGTTTCATGTTTATTTTTGTTTTGAATCTAATTTAGTTGATGCTCCAATAGATTCTTGTTGGTTAGATTGTGGTGCAACAATTCATATTACAAATATCTTGCAGGGTCTAACAAACATGAGGACACCAAGTCAACGGGAATCAAAAATTAAAGTTGGAGGCAATTTAGAGATTGATGTTGTTTCGATACGAACTTGTGCTTTGGAGTTAGAGACTAGATTTGTAATTATTTTAGATTATGTTTTATATGTACCTAGTTTTAGGAAAAATTTTGTTTCTATTCAATTGTTGGACAAATCTGAATATTATTTTAATTTTGGCAATAAAAAGCCATATTATTTATGATTCCAAAGTTGTTGGGACTTGTTCTTTGATTGATGGTTTATATAGATTATCTTTAAGTATCAATAGTCATGATTTATCTTTCAATGTTGAAAAGGGTGTTGTTAAAAGGCCATCGATTAGAGAAAAGTCTAGACTATTATGGCATAAGCATTTAAGTCACATATCTAGGGATCGAGTAAAAAGATTAGTCAAGGCTGAGATCCTTTCTTCTCTTGAACATGATGATTTGGAAACTTGTGTTAGTTGTGTAAGAGGGAAGTTAACTCGGACAAGGAAGAAAGGCGCTAACCATAGTCAAAATCTTTTAGAGATTATTCACACTAACATTAATGGACCATATCCAACTACCATGTGTGGAAATAAGTATTTTTCACCTTCATTAATGACTTTTCTAGATATGGTTATATCTATTTGATTAACGAGAAATCTGATGCTCTTGATGTGTTTAAGATTTATTGGACTGATGTTGAGAAACAATTAGAAAAGGTGATTAAGATTGTGAGATTTGATCGTGGTGTGAGTATTATGGCAAATATAGTGAAACTGGACAATATAAAGGATTGTTTACCAAATACTTAGAGGAAAATAGAATTGTTTCCGAATACACAATATCTGATATTCCTAAGCAAAAAGGGGTTATGGAACGCTATAATTGCACACTCATGGATATGAAAAGAACCATGATGTGTAGATCTAATTTACTTGAATATCTTTGGGGTTAAGCCATTAAGACTGCTGCTTACATTTTAATCGAGTTCCGTGTAAATATGTTTCCAAGACACCATTTGAGTTATGAAATAGTAAGAAGCCCAGTTTGAATCATTTTACATATGGGGGTGTCCTGCTAAAGTAAAGATAGCCAATCCATTGCAAAAGAAAATAGAATCTAAGACTATTCATTGTTACTTTGTAGGTTATCCTAGTCATTCAAAGGGATATAGGTTTTATTGTTCAACTAGAGACACTAGAATTGTTGAATCTCAAATTGCAAAATTTCTGAAATTGGATGTTGCTGAAGGAAGTATTTCTCAATCTCATGAACATGAGGAAAATGGTTTTCAAACTGATGAACATTGAGAATCAAGTGAAACTGTTTTCATACCATTGCCTACTACTAATGGAGTTAATGAAGAAGTTACATAGACATGATATGCAAACAGTTAAAACTCCAGTCATAGAAGAAATTATTCAGCATAATGACTAAATTCAACAACCAGTTTCAGAAGTTCCCCTTAGAAGGTCAAAAAGGGAAAGGAGATCAACAATTTCTAGTGATTATTATGTTTATATTGGTGAAGCTGATTATGATATTGGTTAAATTGTGGATCCGGTGACCTACAATGAAGCAATTAATAGTCCAGAATTTGATAAATGGTTAGATGTTATGAAAGATGAAATTAAGTCCACGGCAAATCATAGTGTTTGTAAAATTATAGAATTACCCAATGGGTATAAACCGATTAGTTGTAAATGGGTATTCAAGACCAAGAAATATAAGATAGGAAGAGTGATAGATTAAAAGGCTAGATTGGTGGCAAAAGGTTTCACACAAAGGGAAGGCATTGACTTTAAAAAAAAACTTTTTCACCAATGTCCACAAAAGATTCTTTTAGGGTTATTATGGCATTAGTGGTTCATTTTGATTTAGAGCTCCACCAAATGGATGTCAAGACAACTTTACTCAATGGTGATTTATATAAGGAAGTACATATGAAATAACTTGAAGGATGTATAGAAAGTGGTAAGGAATACTTGGTGTATAAGTTAAAGAAGTTAATTTATGGTTTGAAACAAGCTTCTCAACATTGGTATCTTAAGTTTGATAGTGTTGTGACATCATTTGGTTTTGTAGAAAACAAGTTTGATCAATGTATCTACCTGAAAGTTAGTGGGAGCAGTTTTATATTTCTTGTACTTTATGTATATGATATATTACTAGCAAGCAATGATATAAAAACTGTTTAATGACACCAAATGATTTCTCTCAGCAAACTTTGATATGAAAAACCCTAAGGAAGCATCCTTTATTTTTGGGATCCAAATTCATCGTGATAGATCACGTAAAGTCTTTGGATTATCTCAAAGGTTTATATAGAGCATGTGTTAAAAAGATTCAATATGGACACTTGTAGGCCTGGTGAGGTATCTATTGTTAGAGATAAATTTAGTAAGGATCATTGTCCTAAGAATGACTTTGAAAAGGAAGCTATAAGTGTTGTTGGCAGTTTAATGTATGCTCAGGTATGCACAAGACCTGACATAGCTTTTGCAGTGAATGCTTTTGGCCGATATTGTCAAACCTAGGACATAGTTATTAGGTTGCAACCAAGAAGGTTATGAGATATTTGCAGCGACCACAAGATTAAATGTTGGTATATAGAAAAGTTGATAATCTAGCAGTGGTTGGTTTCTCGGATGTAGACTTTGGAGGTTGTCTGGATGATCTTAAGTTAACATCAGGATACATCTTCATGTTAGGTGGAGGTGCTGTTTCCTGAAAAAGTGTTAAGCAAACTCTTATCGCTTCATCTACGATGAATGCTGAGTTTGTAACTTGCTATGGTGCTTCCACACAAGCAATTTGGCTCAGGAACCTAATTTCAGAACTCAAGGTTGCTAATTCAATATCAAGACCCATGGTGATTTATTGTGACAACAATGCAGCTGTGTTTTATTCTAAGAACAATAAAATAAGTAGTGGGTCTAAACATAAGGAAATGAAGCACTTATCAGTTAGGGAGTTAGTTAAAAAGGGAAACAATATAATACAAAATATTAGAACAAACTTAATGTTAACTGATCCATTGACTAAAGGTTTAAGAGCCATAGATTTTAAATGCCATGTTGAAAATATGGGTATACTGAAGTCCTTTGATTTTTTGGGTTAGTGGAAGTCTGTAATGTTGTAAACAATTATTTTGAATAATAAATGCGCACTATTCAGTTTTATTATTCTTTTGGCTACTTTTTTTTATGATCATTACTATTGCTTACATTCTATGTAATAGCACATCATCATATCTTGACGTATATGGTTATGACCCAAGAGTTTTCTTAGTTGTGCGTTTGATGAGACATTATATCTTAAGGTATAAGGTTAAACCCGAGAAAGTCTCAATTATATTTTGTTATGTCTTTTGATACCATATAAAGTCTTGAGATAAAGGTAATGGTAGTCAGAGACATATGGCTTGTTAAAGCCTTGCAATTTTATCAACTTCATGTCGATGCATAAGGATATGAAAAATTGCAATAAGGACCGTTAAGATAATGGTGCTTTTGGAACTATCACATATGTGCACTATTCCTTACTACATTACTAGACTTAGTCATTGTGAACAATATTTGTGATTATAGATGGGTCGTGTGTTGATGAGAATAACACATTGACTGCCTAGTCTGATATTAGATATCAAGTTTGACAGGATTGAGTTAAAGATGTTATTTATGGACTATTATTTTTATATTGGCCTAATAAAATTTGTTGTTGTCATCAACCTGAGGGTTTATTTTTATTGAGTCATAACTCTTTCAAATAAAACTTAAAAGTCTTTAATGTAGCCCAAGTGGGAGAATGTTAGAAAAATATTTATGTGAGCCTACATTAATAATGGATTTTATGTTGATTTAATAAAATAGGTTGATGGAATAGTCCATAAATTATTAACCCTAAAATATATGTGATATAAAGTTGTATTTGGCTTGATATCTTATTGTAAAAGTCTAGTTGAGTGGCTAAGTGTAGGCATAATGGGCCACTGGGATTAGGCCCAAGGTTTATGACATGAACCTTCATGGTTTGACTCAAAGGTTATGACCCTTGATGGAAGGCTATGAAAACCTATATATATATATATATATATATATATATATATAGAGCATGCTAGGTCCCCTTTCTAACCCAATCATTCGTGATTAAAACCATCTTTTTCAGAAGAAGCATTTTGTGGTCTGGTTGCCTCATTACAAAACTGTCATTCTGGACTTGGGTATAGGGAGGAAGACCTTGCATTATTTGGATATGGCATAAATAGCTATGTCTTCTAATCCAAATATCTCTATCGATTAGTGTTCTAAATTCATGTATTCATGATGTAGGGGAATAATATTTGTGTAAAATACTCATAGTGCTCTTCTAGGTTTCATCTCTCTCATAGACCTAGGCCCATTTAATTTCCCTCAATCAAATCTCAATTAAAACATTTCTTCTCATTAATATTTAATCAAAATTAATCTCCACAGTTAAATGTCAATCAAAGCTGATTTATTTACATTAATATTTAATCAAATTTAAATTTAAAATTCAAACCAATTATTAACTTTGTCTCTCAAATCA
Organism: Castanospermum australe; assembly: GCA_019955255.1. NCBI lineage: Eukaryota > Viridiplantae > Streptophyta > Magnoliopsida > Fabales > Fabaceae > Castanospermum > Castanospermum australe. The sequence goes on from NSJW01000429.1 coordinate 792,037, forward strand.
AATTATTTAATTAATTACTATTTTTCTTTGGACTTGAGCTTAGCCTTGAGCGAAACTAGGGATATCAATGGGATAGACTCAAAATCAATATGAACGGATATAGAGATCTAAAAAGCCTAACATATTGGGTTTGAGATTTTCAAAGAAGATTGAACTATGGATCTAGGTCACTAATAATATTTTTTTTATTTTTTTCATATTTTTTGTATTTTTTAATAATTCTATAAGTTCGAACAAAATATGGTATTCAGAAGGACCTGTTTTGATTATGCTCCTCAAGGAGAAAACATTGTGAGAAATACGGAGTTTATGACACTTTAGGTTTGACAGGATCACAAAAGAGAGACAAAACAATGACAATGAGAAAGGTAAGATAAAATGATGATCTGACTCCTTTAAACAAAAATTCTCCCTTATTTTGTGATTTTACCAAACAATTACATGTGCTCAACCATGGTTTTAAATTGTGATTTACAATTTTGTTGCAAGAGTCTCTGCAATCATAATACAACCGCTATTGCAGCCTCATCAACTACATTTTCCCTCAATTGTTCGCAATTTTTACAATGCAACATAACTGCAACCATAACCTCACTTACAACCATAATTTAAAATCACGTGCTAAATGAATCACAAAAATGATCGAGTAGCTAAGACCATGATTACACTCCCTTGAAGCCAAATTCAGATTGCCTTATTACCAACTAAACCCTCATTCTAAAACCCTCCCTAATGTCCCCTTTTTATATGCATCCTTTAACTTAATCCTTTAAACTTAAGAAAGCCCATGCACGACATAAAGCTTAACAAGATTAACAAAGACTTATGCAGGGATAATTAAACTTAGATACCCTTTATGTTGTTATGTCATGCTGGCAACCATTTCTTCTGGTCAGTACTCTCTGCAAAACATAATGTATGAAGACATTTTGAACCCATTTATTCCTTGCGATAGAAAGATAGAAATCAATAACAGAAATAGATAAGGAACACATATTAGTAGCTACATCACTTTTAGCTCATGATGATTCTGAAAACAGGGTAGCCGAGGGACACATAAAGATCTCTAATCCTCTCATCAAAGGGAGCCAAGTCACTATATCAGCAAGTTCCAAGCGACGGGATAACAAAATAACTTCTGTAACACAATAGATTATGGCATTGAATCTCGAAATAGATGCAAGTCCATGAAGTATGAAGTTGTAACACCAACACCAACAACTATGAGAGGAAAAAAAAATAGAAGTCCACTTAAACAATCAATAACAATACAAATAAACTGAAGTTGGCAAAAGCACAAAGAGGGGGTTAAATTTTGCTCCTTTGATTTTGAATTTCTCTTCAAACACAATCACCATTCTCAAATCTTTCTCAAGTATGACTACTTGGAGTTGAGAAAGTTTACAGTAAACATAGTTAAGGTTAAAAAGGTTCAACTTTCTTAGCTGTGTCAAATAATATCAAATGTCTACTAATGATGAAAAGTTGTTCCAGATAACTTTCAAAACACGTTTTGAACCTTATAGATCTAATATAACACTTCAAAAATCTAACCAGATTTATACTTGTGGAAGCTTAAGTTTCAAATACTTGTATTAGTTAAGTTGATTTTAGCTAAAGATATGACCAAAATCAATATATGAACTTGAAATAAGCTTAGAACTGAAACTAAAGATAAAGATAAGGGAAAAGATTTTAACACAAAGATTTATATTGTTTACCTCAAACCATGTAGGCTACGCCTAGTTCTCAATTACTTGCTGAGATTTTTCACTATAAAACTGAGTATTCTTTTCCTCCTAGCCTCTCCATGTTTTACTCGAGTATTCTTTCTTCGACATTGGCCTTTCCAGAATAGAAACCAAGTAGTCTTTCTTCAACACTATCTTCTCCAAGCTAGACAGCACTGCAGTGGCTAGCACAACCCACTATCTCACTTTTAATCTCACAAGATCAAATATTACAATGAGTGTTTTGTAGTGGATTGCTCTTGAAAACACTTAAGGAGTAGATTTACACAGGTTACAGAGCAATACAAACACCTAAAACAAGATTTTGGCTAAGATAAGCTCTTGTAGGTAGGTATAAAATAGATGAGAAGAGTAAGTTTTGAGGTTCACTAAGTGTACTTGTAGTTCAGCATTCTAAAATCTTCTAACCTCTAGAAATTTGTGTTTAGATCTTTATATAGTCTTCAAAAACTAGCCGTTGGAACTTTGGAATGGTCTATTAAGACAATTACTAGCCGTTGTAACATCTACTTTCAAATGACTCAGCATTCTAGTCCACTTTGTCCATAAGTAACTTGAGAAGGTTCAGCGTGACTCTTCTGAACTTTAATTTTCTCAACTTTTTTAACTAACTTTCTCAAGTCTTGAGTCTTCTCAGTTTGATTTCTCCTTACTTGAATGATGTTGTCTCTCGTAATATGTAGAGAAATCTTGCTCTTGAACATCTTTCAGACTTTTAATTTTGTCTTCATGAGATTCTCAAACTTCATCACATTCATTCATGACCTGTCTCAAGTTTTGGATGCTAGCTTTGGAGATCAACTTTCTCAAGTCTTCTTTGACTCTTCTCACTAAGTTTTAGTGATCATTTAGCCATCCAATAATCTTTCTTATCTACAATCTTGAGGTCTACAAACGAAAGCTTTCAAGAAAATTTCACAAGAACAAGTTAATCCACTTAAGAGTGTTAGAGCATTAATCTAATATTTTAACATAGTTTGTTAATCATCAAAACAAATGGAAAGAATTAACTTAAGAAGTTTTTGGAGCTTACAAACTCCCTTACATAAACCAATTCACCCCCCCCCCCAAGGAAATTAAAAAGATTTTGGTTCAGGTTTTTCATCAAATAGTTTACGAGCAAAACAATAGGAAATGAATTTTATAGTTTACCAACTGCAACTTTGGAAGGAAGGCTTAGTGAGATTTGATTGTAACTCCTTCTCTCCACTCAAATATCTTCTTGGCCTTCATCCTACCCGTGAGAGAAAGCCTTGAGATTAAGAGTCGGCAGAGGGGAGATTTAGAGGACTAGGGGGAAATACAGATGAAGCCTGTGTTGCTGAGTGATGAGTTTTGATCTTCATGGGTCATAGATCCAAATTTGGGTAAGGTATATGGGTCCTGAAAATTCGATTTGGGTCAATTTTATGGGATTGGGTTTGGACCTGACATGTGAATTTTGGGTTTTTGGGTCAGAAAATTCTATTTTGAGTTAGAATGGGATGAGGAATTTTCTAGTTGGCCAATGGAGTATGGATTAGAGATGGGTGAAATGATTAGGATTGAAATTGATCAAAAGAGCTTGATTATCGGACCCCTTTAATTTATTTATTAAATACTAAAAAATTAATTTTATGTCCTTTTATATTTTTATATTTTTTTAATTTAAGTAAACATGTAACTGGACAAAATACGACGTTGGCAGAAGTCAAAATTTTTTCACTTTTAAGCATTATGTTTTAACTTTTTAAAACATGTGGAAGAATGCAATTGTGCGTGTTGTAGTCCAAAAAGTGGCGGCAGCCAGAAGCCAAGACAGCATCCAAGTTCTGGGAACAAATAAGCCAAATGACATGAGAATTTTGGGGAACCAACCAATTAGTCATTGCACCAAAGAATGTTCATATGAATCATTCTAAACCACACATTGACAGTCAAATTAAGAACACTAGAGACAACCCAAGGAAAGCTCGCTCACCACCAGTCAAAAAGACTCATTATTGTATTCATTTATATAACCAGCCCAAAATTATGGTCACTTACAATGATCTTGTCTACCTTTTTTAAACCAAGAGTATAATGAATGAGCAACAAGAAGACCTGTGCTATTCATTAGTCAATAATAAGATTAAGAGAAGCTTGCTCATTTTGAATTGACAGGTGCCACTGAATGTGCTTCTTAAACCAAGTCTCGCGAGAGCATTGAGGCCGAACCTTCTACTCTTTGTCACGAGGCCCTCTCAAGATTTCAAATGATCAAACACTTGTACAGAGATCACCTAAGATACATGCAAATAAATAAATTAATAAATAAATGTGGAGAAATTTTAAGAGTTTTGCTTAATTTAAGTAGTGTAAGAGTTTAGAAGCTCAAATTTTATATGCTTTTGAATTGTATCAAATATGTTTACAAAGGGACCTATCATCCACAGGTAACTATTAGATATACACCCAGACCCCAGTCGTTGGCTCTCAAAATTTTCGGTCAAGTTTGGCCACAGTTGACATCCTTAATTGATAATACAAGTTGTCTTTTCGCAGTGAAAGTGATTTTGCATGCCAGAAGAAAAATGTTCACGCTTATATGAATAAAATATTTTCTTGTACAGACTCGCTTGCATGACATTTATATTTTATTTTTTTACTTCATATACACTTATGAATATTGTAAAGGTTTTCTGTTATTAAAAACAATATAAATATCCTTTTCAAAGTTTTTTTCTTTGAATTTTTGTGTCGGAATTGTGTTCTTTAATTTTTAAATGACACATTGTCACTATGTGATCGGAAATTGCAACACATGTTGGTGAAAAATAGACATTTTCTCATTAATGGTTATTATGGTTCACTTTTTTCATTTAAAGTGAAACTCCCACTTTACAGGAGCTAAATCTTAGTATATAATGTGTCACATCCTACCTCATAGGTGTAGGGTCACGTTACTCTTCAAATTTGCACTTCAACCGTGTAGCTAAATTATTAAATAAAACATAAGAGTAAACTTATGAAGATTTCCAATAAAACTTAGGTTAAGCTAGGAAAACTTTTAATAAAGTGCTAACGAATATCCATCTTTAACCACATAAAGTATCTTATAAGGGGTTGGATTACCTATTACGTGAAACAAAGTTAAGAACTAATTAAGAATTTTAATGCGTTACTTTAGGGTTCTATTTACCAATTTTCATTTTAGGCTAGAAATTATTAGCCATTGCTCTAAGAACTTGAATCCTAAATTAACTTATTGAATTCCATGAATTCTAAATTAACTTATTAATTTATCTAGGCCATGGTGGCTCCAATCTTTATCAATTAAAGATCTTTGCTCATAGATTAATTTAGTGAAGAGAACATATAAGCTTTCTGTCTTGCTACTGCTTAAGCGCTAGCTTCCCATTGCTTAAGCACCTACAACATAGAAAACTTCTTTTTTTTTTTGGTTGGCCGTCACCTACGTGCCTAGGAGGCCGAAAATGGCTTTTATTTTTCTTGTTTTTTATGGTGTTGGGTGCTTATCATATTCCCTAAAAACCTTAAGAAACATACATATATGCATAGCTAACTATGTTTCAGTGAAAATAAACATCTCTAAACATCAATTATTTTATGGCTATTTAAGAGAGAGAAAAGAACACATTACTCACATCAAACCATATCACACTTTATATTAAACATCAAGAGCTAGGTTTTAATATTAAGTATCACCTATAAACTATTTTACAATAAAAAAAGAAATGCTTGGTTAGTGATATTTTACATAACCCCTATGGTGATACTTTTATAAATATTATAACTTGAATAATTATATTAAAACTTTAACCCTGTTCATCTAGGGTAATAATATGGAAATCTTGAAGCATGTAGACTGAGATCACCAATCCACATGATATCAAGTTCAATTAAAGCGAGATAAGTGATATCTTGAACTATCAAATCTGAAACATTACAATAAAAGAGTAAGAAATAAATTCTCAATAGACAATAACAACAGTTTATAATTCAAAACATATAATATTCTCAGCTGTATTAGGCATAGAAAATAACTTCTCCTTTTATAAGTTTAACTCTTATTCAGTAACTCTTTTCTCTTTATGTTGTATTACCAATATCTCTTTGAATTTTTGAAACTTTACACATGATCCAAACCTTTATCACTTTGGAGAATAGTTCTTTCTAATGCAAGGGCGTCCCCTACCTCAATCGTTACCTTAAATAGAAATCATGCATTGCAGGATCACCTCCTTAACTCTAAATGTCATTTCTAAACTTGTGAAATCATATCCTTTTCTTGAGAATCATTTCTCAAAACATCTCTAGATCACCTCCTTGGAGGATGATTTCTAGTTTTCTCTATTGGTAATAAATATCATTCTTTCATAATCCATTACCAAATTTATATTCTTCCATGGTCTTTTCTTAAAAGCATAAGCTCAAGTTCATCTTTAAAGCATAAGAAAGATAATAACTTCAAAATCCGTAAAAAGGTATTAATAAACAATTAACACTTAATGCTCAAAATACACTAAAAGAGCATAATCAAGAATCATTGAACAAGAAGTGATAGGAAAAGTGTTGTTACTCCCTACCAATACTTAAAAACTTCAAGCTTCAAGTCTTTCTCTAATCACACGTGCACTAGCTTTGTCTTTTTCTGACAAGAGTTTCTCTTCTAGTTTGAGGTAAGTGTGACTGAAAGAGCTTACATTGGGGGGGGGGGTATTTATAGGCCTTGTGGGGGTAGCTTGGCCATGGGTTAATCCTTGTGGGGGAGAAGTTTCTTCCTTAGCCGATGATGGCATTGCTTTTAGGTTGACCTAATGAGATTCATCCAAGCGTTCATGAAATGATTACTTATCATTTATTACAAGATGACTCTTGATTTAAGCTAACTTTCCTCTTCTTTGATGCATCACATATGCTCTAGCTTTCAAGAAGCTTTGTTCTTGTTTTCTATCCACCAATGAAAATTTAACCATGTGTTCATCATTAATGGGTTTTGTCTCTTGCTTGATATAATAAGAGCTATCCACTTGGCTCCTTGTCCTCTTAATAATGATTACTTAGTTACTTGAAGTAACTAAGTTAGTCTAGTTTAGTTATTTTAACTAGATTTCTCTCTTGACTTAGGGTTTACTTGGTTACTTTCTAACTATTTCCTTGGTTTCTAATTAGATGCCATGCTTCTTGGTTAGTCTTACCATCATTACATATCATTAATGCAAGATAAGCCTTGACTAAACTTTCTTGCAAGACCTTCTTGCCTCCTTGATAGTGCCTCACATGCTCTATATAGTTAAGAATCAAGTTTTGTCTTTTCTTTCATTAATGCATGGTGAATTTTCTTAGGAATATACTAGTTCCATATGAAAAAGTAATCTTGCTCTCCTTCTTAGTAGTTACATGCGAAGTTGCATTGATGATAAGGTTTTTGTCTTTTGTTCATATATGCCAAGTCTTAGGGTGATTCATGCTGTCTTAGGAGTCTTTTTTTATCTTTCTTTTCTTCTTAGTTTGTCTTATCATGATTATACCCTATTAAATGCAAGATAAACCTTGACTAGGTTAATTTAGAAGACTTTTCTTTTTCATGGAGCTTACACGTGAGCTTCCTAGTCATTTCAAGATTGTCTTGTTTTCTTATGTTCAAACAAACTTTTCTCTTGTCCCTCACGTGAGCTTCTTCCTAATAAATATGGTTTGCCTTTTCTTCCATTAATGCATGGTGAATATTTTTAGAGATATACTAGTTTCATTCAAACAAGTTACTTAGCTTCCTTCCTTGAAACTTCTCTTTTTGTCTTTTTCTACATAAATTCATGTGAACCTTCCTAGAAATAACCTAATTCTTTGTAAACAAGCAACCTTACCATCCTTCTTGGCAACTAATGTGGCTTCCTAGTTACCTTAAGATTACCTTTTTGTCTCATATGCCCACATTCTAGAAATCTTCTTGGTACCAACCACTGGCGAATCTTAGTTGTGAAGGGGGGAGCCATGGCCCCCCCAAAAATTTTAGAATCCTTTAGAAATAGATGAAAAAAAAATCATACGACCCCCAAAAGATGAATGTAGATATTGTATGTTTTCTAGTTTTCATTTTCTTAATTTTCTTTTATATCATTTGTATTGAGTTGTCTATAAATGGATGTTGTACTTCTATATCTAGTAGTGTATATTAATTTGGATGGCAGGTTATTAAGTTTTTTTTTCAACTTTATATTTTTTTCTTTTGGTTGTGGAGACAATAGCAAACAATCAATGCTAAAAAATCATAGAAACTCACATGTTAAAAATTTAGAAGTTAAAATCAATCTACAATAAAATAAGCACGTAGTTGTTTCATGAAAGATTATATTTGTTATAGTTTTTTTTATCTACCCTTTGCACTTAATGTACTATTCATTTTGGGCCCCTCAGACATTTTCTTCAAGCTCCACCACTAGTACCAACCTTCTTTTTCACTCTTGCTCCTTTACGTAGTCTAGCTTCCAAGTAGGGTTGTCAAAATGGGCTAAACTCGTTGAGCTGGCCTGTTTAACCGCAAGAAAAATGCGAGCTGGATTTTTAAAATTGTGATTTGTATAAAATGCAGAAATTTTTGGACCATCCTATTTAATTTGCAAGTTAAACTGCCTATTTTTTTAGATTTTTTTAAGTATATAATCATACTCATAAAGCACACTATATGGCTTATTTATCCTAGACCCCAACACTGACATGGCAATGTACCAGTTTTCTATTATTGTACTTGTCAATTTGGTTTAAATTTTAGATAACTTTTAAATTATGTTATGTATTTGTAGATTTGGTTTGAATTTTGGACAATATTTAAATTATGTTATGTATTTTTAAATGTGGTTTGAATAATATTTAAATTATGTAACTAATTTGGCAAGTTCCTTTGATGATTAACTGGGTTTAAATGTTTTTTTTAACTTTTTGGTAAAAAAACATGAAAATGAAAAAAAAAATTTGTGGGCTGGCCTGTTTAGGTCCTCAAGTTCATGCGAGGTGAGTCGGGCTGATTTTTTTAAACCCGTTTAAATGTGAGTAATTTTAGCCTGACCTATTTAGTCCATGGCTTGTCGCTGGTGGGCTTAAACGAGCCGGGTTAGCCCATTTGATAGCCCTATTTTTAAGATTGAGAGTTTTGGCTTCTAGCTCATAAATGCATGAGAGATTATTCTAAAAAAATCCTAGACTTATTCAAACAAGATACCTAGCTTCTTTTCTTGGATAGTTCACATTTATTTCTCCTTAGTTTGGGTTGGACTTTTGTCTTCTTCTTTCCTTGTCTTTGGAGTGGGCTAGGTTTCTTGGGTTGCACCATTATTGGGCCTCAATCTAGTTATAACCATACTAATTTAGGGTTTTGGCCTAAGTTCCTTGGACTATTGGGTTTGCTACTTGATTTTAGCTTACATTATAGGACTTGAATCCTTTCTAAAATATTATTGGGCTTCCAATATTTTCATACATATACATACATTTATTATATTGTAGGGGGATATTACATAATGTTAGTTGTTATTGGATGAAATAGCAACAATCATAAATTTTAAAAATGATGAACTCTCAACTAAAAATTAATCCAAGAAGAATCAAATTAGAAAAAGAAACTATGAAAGATCAAAATGAGTATTTACCCTACAAAATTAATTTAAATAAATAAAATTAAAAATAATAATTGCAATGTAGAAGTATTTACATGTAAAGACTAAACATGTAACAAAAAACTACTCCTCGATCAATTATAATTTCCAAGCAGGAAGTCTTTTAACGTGCCAGACTTTCTAAAGCTAATGATGCATTAAAGTTTGAATTTAAAATATTAAATAAATGGCCACTTCTATGATACAGCATGAAACTTATATTGTACACATATATTATCTAATATTTACCATTGATTTTTAACATGGACATGTGTACGGTTAGGATGATGGTGATTGAATAAATTAAATTTTTTTTATAATTTCATCTTTTCGTTCTATGTAATTATATTATTTTCCTAAAATAAGAACAAATTAAAATTAAAGTTACCTATTTCCTCAATATTGGGCAGTTATTAATGAAAACTGTCATACTTCCCTTCCCTTGTCCATTGTCATATCTCTCTCTTTTTCCTCTTTGGTTTACAAGAAAATTATAAGAAACGATCATTGAAAGTTTGTAATTTTCATCCATGGATATTGGATAACCCATTTTTCTTCTTCCATCATACTGTAGGATAAGGTCAGCTTGGTATATTTTCATATTTTTTAGCCCAACTCAAGATACATTACTCCACCACATCGTCAAACATGTCCTTAAAGAGTTTTGATGAGCAAAGCTAACATTATGCTTGTAATGAAGTTTGTACTTATCTAATGGAAGAGGAATGTCCTCAGATTATCTAACCTAGCTTGGTCACAATTGCATGCAAAGGCAAGGTGTTGCGCTTCATAACAGTTGAACAATTACACTAGTATTGCTGTGTAGATTGTCATTTTTACGTTGATCTAAACTTCAATTTACATGTGAACATGGGAGATGTATGAGGGTAAATGCTTACATTATAGAGTTAAATGGAAAAGATAATTTTGAGCACTTACTTGTTGCTAGTTACGACACCTAAGGATAATAAATATTGGTTGGTAACCCTTGGGTGTTCGTCGGCAATGGAGAGGTAAATGATGACAGTGGAGAGAAAAGAATGAGACAATGTCTTTAGTATTGAGTAAAGCAATGCTTTTAATTTTAATTTATTCTCATTTCAGGGAAATACTGTAATTAAATAAAATGAAAGGATGCAAATACAAAATAATGTTAATTTATTCAATTACAATGATCTTAACTATACATATGTCCATATCAAAAATCAATTGTGAATATTAAAAGGTGTATCTTTTTTTTTTTTGATAAACAACGGGGCAAAAGCCCAAACTAACTACAAGACGATCAAAAGAAACATGAGAACAATCTGCAGCAAAAGATAAAGACAAAAAAGGTGGCAGGCAAGTAAATAAATGAACTCCTAGAGGATTTGAATGTCCATGCTTTGCTAAAGAATCAGCACAAGCATTGCCTTCTCTAAAAACATGCTTTAAAACCAAGGACCAACTATTGTTGATGAAGCTTCTGATAGAGGCAACTAAAGGAGCACAAGAGTGCAAAGGATCGCAACCTGTTTGAATAAGGTTAAAGGCACACTTAGAATCAGCTTCAGGAATCACTCTTCTAAATCCCATGTTGAAACTGTCTTCAACCCCAGAAAACCGCCCATAATTATGCCATTGTGATAGAACAATTCTACAAGTTGGATGTAAAAGCTTCGAGGAAGGCCCCTTCGTTATTGCGAAAAATCCCCCCAATTATCAAGAGGTGGTGTCCAGGAAAATGCATCAAATAGTAAGAAGGAACAGCCTCCTCTGTAAGAGCAATTGCATCCATTGTTGTCTCATAATCAACGGCCAGCCTGGTTACTATGTGCGGAATGCAATGGACAGGATCCCTACATTATAAAAAATGAAATTATTTCTTTAGAACCAAAGTGAGGAGGAGTAGTGGCAAACTGGAGCGGCCAACATCCTGCATCAGATATCCCAAAACATCGCTCCAGGTTGAATAGAATCCAGTCTGGAAGGGAGAGACGAAAAAATTGCTCATGGCACGAGGCATCAACCAAATTATTCCAAGTGTGCTTGGCAGTTGTACAATTGCGAAGAACATGTAACACAGCATACGGTGTCACAATATACTTGGAGGGTGTGGCGACAAGAAATAACTAAATTTATAAAAAATTTAAGAATCACTACAAATTTTTATTTAAATAAAAAAATAATTGAAAAAATTATTTTATTAAAAAAATTAGTCTTTGAAAAATGAGATTAGGTTCAAAAGTCTGATTATGTACAGGGAATGACAGGAACTTAATTCTAGTGTACTCCTAATGCATTCATCCTAAAATGGTTATCCCAAAGTTAATTGTACAAAAATGATTATGACTTCAAAATGTATTTAATTTACTTCAAAAAAATGAAGATAGCAAATAATAAAAAATGATAAAAATAAATAGAGAATTTATTGAAAATATTGACAGTTTTGGCTTACTCTGTATGCATATGTATCACAACATGCGATGAAAAATCAAAGACACGTAATTCTTATAAAAAATGCTTGTGTGTTGTAAGATTTTAATTAAAGATTAATTAAATATGAAATAATTTGTGTACTATTTAATGTAAAATGCTTGTGTGTTGAAAAGTTAAAATCAAAGACTGATTAAATTAAAATGCTTTGATGACTAGTTGATTTTTAAGAAAATGACTAATATTTATTTCACTTTTAAGTCAAAGAGCCGTTACGATAATATTTACCGTTAGTGTGTTTAAATTATTTTTGGGATAAAAGAGCCGTAATGACAACATCACCCCTAATTGATTAAGGATTTTGAATAATAAAATAAAATAAAATAAAATAAATAAAAATATATTTTGACGATTAATTTAAAAAAATTACATCACTTTTGAGTTAAGGAGCCGTCACAGTAATATTAACCATCAGTGATCATGAATGTTTGCGTCGTCCTTAATTAAGAATTTTAAATGACTAGATAAAAGGATATTTTGATGATTAACTAATTAAAAAAATCTATTTTACTTTTGAGTCAAAGAACCGTTATGGTAACATTGACCGTTAGTGATCCTAAATTATTTTTAGGACAAAAGAACGGTCATGGCAATGTCGTCCTTATTTAATTAATTATTAATTAATTAAAATTAATTTATTATTTTTTAAATCAACAAATTGACCTAAATCAAATGACTTAGATTAATTATTTGAATTTTGAAATTGATTCTTATATTTTATTTCTATTATTCTTATAATCTAATAAACAATTATTCTTATAATCTAATAAACAGTATTCACAAATTCAAAGGAATTAAACAAATGAAATGAAATATGTGAATAAAATCAATTAAAACATGAAAATTCTAAAGTAAACACAGAACACGAATATACTTGTATTTTATTTCATTTTATTTCTACTTTTAAACCAGATATTTCTAAGTATATAACCCTTCTTTGTTAAAATAAAATAACATTTTAAAAAGAAAGAAACCAGCATATGAAGTTAATTCCAAATTGAATACATTCTGAATATTTAGCCCACAATTCATAAATTAACCCAAAAATAAATGAGATAAAGCACCACACATCAACAAAATGAATCCGAACACATTTGTCCCAATAAACAGTATCCCCAAATTCTAAAAACTAAACCCAAGCCAAAGAGATGAAATAATTAAAAATATAAATAAGTAAAAAGTTATGAAACTAAAAACTGACGGTGGCTCTTATGCAGGGGTGCTGTGTGTTGCGTGGAGGCGTGTCGGTGTGGATGTGCAGAGTGGGTGGGATGTGCAAGGTGCAGGGGTTGTGGGAGTGAAGTGCGTGCGTGTGGGTGCTATGAAATGGGCTTGTCCAGGTGCCGGGGCTTGCGTGTGTGGGAGTGGAGCTTGTGCGTTGGTGTCATGCCGGAAATGTGTGGTGTGGTGGGTGCAGAGTGTGAGCCTTGTGCCGTGAGGTTCTGGAATGCAGATGTGCGGGTGAGCTGTGGATGTGGGTGGCTGGGTGTTGGCTGTGGTGCACCATGAGTGCCGGTGCTCTGTTTGAGGTGTGTGTGGGCATGAAAAACAGGGGTAGTGTGTGCTGTGATGCAGTTGGGAGAGTGTGAGGCAGTGGAGATGAGTGGGTGATCGTGTGGTGCGGTGCTGTGCTCTGTGGGTGACCTGCGCTGTGCAGTGAATGTTGCTATGGTGGGGTAATGAGCGAGATGACCATGAGAGAATGTGTGTGTTCAGGGGAGTGCGTGAGTGTGAAGATGCTGGGTATGCAGTGGAGAAAGAGAGGCAGTGTTATGAGAGTTGAATAGCCCTGTGGATACAGTGCCATGGTGTTGGGGGTGTCGTGATAAGGCAAGCAGTGGCTTGGTGTAGGTGTACAAGCAAGAAAACAAACGAAAATGGGATTTCAAGAAGATGAAGAGATTTACCATAAAATGGCTTGGTGCTGTGAGGTGTTGATGAAGGTCACCTTTCTTTTTCGTTCTTTCCTCACTCTCTCTTCCTCTTCCTCTCTTCCTCTTCCTCTCTTCCTCTTTCCCTCAGTATGTTGCGCTGCTCTCAATATCCCCAGCATCTGAGGTGATGAGAGTGTGTGAAAAAAAAAAAAAATCCCTCCCCCTCTGCCATCTGTCTTGCTTTTTGTAACACAAAAGATTCTCTCGTCCTTCCTCCTATGTGAGTTGGCCGTGGGAGGCTCTAAAGAATACTGTGCTAGCACCTCAAAGAATGTTCTTAGATATTTTATGAATATTATGGAGAGAAAGAGAAACATCAAGCACAAAAATATGGGTTTTAGGCTAGAAATAAATAGACAAAAAAATATTAAATATGAGATTGAGTGAAAGTAATTTGGTCTTTGGGATTTTATTATTATTTTTTTATATGTTTCTATTTTTTTAATTTTGGCATTTTCTTGTATATAATTATTTTCATTAAAACTTGATTATTGAGAAAATAGCTACAAATTTGACTCTGGGATTCACTTATTTCCTTTGTTTTTTATTTTCATGAGTTTTCTCATTTTGAACAATTTTTATTAGCTGGGACAAAATAGAGTTTTTTCGTATGGCATGAAACATCATTAGTAAGGTGACGACAGACCCTCTCAGCGTTCGTGAGGAGAGCTTCTTTAGCGGTAAGCCACAAAAATGATCTGAGCTGTTAAGGGAAGCGAAGCTTCCAAGTGAGAGTGAAAATCCTGCTTTCTGACGGTTGTGGCCAGAGCAAATCGCATATGCAGACTTAATATTAAACTCGCTATTTGAAGAAGGAAACCAAGTAATCGAATCCTTGGGACCATCAATGGTTGGAGCTTTGATGGAGGAAAACACCTCTCGGAAATCAAGCAGATGGAACTAAAATTTTATTCCAGTTTCAATCGCCTACTTCTGTAGATAAATCAGCTACCGTTTCTTGCATATCTAGCAATTCTGAGGAAACAATTGCAAAATCAAGAAGATGATGAATACCTGTAAGCTAGTGGTGCTGCCAAAAAAGAGTAGAACGACCATCCCTAATTCTATAGATTAAATTATTATACAGTGTACGCCAAACACAGGAAATTTTGCGCCATGCATTTGAAGACAGGCTTTTCTTCGGGACTTTTGGCAACAAGTCAAGAGAATATCTACGCTTGGCCCACATGAACTGCACCCAAATTGCATCTCTACAGTTGATCAAGCTCTGCCCAAATTTCATCATAAAAGCAAGATTAATATATCTGGCTTGTCTCATACCAAGCCCACCCTTACTTTTTGGAGAACACAATCATCATATCCTATCAGATGAATTTTTCTTCCAGAATTTATAGATCCCCAAATGAAATCCCTACAAGATTTATCTACCTTTACACAAATGCTCAGAGGGAGAATGGTTGTTTGCATTACATATAAGGGAATAGTAGATAAAGCAGATTGGGCTAATGTAATTTTACCAGCCAGAGATAAGGAAGAGGCCTTCCACCCATTCAGCTTATTTGATATCCTATCCAGTAACTTTGTTGACTACTCCTTTCATGGAGCAAGGGTACACCCAAGTACTTCCCCAAGTCAAAAGTCAGTCGAAACCCAAAAGCATTATTGATTTCCACACGTCTAAAATGGTTCACATTGTTAGAGAAAAAAATACAAGATTTCTCTAGATTAACTTTTTGACCTGAACTTCAGTAGAAACTCTTCAAAATAGTACAAATAACCTATATGTGGCTTAAAGAAGCACTAGCAAAGAGAACCAAGTCATCTACAAAGCAAAGGTGAGAGACAATAAAAGCCCATTCCTAGGGAGTAATAGGATCCCATTTTTTATTCTCCACAGCCCTAGAAATTAATTGGGCAAGCCTTTCAATGCATAACACAAAAAGATAAGGGGAAACAGGGTCACCTTAGCAAATCCCTCTCGAAAGAGAAAAAGAATTTGTGTAACCAACATTCCGGTTAAGCTTCATCATAAGAGAAGAAACACAATGCCAGTTGATATTGATGAAATCTGAAAGAGATCCTATATCCTTCAAAATGTTGATTATGATCTCCCATCTGAGTCTATCATAGGCTCTTTCTAAATCAATCTTGTGTTGCATTGAATGAATCACCTCCTGTGCAATCAAAATATTGACTTTGTCTGCCAGGAACAAAGCTACATTGAGTAGGAGGTACTAGCTTTGCAATCACACCTTTTAGTCTTAAGACCATAATTTTCATGACTAACTTGTAATGCACATTACATAGGCTTATAGGCCGAAATTGTTTGAGTCTTAGGCTTGCATAAGAGTCAGAACAGTTTCATTTGCCTCTTTAATATTTTCTAGATCTTGGAACACTTTTTTCACCCACTGCACAGTAGAATTTTGAATAATTTCCCACTGAGATTGGTAAAAAATTGCATGAATCCCATCAGGACCTGGAGCTTTTAATCCCCCATAGAAAGTACAGCACCTTTAATCTCCTCATAAATAACTGCAGCATTAAGCATCAGATTTTCTTCCTCAGATAATGGTGGGAAGGCACCAGAGATAGCAAAATTCATAAACCCAGAGTCTTCCTTGTACAAGTTAGCAAAGAAATCCACACCCTTCTGCTGAAGATGCTCCTGTTTGTCTACCCACTCACCGAAATCATATTTAAGGCTCACAATTCAATTTCTTCTTTTCCTAGATGTCGCCAAACCATGGAAGTACTTAGAATTTCTATCTCCGAAGTTGACCCATTTGCATATAGATTTTTACTTCCACATTATTTCCTCTTGAATTAAGATAGCTTCATAACCAGCCCACAATTTTTTTGAAGATCCTCCAGGAACTTGTTATCTTGAAAAGAAAATTTATTAGCAACACTTTCAAGCCTGGCAAGGAGTCGACGTTTCCTTCTAGCAATATCCCTAAAGATTTCTCTACCCCAAGTCTGAACTTTGTCAGTAAAGGAAGCAATATTCCTAGGGAGATGAACATTATACCCCACAAATCCTTGACCACATCTTCAAAATTTTCATGCATCAACTAAGGTGCCAAAAAATGAAAAGGTTTGTGTCTCCTGAACATAGAAGAATTTCAATCACGAGAGAGCAAAATAGAAACATGGTCAGATTTAAGTTTGGGCTACACATAATTCTCTGTAAATCGAGCATTCCAAGATGAATTAGCAATACCTTGTCAAGTCTTTTCCTCAAAGTCCTTCTTTGCCACGTGAAAGGTTGACCATTGAATCCAAGATCAACTTAACCGCAATCTAACATACAAGACGCAAAATGATGACAGTCACAATCTGAGGCACCATCACCTCCAAAATCTGCAGTGCTTGTAGTTGAATTAAAGTCACCTCTAATGCACCATTGCCCTATCATGCCTGCAGCAATGTTCTGAAGGGCAAGCCAAAGATCTCTCCTATTATTAGAAAAAGGACTGCTATAAATTGCAGTAGGAAATCAGCATGGTTCATGATTAAAAGACACCTCCATATGCACAAATTGTCTAGAGAGTTGGCAGATATTTACTCTCAAGAAGGCTGTATTCCAAAGACACCATATACCTCCCAAATGGCCCACTGCTTCTTTAGCAAAGAATCCATCAAATTTAAACTTAGCTAAAATCCCCCTAGCTTTAGTATAGTGGATTTGAGTTTTCATTAAACAAATAAAATGGGCAGCATATATATCAACCAAATCATTCACCAAAGTGGCAAACCCCTTAAACCCAACACCTCTATAGTTCAAGAATATGATATTCATTAAACTGAAAGGAAAGTGAAGAGAGTCTAGAAAAGAAATAGACTCACGTAGTAAGCTGTGGAGATGAGTCCTCCATAGCCAAACAAGCTATGTCCTTACTCACAAGTGGCATCATCTAATAACTGAGTCTGAAGGCCACACACGTCACCTGAGTCTGGGGGCTTCTTAACCCCACTAGTAGAAGGGTCATCACCTTGAAGTCTTTTAGCAAAAACAAGGTCTTTAGGAGAAGGCCCAACACAATACATAAGTAACACAGGATCAATAGAATGACCCTCTTTGAAATGTCTCCAAGCATCCTTTTCCATTCTCTTAAACAAGGCCTAAGATTTCTTATTTGCTACCATTGTCCTGTGGATCCTTGGTTGATTTTCGGGGGTTCACAATTTGGTTTGTTCCATATTATGGTTGGGAACTATAACATATTTGGACTTAGACCAGTTAAGTGGTTGCTTGCTCATCGATGAGTCCATCTGGATTTGTGCCTTAGGAGCCCGCTTAACAGTGATAGACAGGTCCATCTTTGGGCTTTCTATTTCCCCCGCTATAACACCAAGCATCACAGGTCCATGAACTCCATCATCTGCATTAGCCGACACCTCTTCCATTTGATCCCCAATAACCCTCATATTTGGAGGTAACAGGAATGCGTTTCACCCCATGACCTTTAAGACATGCATTAAGTTTAGCACGATGAACAAAGTATTTATGACACTGGCTTTTTCGCCAGCATCCAAGGTCCAAAGCAGTCAGCGTTTGCATCATGCACATCGTGGGAATTCTCTTATAATGGTTGCTGATTAGCATCTTTTAAGGCCTCACCAGGCAAACTGGCATTGAGATTTTTGGATTCATGGGAAGTGACTTGCACCTGCATTTGGTCCACTGTAACATGTAACATCTTACCTTAGAAGTATTATGTCACAAGCTTTCTTAGTTAATTGCCTCTAAGTTCCCTTGTTATTAGTTTGTCTATGATAGATTATTAACTACAACTAGATTAATTAACACTTTTTCTTTAACAGTACTTTCTATCTTTAGCTTAGTGTGTTTAATCTCAAACCCTATAGATATAATTGCACATAACTAAGATTCAAAACTAATTCCATATACTTGATTGCTCACTAAGATTTCTTAAACACTACTAGGGTTTGAGTTCTAAAGCCTTAGCTTAATTTAGGATTCCCTAAAATCTCAATAAACTTCTCAAAGTTGGTTCCATTTAAGGCATGAGAAACACAAGTTTTCTACCCTGCCATTGCCTAAGTGCTAAAGTTCCACTGCCTGAACACTCAAAGTCCAGAAAACAACCTAGTTTCAGACCATTCACCGCTCAGGTGCATAGCCTTGATTGCTTAAGCGCTAGTCCACTGCCTAGGCATTCAGATGGTTGAGAGCAGCATTCATTTTTCTTTCTTTCTTTGCTTTTGGTTGCTCATGCTAAGGCATGTTAACTATTCTAAACATACTTCCACGCATATTCAGCTATATTTTAGTGGAATTAAACTTCTCATTAGCTTACTTGTTATTAGAAAGGATTTAGGACAATAACAACACATGATCATGTAAAACAAACTACACACACACACACACACACACGTATATATATGTAAAGCTAAGCATTTCTACTTCAAAAGTGTCACCTTCAACTATTTTACAAAAGCATCATCCAACATCTAATTTATAATTTACATCAAAGTAGAGTATGTTAGGGATATTTTACATTGGTAACACTTAAACATTATATAAACATAAACTACATCCTAGCTTTCTCCTTGATTGTTCAAGGGGACAATATAGTCATCTTGAATTACTCGAACCGAGCCTAACCTCGGGATATTTATTCATATGATCTCAATTTCAATAGCTAAAATGATAAACGGCATCTTAATCAGAAAACATTACCACAAAGGAGTGAGATATAAATATATCAATAAGCAATAACAACAATTTATAGTTCAAAATTAAGTAATGTTCTCAGCCGTACTATGTATAGAAAATAAGTTCTCCTTTAATATACATCACTTTTATTCAATAAATCTTTATCTTTAATGTTTTATTACCAATATCATTTTTTTATTTTTGAGACTTTACATCATGATTCCAAACCTTTATCACTTTAGAGAAGAGGTTTTTCTATTGCAAGGGCATCCTCTTGCCATAACCATTACCACAAATGGAAATAATGTGAGGTCACCTCCTTTGATGGTCATTTCCAAACTTGATGAGATCACCAGTCACCTCCTTAATTGAGGATCACATATCAAAATATCTCTAGATCACCTCCCTTGGAAGGTCATTTCTAATTTTTTCTATTAGTAATAAAAATTACTCTTTCATTATCCATTGCTAAATACATATTATTCTATGGTCTTTCAAAAACATAAGCTCAAATTCAAACATAAGAGCATAAGCTCAAGTTCATCTATAAAGCATAAAAAAATATAATAACTTCACAATCCATGGAAAGGTATAATGCTCAAAACTACATTAAAATAACATAATCAAGAACTCATTGAACAAGAAGTGAGAGGAGAAGTGTTGTTACTCCCAATCTAAATTGAGTTTGATTGCACGAATACCTTCTTTCTCACTTTCCCTTACACGTGCACTATTCTCTTTTTACTTTGGCAGAATTTTTCCTCTTAAATGTATGTGTGTGTGAATGAAGAAGCTTGCATGGGTATTTATAGAGGTTTAGGAGCTTGCATGGCTATGTGACTTTAGGGAAGTTATCCCTTGGTTAGCAAGTTAGCAATGATGGCTAACTTTTGAGTTAGCCCTACAAGAATACTTCATGTGTCTTGGTCATAATTACTTAGTTAACTTGAGTAACTAAGTTATTCCAATTGACTACTCATGTATGTGAATCTTGCTCAAGGAGGTTCCTTCTTGATTAAGGCCGTGTGATTTAATCCATGCCTTTAGTTGGGGAGATGACACTTGTCATCTTGTCCTTTTAGGTCGTGATTGTTTAGTTAATGTAGTAACTAAGTTACTCCATTAAGTTCCCCTAAAGTGCATGGCCGTGGGTTTCATAAGGGTTCTTAGCGGAAGCTTTTGGTTTCTTTTGTGTAAAGTTGCTTTCTTTAATGATTACTTGGAATTTTTCTTGGTTTCATGCTATCTTTCCCTATACCCATGCGTGAACTTGCCTTGGAAGACTAGAGATATTTGCTAGGTTAATTTAATCACATGCCTAGACTTAATTGTCCTCTAATGATGGCTTTCTTTCACTACAACAAATAACCCTTTTGGCAACGTTTAAAAAGTGTTGCCTAGAGTATGAGAAAACATTGTCTTTGATTAATGGCAACGCTTTTTTTCCTTATGCAACGCGTTCCAAGGGGTAGCCAAACAAAGTATATCCTTTTACCTAAAGCAGCACTTATTGCAAGGTAAAGCGTTGCCTTTTGATAGCGAATGGGAATGCTTTTAGCCCAAGCCTATGGCAACACTTTCCAAGTGTGGCCAGTATGGCAACTCTTCAGAAGCGTTTGCTATTTGTTCAATTTAAACAACACTTCCATAAAAACTATGCCAAAAAAGCATTACTTTTGGTACACTATAGGTAACGCTTATTGACCACACTTTATCAAGTGTTGTCATATATTGCCTATTTGTTCAATATAGGTAACGCTTTATAAGTGTTGCCATAAGCATAACTTGTTATACTATAAGCAACGCTTATTGACCACACTTATCAAGTGTTATCATATACTGCCACACTTTAAAAGCGTTGCCATATCTGAAAGAAAAGGCAACAATTATTTAATTTAATTTTAAAATCACCTATAAATTTTTGTTTCATTTATTATTTTTCTATAACCACCAATTACATAATAATAGATGATAACATTTTAAATTACAATTAGTAAATACATTAAATATATCGCATCATTAATTATAAAATAATAAACATTTATTAAATAATTAAAGTACAATTTAAATCAAACTAAATAACACAATAAATTGTTCCAAGCAATTAATTTAACCAAAAAATGGGTATATAATTCTTAACACAAATTGTTCTAAGTACTAGCAATCAACTAAAACCCATGTCTATAGTTCACAAGACAAATTTCTTCAAGTCCTAGCAATGAACCTACTCAAAACACAAATTGTTCTAAATAAAAATACATAATGTGTGAAACGCCATCGACTAAATAGCTCTTCTGTCATCAAAATTCCAAATGCATCACCAGAATTTTCCTACACACATTTAAATGAAATTAAAGGATTAACAATTATCCATATTTAAATCCTTAAAAAGATAAAATACTAAATTTATATACATAAACACAAGCTCATCTGCTTATGCACCACCAACTTTGGATGACACCAATAAGAACGAGGGTAATGTCATAATTGTATGATACAGTCAAAATTTGTTTTCTTCTATTTTTTGCTCACCCAAAATTAAGTTGCATAAGTCGGCCTTGATACACACAAACAATGGCTTAACCTTCTAGAGTGATGAACTGATATTAAGTTCTGTCAACTGCAATAACCACATATATATTAAAAATATTTATTTTTGACTCTTAAATATATAATTTTCTTTGAGTTCTTACATTTGCTAAATTTTCCTATTAGATTGAGCAGCATCAAATTCACATGCTTTATCAAAATATCATGGTCTATCTATTATTTTGTTATGGGGTGGGTCTGACCAGTGACACCCTGTTGAGGGATAGAGTAAAGAAGATTTGAATTAATGAGACAACTATATTTGTTTACCTATTAGAAGCCAAGTGGAGAGAAGTTCCAGTCTCTAGAAACACTAAGGTCAATCATTTTTTGAAGTAGAATGTTCTAAATGAAATGATTGCCGAGGCAAATATATATGCTACATATAGTAAGACCATGTGACTTATCAATTACTATCGTTGGATGCAAAGTTTGCTGTATGATTATATTTCCACCACAACAAATTTTCGTGGCTGAGAATCATAAAAAGAAAGAAAAATCCCTCTTGCTATATAGTTAACTTTAAGTTAGTGAAAACTGATTCTGATCTTCACTAACATGACAGTAAGGATACTAGATGCAAAGTTTGAGATTAGAGTTAACAAAATTTTGGATATCAACATAACCACTGTTTTGATAAAAGCATGAACTCAAGTTGCTTAAATAATGGAAGAAGATACCTTTTCATGGTTTGGAATATGAGTTGATCCAAAGGAACGTGGAAGATTTGGGCCTGCCGCACCTGGTGCACTATTTGCATCAGCTAGAAAGGATCTGCTACATCTCATTAAAGCTAAGAGCTCTTCAATGGTCAATCCAGGATTACTTTGCTGCAATAATACTTTAACAATATCTCGTAAATCTTGCATTTCTTCCTTCATTTCCCGAATGTCACATTTTAAAGAAACGACTTCCTCAGCATGTTCTTTCTTTATTTTGCCAATTTCTTCATCTTTTTTAAGATAACTTGGTGTAACTGATCTACCATAGCATCGAACTTGGCCAGGCTGCTCCTTTTCAAACACGGCTTGAAATGCATCCTCATCATTATTCCCAGAGTTTTGGCGATTTTGAAGCTGTAACTGTTAAATAAAAGCATCAATAATAACACACCTGATGCAAAATTTAAAAAAAAATAAACAAAACATAATTTTTAATGTAGCTTACAATTGCCGCTTGTGTTTCTAAATCAACTTGCTTCCCTTTGTTACTTGTGCGTGTTGCTACAAACAATTCAGATTTTGTGGGCTCCTCATTATTCTCTTCGGTTGCACGCTACAAGAACGAAAAATATACAAAAAACATGATTAAACTCACTTGAGAATGATTTGTGAATTGCTTAAAGAAAATTCCTTAGCAGATGTATATTTATATACATAAGTCAACTAATTACAATCCCTAAATCAAAGGTTACAATCTCTAAATCAAAGGCAACAAATCAGAAAATATAATCTACAATGAATGCAATCAAATCAGATCCTACAAATCCTAATTACTAATTATTACAGATTATGCAAATCAGAAAATATCAACACTCCCCCTCAAGCTAGTGCATATATATCATATGCATCAAGCTTGTTACATATATATGTTACCCTTGGGCCCCAAAGAGACTTGGTGAAGATATCAGCTAGTTGATCACTAGAGTTCACAAATGAGGTAGTTATTTCTCCGGAGATGATCTTTTCACGAATAAAATGGCAATCAATTTCTATATGTTTAGTTCGCTCATGAAAGACTGGGTTGGAGGCAATATGCATGGCTGCTTAATTATCACAAATGAGTTTCATGAGCCCTATTTTGCAAAACTTTAATTCTTGAATCAGTTGTTTCAACTATATAAGTTCAAATGTAGTGAGTGTCATGGCTCGATATTCTGCTTCTGCACTTAATCTAGTAACTACATTCTGCTTTTTACTTTTCCATGAGATGAGGTTGCCTCCAATGAGAACACAATACCCAAAAGTCGACCGTCTGTCACTAGGATATCCTGCCCAATCTGCATCTGTATATGCAACAATGTCTGTATGGCCTCTATTCTCATAGATCAACCCCTTCCCAGGAGAACTCTTAATATATCTCAAAATTCGAACTAGTGCATCCCAATGATTGTCACAGAGAGAGTTAAGAAATTGACTCAACACTAACTGCGAAAGATATATCTGGTCTAGTCATGGTGAGATAATTTAATTTTCCCACCAGTCTTCGATACCTTCCCGGGTCTGAATAAGGCTCCCCTAATCCGGTAGAAGTTTAACATTCGGATCCATAGGAGTATCAATTGGTTTACAATCTAGTATTCCAGTTTCTTCTAAAATATCAAGGGCATACTTCCTCTAAGAGATAGCAATGCCTGTTTTTGATTGAGCCACTTCAATCCCGAGGAAGTACCGCAATTGGCCCAAGTCTTTAGTTTGGAAGTGTTGAAACAGGTGTTGTTTTACGCCCTTAATGTCATCATGATCATCTCCTGTAATGACAATATCATCTACATAAACCACAAGATAGATGCATTGATTAGAAGACGAGTGTTTATAGAACACAGAGTGGTCTGCTTCACTTACGGACCATGCCAAATTCTTGTATGACTTTACTGAATCTTCCGAACCATGTCCGTAGAGACTGTTTAAGGCCATATAGAGATTTGTGTAACCTACAGACAAAACTCGACTTCCCCTGAGCGACAAACCCAAGTGGTTGCTCCATATAAACTTCCTCCTCCAAGTTACCATGTAGAAATGCATTCTTGATATCCAATTGATAGAGAGGCCAGTGGTTCATGACAGCCATCGATAAGAATAAACGAACAGAAGCCATTTTAGCAACAGGAGAGAATGTATCTCCATAATCAAGGCTAAATATTTGAGTATAGCCCTTAGTCATAAGGCGTACTTTCAAACGATCCACCTGTCCATCAGCGCCACCTTGACAGTAAAGACCCATCGACAACCAACTATAGATTTCTTGGGAGGTGAAGGAACAAGAGTCCATCTATGATTGGAATCCAAAGCTGTCATCTCGTCAATCATGGCATGACGCCATCTTGAATGGGAAAGTGCTTCCTGGACAGTTTTAGGAATAGAAATGGATGACAAGGCAGAAACAAGTGCATAATGGAATGAAGATAAACGATAATAGCTTAGGAAATTATAAATAGGATGAGGATTACGAGTAAAACGCATACATTTACGAAGAGCAATGGGCAAGTTAGCGAAAGTTTCAGATAGACCCAGGGCAGGTGAAGACGCTGGAACAGGAGATGAATCGCCTGAGTCTGGAGTGAGAACAGCCTCTAGAACCACAGGACGAGGTCGACGCTGAAAAGTGATAAACGGGTGCGGTGAAGGATGTGTCTGGAGACTAGAAGGTGCGGCCACTTGTAAAACTGGAGGATCAGAAATAGACAAATTAAGATAGGGAATTGGTAGGAGCTGAGAGATAGAGTTAGGCTCGATTGGTGAGGTAAAGTAAGGAGTGTCCTCAAAGAAAGTAACATCTGCGGATATGTAAAAACGATTTGTAGAAGTAGAGTAACATCGATAGCCTTTCTGAACTCGAGAATAACTAAGGAAAATGCACTTAATAAAACGAGCAAACAATTTATCAAGACCTGAAGTAAGATCATGCACAAAACAAGCAGAACCAAAAATATGAGGGGAGACAGTATAAAGATGGTCATTAGGAAACAAAAGAGAGTGGGGGACTTCATTATGTAAAACAGAGGATGGCATGCGATTGATTAATAACCAGTAGTAAGAATAGCATCACCCCAAAATTTTAAGGGTGCATTAGCATGCAACAACAGAGTTCGAGCAATCTCAATAATATGACGATGTTTTCTTTCTACTATGCCATTTTATTGTGGAGTGTGCGGACAAGTTAACTGATGAAGCATGCCATGAGATGCCATAAAGGAATTGAAAGGAGCAGAAAAATATTCTTTTGCATTATCACTGCGCAATATGCGAATAGAGTGCCCAAACTGGATTTGAATTTCATTGCAAAAATTTTGAAAAATAGTGAATAACTCTGAACGATCTTTCATCAAAAATATCCAAGTACATCTAGAAAAATCATCAATGAAAGTGACAAAGTAACTATACCCCAAAATAGAACTGACACGACTAGGACCCCAAACATCAGTATGAACAATATCAAAAGGCGACTTTGCTCAATTATTAATTTTTCCTAGAAATGATGCACAGACATGTTTTTCAAGCTGACACGACTCTCTAAAGACTGCAAATGAGAGAGACGGAGAACCATCTTCTTCAGCTTATTTAGACTTGGATGACCCAGACGACGATGAAGGAGACTAGGAGACTAGGTGGCAGCACATATGGTAGAGGATGGAGGCTGGAGATAATAAAGTCCACGCAATTCAGATCCTGCACCAATCGTCTGTCCCGTACTTCGGTCTTGGATGAGAAAAGAGTCAGCAGTGAAGGTTATAGAGCAGTTAAGAGTGCAGGTCAGTTGACTAATAGAAATTAAATTACAGGAGCAGTCAGGAATAAACATAACAGAATTCAAAGGTAAAGATGAAAGAGGTGTAGCTTGACCAATGCTGGTGGCTATAGTCTTAGAACCATTAGCGAGGGTAATGTGGTGTGGTGTCTTGGGAGATGATAATTTTGAGAAAAGAGAAGGATTACTAGCTATGTGATCAGAAGCACCAGAATCCAAAATCCAGGATCCAACAAACGAAGAATGAGAGGCAAACTGTAGAATTACCAGTATGGGCTAAAATGATCGAAGATAAAGCTTGTTAGGCTGCTTTGAGTTGAAGATACTCCTTATACTCATTGTCTGATAGTATGTTCTGGTTATCAGTCCCTGACTCAGTCTTATTCTCAATATCAGGCGACTGAGATTGTGCCATATTAGCAGATTTTTCAGGAAAACCATGCAAAGAATAGCAACGGTCTTGAGCATGGCCCAAGCGTTTACAATAGGAACATTGAGAACGACCATCAGAACCACAGCCACCTCTACCACCACCACGACCGCGACTTTCACGATCAACAAAAACAAAAGCTTAAGACTCTGAACCTGTTTGGGAACCAATTACAGATTTGCATCTGGAGAAGGAACTTGCAACAATCGATTAATGAGATCCTCTACGGTAGGAATATTTGAGTTTGTCAGGATTTCATTCCGAACATATTCAAAATCTTTATGAAGACCGTGGAGAACAAAAACCATATACATGTTTTCAAGCTTGTCTAACATCTGTTGTAGGTTGTCACTAGTCAGTATCAACTTGATTTCTTCAATTGTGGACTGTGCTTTGTTTAGATATGAAGGCAAGTCATGATCTGTCATGTGGAGCATTGCTAGATTATGAACAGAATCGTACAGACGTTGGATATCATTAGAGTAGATGCTTCGAGCCTTCTTCCATATGTCATGACAAGTTTTATAGGGACGAAAATGCACTAACAGTTTTGGATCAATGGATTGCCAAAGTAAGGATACTAACTGATAGTCAGTCTTCTTCCACTGGTCCCTCTCATCAGCAGGGATATCCTCCGCCTTCTTGGTTAGATGCTCAGAGAATCCCTGACCTAAAAATCAAATATCAACAGCAAACATATCAGTCTAAATAGTTCTCACCATTGAGTTTTTCTGACGTTATAAATGGGGCTGCTAGAGAAAAAAAGAAATAAGGCCCCTTTTCGAGGATTCAGAGGTGACACAGGACAAATCAGATGCAGAAGCCATGACCCCAGAACAGGACTAGGTGGCACCGACGAGCTGAACAAAACCGACAGCGAGACGATCGGAGATCGAAAAAAAAATGGTACGTGGCTTACACGCGCTGACAGAAGATGGTGCAATCTGGACTTCTGACCCCCAGAACAGAACCAGAGGGCACCAACGAGACAAACAGGACCGGCGGCGACGTGAACGGGTGTCGAGAAGTAGGCGCGTGAGCACGTGAGGCGTGTACGGACACATGAATCAAAATCCGGTGACGGCGCTCAGGGATCTGGCCGGTCGGAGATTTCTGAGATGGCCAGTACACTGACTTGGTTGATCGTGGCGGAACAGTGGTTCTGACTTGGTTAAACAGTGGTAGAACAAAACCAGATCGGAACAGTGGCGGAACAGCAGAACAGTACACTGGCCAATACACAATATAGTACACTGACTTCGGGAGAGGAAGACGATGTTCCTGCCTTGACAGTGGCGGAACAGTGACTGAACAAGGTCGGTTTCGACTTGAAATGCAGACCTAGAGAGACTAAGCAGAGACAGGACCGAGCCTACTCTGATACCAACTTGAGAATGATTTGTGAATTGCTTAAGGAAAATTCCTTAGCAGATGTATATTTATATACATAAGTCAACTAATTACAATCCCTAAATCAAATGTTACAATCTCTAAATCAAAGGCAACAAATCAGAAATATAATCTACAATGAATGCAATCAAATCAGATCCTACAAATCCTAATTACTAATAATTACAGATTATGCAAATCAGAGAATATCAACAAAAAGAAATGTTATTTATAATTACATGATTAAACTCTAAGAAAGTAAAAAACAAAAAGAAATGTTATCTATAATTTTGACCCAAGTGTCTAAGAATAATAACAATGCCGCATGTACTCTTCCAAAATTTACAGGTCCCATTCGGTGCCTCCACTTTTGTTTCTTTCTATTTTGAGAATTTATACAGCACATAGACTGCATTCTCACAAAAAGAGATATATTTATAAATCATATTAGAAGACCTATAACTCAAGTGTAATAACTTGTGCAAGAGAATAAAAGAATTATTCTTATCTCACTTGGACAGTTGGAAGACTCCAATACTCAATCAATGAGCGGAAATGAACTTCTGGTATGTCTGTGGGACGGTTTTTAAGCATATCTTCTTTGGTGTCAAAATGGTTCTTCTTAATATTTCTCTTGTGTCGCCTCCAAGCATCGCGAATACCACCCATCACCCATTTCTTTCCATCTTCTGGAATGATGAACGTGGACTATGCAAAGCACAACATATATGTTATCTTCAATTAGTAAGAAACAATGAACAAAAATCCAAAAAAAAAAAAATTATTATTCTTACATTGACATACTCCCACATGCGTTTCTTATTGTCATCTAGCACTGCCTGCCAATTAGTGTATAGCAAGGTAATAAATCTAAGATTTCTACCAATTGTGCCAAGAAGGTTGCTTAAGTCAGAAACTCTTTTGGCAGTTGGTCCCACTGCTTGTCCTTTATCAAATGTCACCTCCTCCCGTTCTTCCAAATTTCTTGCATGAGTTTTTTTGCATGTTGTTTTTCCTCGGGTTTTTTTTCTTCTCCAATGTACCTAATTTGATATACCAAACATAAGAAA
This sequence comes from Castanospermum australe, assembly GCA_019955255.1. Taxonomy (NCBI): domain Eukaryota; kingdom Viridiplantae; phylum Streptophyta; class Magnoliopsida; order Fabales; family Fabaceae; genus Castanospermum; species Castanospermum australe. The sequence goes on from NSJW01000429.1 coordinate 821,420, forward strand.
CAAAAGTTATAATGCTTGAAGAAACATACAAGTAATAAGAAAAATAAGCAGAAAATATACTACCTTCAGTACAGTCAATGTCCAAGTCTTGATCTCCACAATCATTGTCACCAACTTCTTGTCCGGCACCATCATTTTCATCCATTGATATGTATTATTTCCTCCAATAATAGGGGATGGCATAGATTCAACATCATCTATTGGATGATCAATAGGCTGATTTTCTCTTTCAACATGTATACCTTGTTTTTCTAGAAATTGATCAAGCCTCGTTGCCTGGTAGATTGGCTTCCTCTTCATCTTTTTATTATTTTGCTGCTCTTGAATGGATGCTTCTGTATGGGTAATGGTCTCAGGCCCATGTAGCTTGTTCTGGTCTTCTTTTTGATTAAATCCTTCAACTTGTGTCATGGTTATAGTCATCAGAAAAGACAACTGGCCATGTGATATGAGATATGCTCATGGTTCAAAATGGATTGAACCCATCACTTGCCAAGCCAAGTCTCAAGTTGCGAGAATGTATGGCAAAATCTGGATGAAGGCTATCAAAGTCTTTCCATGATTGGTCGTCAGCAGGATGCCTTAACTTCCCATCTTTACAATGCCCCTCCTCATGCCACCTCAATTTATCAGTTGTCTAGGAATTAAGGGAGATGTCTCAAAATTTTAGCAGGAACCTTGTGCTCTTTTTTGGAAGGCTCAAGCTTGCCATCCACTACAGGATATTCAATATATCGAGAAGCTCCACAAACATGGCAAAATTTGTCATCCACATGCTTCTTCCAATATAACATGCAGTCATTGGGACATGCATGAATTTCTCATAATCAAGACCTAAGTCTTTAACCATAGCCTTAGTTTTATTGAAAGATAGAGGAATGTTCAAGTCAGGCATAGCCTCTTTCAATAACCCCAAGAGGGAAGTGAAGGATGCATTGCTCCATCCATATAGATATTTCAACAAGTATAGACGAATGGTTAATGATAGTGCAGAGAATTTTTTACAACTCGGATATAGTTCTTGGCTTGCCTCTTCAACCAAGTTATAAAACTTTTTGGCATTTTCATTTGGGCCTTCATAAACTCCTTCAGCTTGTGCCACATCTCTAAACCTATCATTTATCAACCCATCAATGTTGTCCACTTCATCATCCACGTCACCATCAACATCCATCAGGATTATCCATTCCCCATGATTAATCCATTATGTATAACCTTCGACAAATTCGTAACATATCAAGTGATCATATACTTCATGTCTCTTACACCAATGTATATTACAACACTTTGCGCAAGGACATTGAATTTCTACTCCTTGAGGACTTCCAACCGAGTAAGCAAAGTCCAAGAAAAAATGAACACCATCACTATACCCTTTTGCTATACCTCGGTAAATCCATCCAATTCTTGGACACATCTTGAGAAAACCTAATTATTCAAATATTGATATTAAGGCTTCAAGAAGCAATAAATTTGTTGTAATGCCATACAATAAGTTGCAGTAAAATATTATTTGATTTTTCATTAACCATATATTACCAATGCCACTTTTATGTAAAAAATGACCGCAAGTGTTTTATATATTAAACTAGAGATCACTTAGACATTTTAAATAGCCCAAGAGGTATACCATTGAGTTTATAGGCCGAATCCAACAAGGGTTAATGTACTATAGCTAGCTAATTTTATCTTCTTAATGTAACTCATTTGAATGCTAGTCAAATAAAGTCAAGCATAACTTAAACAAAAGATGAAACTCCTTGTTCTACAATCAGAAATAATATCCAAACAAAATCAGGGGAAGTCCTTTTCATACAAATAATAGCAACATACAAAAAAGAAGAGGATAAGAATTTCTTACGAAGTCATGACACTATTTGTTATCTTGAAACTCAACTTCAAGTTCACCAAAGATCTTCCTAGTTCTTGATTAATCTCCTTCGACAAAAGAAGAATCAGTCCATATTAGTATAACTATATAAAACTGAGATATCAACAAAATCTAAGTATATTAACGAGCTCAAAAAGTTGAAGTTTAAATCGAATAAGTACAGTTGCAAACTATATCATTACTATGAAGTGGTGAAAAAAAAAAAAAAAACAATTGATATAGAACAACTAATCTCAAGCTAAAATCAAAAAATAGAGTAATTCAGTCAAAAAAATATAATATCCCAAAATATTGGTGAAACATACTAAGTTATATGGACACTAGATGTAATTTGTTGGCTAAGTCACCCTATATTAGTACTTTAAATCTTTTTGTTAAATTGATTAATATCCAATATCTGTCTAGTAATTTAAGAAGGACAGCCTAGTTAATGAACCTTAGTCCTTCTAAAATTCAAGAACTACTTTAGTTTAGTCTATAGAAGAAAGTGGTTTGATTTATAAACAAAATTTAATTATCAATAACATTATTAGCTTGATATGGATCTTGTTATAAGCTACTTTTCTATAAGAGACAAGGGCTTTGGTTATCAAGAAGAGAAAAAAGAAGGGGTTTTTACCAAGAAAATGGAAAGAAGCTAACCCCCTGGAGCTGGATGGAAGGGGTGCAGTTAAAGAGGGTATACAAATTCAATAAAAATGGAACCTTACCTAACCCAAGGCCAAGACTAAGGAGCAATATTGTGAAATGGCAGAAGAGAAACTCGTGACTTACATTGCATTTAGGCACATTTTCAGCTTCAACTAAAATAATATTTGAAGTTGTTACACCCCTTCCCATATGCAATTTACCACACTGCCGAATTGTAACTGGCTAATAATTATGTTAATGATGCATCATAATATTTTGTGGTAAAACTTGACTGCAACTTCTATGTCACAATCATCATAATTGTGTGTGTACACTGAACTAAACTTTAGCACTGTGGAGGAAAGGCTATAACAACAGGGAATAAGAAATTAATGATGTCCTATGAATTGAAATTAAATTCCATTAGATCCCTAGGATAATGAACTTCTAGTTCTTAATCACATGTATCATATTAAGCAAATGTAGTCTTGTTGCATGGCAATTTCTAAATTATAAAGATACAATTTTTTAAAAAATGTTAATAAAAATTTGCCTTTCCAGAGGGCTGTTTCGAACTTGAAAATAAAAAATAAAAATGTATACTTTTTTTAAATAATATAATGTTGACAAATGAGATATTGACACATGTATTATAAATACTTGAAAATCTGTGTGCTTTAAGGGTTGAACCATATCAGATGAAGCATGGCGCGTATGCTTTAAGAATGTCAAGCAAGGGCAAATTGGTGTCAATAATTTAACGAAGGACAAAACTTGGCTGCTAACTAAGGCAGGAAGCAGCCTAGTGCAAAAGTTAAGCACTTGTCCACCTTTTAATGATGAGTTTTATATGAAAAATCAATCTTTGAAATGATTTAATTAAAAATACTAAAAAATTATAAACACTGAAAAAATTACCGTAAACACAGCATTTGCCATTTGAATTTCAACACCAGATAGATTGTGAACCCACATATTAAACATAGGAACAGAACTATAACCCCAGGTCAATTTATGTCTAATCCTTGTTTAGCTATTCGCATCAAACTTATGTTGTAGAGGGACAAAAGCAGGTGCATCTTTGTTCCTTTTCTTGATATTTGCGTATAACACACAAGTGCAATCAATACAGGAGAAGAGTTACCTTTATCACATTTGCTAAGGAAAAATCTGCACTTGTAAGATCAACATCTGAAAGATCAGGACCCGACAATAGGAGAGGTAGGGAGAGAATGAATATAAATAATTATAAGAGTGCAGAAATAGAAAGTTTTGTTACTGCAAATAGAATGTGTATGCTACATTCATTATATTATCTGTGTTAGCCCGACCTGTTAAATCAGCATCAAAGAAGCACCTAACAACTTAGCACCTTTAAAGTTGGTTTGTTGCAGTATGGACTGTAAAGCCTTTCATCAAAAGCATTACTACATTTGATACCATCAAATTGACTTAAATTTTTTAAAAGAAAAAGAAAAATAAATTGCTGAGAAAAGAGCTATTATCTAACACTGGTTGTAATATGGCAAGTTAATTGTAGAAATAAAAACAAATAAACAAATATCTAATTCTTCAAATCCAACAAAAAAAGGATGTAATTTAAAAGATAAAAGAATGGAATTTTTCATAGGGAAAAGATAAAAAGCAAAAGCAAAAGCAAAAGCCAAAGAATAAGCAATATAATAAAGAATAGATATTATCTAACGCTAGTTGTAATATGTGTAATATGGCAAGTTAATCATGGAATAAAAACAAATAAAAAATTAAAATATGTAATTTTTTAAGCGAAAAAAAAGGATGTAATTCAAACATAAAAGAATGGAATTTTTCGCTGAGTCAACCCAATAGCAGTGAAGCTAATTTAATATCGTTAACCTTAATCATTCAATTTTAATATACATAAAAGACATAAAACCATTCATATGACATTTTCTATGATTAGCAAGTTCTCTATTGATGCATTCCTGCAATCCCTTTATTCTTTCTTCATGATTTCTTCAATTATTTCACTCCAGAACAAAATAGAAAGCAAGACATTTAGGCTTCCAGATTTTTTAAGGATAAAAGTGACATTGATGCCAACAGTAATGTTACCCAATTCAAATTGAAAATGGGATTATCTAAAGTGTCTGCATGAAAAATTAATCATTTTTCAACTACATATAGGGATAATTCACATGACTACACTTCAAATGACTAGGCATTATTCTCGTGTGTGATAATCAAGTTTGACCCATAATATGAAGCTTTCTGTCATTGCTAAATTTTGAAACCAATAGTCAATTCATTCATGACTTCATTTTAGATATGTTCAGACATAATTGCTGTTTTTTAGGAACAAAAGGGATCCGAATCCATGACTCAAGTATTAATGATAGAATAAAAGTAGAGACCTTAAGCTCAATCTCTTATAAAGCAAAAGAACACACATAAGTTAATTCCCATCCTTGGTTTGATATCACCAAATATGAGTACATGAAATTTTGTAATCTAAGCAAGTGTGATGTTAGTATTAATGTTGAATTAGAAATTGAGAGTGTTAAGAAAAAAAAAAATTGAGTGCACTTTTTTCTTTTTGTAATGCAGATAAATGAAAGAAGGATATGAAACTGAATATGGGGAAAGGGGAGTGCAATTGTCAGAAGGGCAAAAACAGAGAATAGCAATTGCGAGAGCCATAAATAGGAACCCAACAATACTACTGCTAAATGAGGCAACCAGTGCTCTGGACGTGCATCAGAACAAGTTATGCAAGAAGCACTTGATAGGATCATGGTAGGCAAAACTACCATGATGGTGGTGGCACACAGGTTTAACACCATCAAAGAGCTTGACTCGTGTTACAAGTAGCAGAAAATTCACTCTCACCAATCACCAAATAGAAAATAAAATGTACATAATTTAAGGTCATGTGTCAAAAGAGCTTGCTGAAGGAAAAGAGAAAAACTTACACCATTTTGAAGTCTGGCTTGATTAGAGTCTTGCCACTAAAATCCTCCCCAGCGAGATCTTGTCCCCTTGTCACCTCTTGCCCGTATGGGCCTCCACCCTATATTCACCATACGCATTAACCAAAAAAGAAAAAATCTCAAACCCACAATTCCTTGGTTTGAGTAAATGGCAAAGTGGGCAAAGGGGAGACACAAGCTAAGTTCGTACCAAATTTAAGTAACACAAGGGCTGCCCTCTGCACCACACAAAAATCAACCAACGGAAAGCTAATAGGGAAAGCTATATTGTAATGGGAAGCTAATAGGGAAAACAATTGGTTGAAAGGGACTGACGGTGGCAGTAACTTGGTTGAAGAAGGGGAAAGGGGAAAGCCAGAAGGGGAAATCGTAGAAAGCATGGGAAGAAGAGGGAAGAAATAGGGAAGAAACGTTACCTGTTTGGAGCAGTGGAGAAGATAAGAGAAAAGAAATTTGATGGAGTGGCAGTGGAGCGACGGTGAACGATGATAGAGCAACGGTGAGCGGCGGTTGAGCGACAATGAGATGCGGTGGAGCAACGGTGGGTTTCGGAATTTGGTGGAGCTGCAGATCGAAATTTAGAAACCCTTAGCGGGATTGAAACTGGCAATCGAATTTTAGTGAGAAAGGGAAAAAAAATATTAGCGCGCTTTGTCAAAGAATATATACTGCGGTTTTTTAAGGGTTACTCATTAAAATTATAAGAGCAATGCCTATTAGGCGTTGCCTTTTCGGTACAAAAGCGTGCCCACTCAATATATGATTTGGCAACGCTTATGAAGCGTGCTTTATATGGTCTATGGGCACTTTGTGAGTGTTGCCTTAAAACCGTTGCTGAAGCTCCCTCTAAATGCCACCCTTTGAAAAGCGTAGTCTATAAGTATATTAGGCAATACTTTTCCAGCGTTGCCAAAAACAAGGGTGGCCATAGGTCAGTTGTAGTGTTTTCTTTTGACCAATAGAATACGTCCATTTGGCTTTTTATTTATCTTAACATGATTACCTAATTACATAAAATAATTAAATTTGTCTAGTTTGATAGCTTTAATTAGATTTTTTTTATTGACTCATGATTGACTTGATTAATTTTTAACTTTTTTATTGATTTCTAACTAGATACCTTATTTTTTAATTTGTCATATTATCATGACTATCTAATGATAAACTTTATCTCTTGACTGAAGGTTGTTCGAGAAATCATTTTACCTCCCTTAAGCCTACACGTGAGTTTTAAAACAAGAAGATTTCTTTTGTCTTCTTGTTAATTAATACATAACTTCTTAACTAAACTGTCTAGGTTACTTAAAAGACTCTCTTTGTTAGCTTTTTTTCTAGTAATTTCCTAAGCCATTCATGTGGCTTCCTTACTTTTGCAAGATATTCCTTTTATATGACATCTATTAATGCATTAGGTTTATACTTAAAAATATTCTTGTCTTATTTTATGAAGAAACCTCTCTTTCCTTCTTCTTTTTTTCTATTGCACGTGAGTTTCTACCTCTTTCAAAATATCATCTTTGTCTTATACTCATTAATACATGTGCTTCTTCCTAATAGTTTTCTAGTAGTTTCTTAGTTTATCTAACTATAATTACTTTTAATTAATGTGAAATAAGACATTGAACAACAGTAAGTAACTTAGAAGACTTCTTTTCTTTTAAGAGACTTACACATGAACCTCTTCTTTGTTTAAGATTAGTCTTTTGTCTCATGTGCATTAATACATAAAAATTATTCTCTGGGATATTTTAATCTTATTTCAAAAGAAACTTAGCATATATCTTTATCTCTCTCATGTGAATATTTACTTAGAAGACAAGTCTTTTATCTTTTTCTATATTAATGCATAAATAAGATTCTAGAACATATTCTAATTTAATTTTAACAAGTTACCTTCCTTTTTCCTAGTCATTTATGTGAACTAATTGTAAGAAATAAATTCTTTGTCTTTTCCTTATCCTGCTTTCTAGACTAGGTTTAGGCTTTGGAGTTTTGAGCTTGTTGAGGTTTGACTCCTTTGACTTAACTCACAAATAGGGGTGGCAAAATAAACTATTAAATTACCAACTACTCAACTTATCCATATTTAAATCTAATCTTATTCATTTAATTAAAATAATAAATTTAATAGATGGATTGGATTGAATTAATGTTAATTAATAAATGGTTTAGTAAGCTAAACACCTTTATTGGACACTCAATTTTATAATTTACTTTTGACCCACTGGATTCATTTCAACTCAATAGATAATATCCCTCCAAATGCTCTATTACAGAAAAAAAAAAAAAGCATGACCCATTGCAGCTATAATGAAAGTTAAAATTAGTATTAATTTATTTTTAATTTTTTAGTTGAATAATAAAAATAAAAAATTTTATATTTCAAATAATCACTCTACTATATCAACCATGAGTATTGTTGAATAATGTAATACACACACAGACACCAAGATTATTATTTAAAAAAAATGCCAAAAGATATATATAACCCATTCCACATTACGTAACATATATATATATATATAGAGAGAGAGAGAGAGATATATATATATAAAATTAAAAAAAAATAATTTTAAATGAATAAATTGAATACCTATCTATTAAAATAGATTAATAAATGAATTAAATAATTATCCAACTAATAAATTATGAATGAATTAAATTTTTTTAAAAAATTTTAAATAAATTAATAATTAACTTTTAATTCATTCATTATAATTAAATTCAAAACATATTCAACTCATTCATTTTGTCACCCTAGATGGGCGGTGAATATAATTATGCCAACGAGCCTTCCGCGTACACGAGTAGGTCTTGGGCCTTGAACGACATCTGCAACGAATGGTCCATTAGTGTTATCATGCTGGTTCTCTTTAGGCGGCACGAGAAGCCTACTAGACCAATTGCACTTCTGCCGTCACTAGCAAGTCATCAGCCACACCATCTTTTCTTTTTACTCGCATTGCCCTTATTGCCGCACATATAGAAAGAAGATCAAATTATAAGGGGAGGTTAGTGTTGGAGATTTTTACGATACTCTAGTTTATAAAATGGGTATCTGTACTCTACTGACTTAACATAATATTATTGATTCATTTTTTAATTATTTTTTAATAAAACTAGTAACATGTTGATATGAAAAATTAAATATTTTTGTTAATATTTATAGTTTTATACACAAATTTTATTATTTAAAAATAAACCCAAACATCTCGTTGGAATTAGATTGAAAACAAACAAAATGGAAAGAGTGTTCTTAGTGAATAAAATCTTCGATTAGTTTTGGTCACCGTCCATGCATGTCGACAGGTTTTAAGTTATCGTTTGAAAATATCGATAACGAATTGACTTCTTTTCACACATCAATAATCCATTTGATTTGGAATTTGAACTATTTTATAAATAAAATAAATTTAGAATGTGAAATAAGAAATATTGATAAATACATATTATATACTGGATAAATGGTAAACCAGTAATAATTATACCATTTTTAAATCAATATATTAAAATTTGATACGTAAAAAGGGTACTGATATATTTACAAAGAAGAAAGTAGAGTTATCTTTTGTTCTTTATTTCTCTAAAATTAATGGTGTCAGTTTTGGAGGGAATTGAGAGGATCTAAATTCATAGTTGAAAAGCAAATTTTAATTACCTCAGTTTCTTTAAGAACATGATAGTTTTATATTTGGAACGAGAAAAACAAAATTTTATTTTATTTTTAATAAAAATCTATCATTTTTATGTATGAGTCTACAAAACCTATAAATTATTTGTGCTCTTCTCTCTTTAAAACTAATATTCTTTATTTTCTTTTAAAAAATGAGAGATCAAAATCTGTTCAAGGATCAACTATTTTTCTAAAAAAAGTTATTTTGTTTCATGATTATTATAAAATTAATTTAAATAAAGAAAATTAAAAAAATTAAAATGTAAAAATATTTATCAAGTAATAAAGACTAAATATAAAACTACAAACAACTACTTGATCAATCATAATTCCCAAGAGAGAAGTTTAAAATATAGACTTATTTTCATTCTACGTAGTCATGGATTATGGTATCCCAAAAAGTTAATGAGAGTGAAAGAGAAAATTTATGAAGTCACTCTAAGCGGTACACGCTCTCTGCTGAGTGTAATATCTACTAAGCCACCTGCATACATCTAGATTATTCATTAATCATGTGCTAAAAGATAGAAAAAATGCAACACCTGACAAACTGAAGATGGATTTTGAGGTTTTTTTTTTAAAAAAAATTCTATATCCTTAATGATAAGTAAATGTAAAATAGGTTTAGGTTGTTTTACTTTATCATTTTGGTTATAAATGCTACTTATATAAAAAAAAAGAAAAAAAAAGAAAAAGGTATTAGTGTAGCATGTTCTGTAGCAAGTTTACAAGTGGTAGGTTAGTCATGCAAGTTTCCAAGTGGTATAGTGTTACTATCTTATTTCTTTTATTTACTGTAGATATCTAATCGGCAGTATATTTCGGGGGTTGTGGGATTTGCAGTATGAAATGCTAATTTGGTTATTAATTAGATACAGCAACCTTTTCTATGGAGTCATTTTCTAATTAGATGCAGAGTGCTCTCTTTAATAGAACTCTTACACGTATTGTGTACAAACGAAAAAATTAACAGTCAGAGGTACCTACTTGTCATTTCCCCCCTTTCTCCTACTTACCTTTTGCAGAGATTGGTATTTCAAAACTGACTTCTCACTTCTCTCGGTTGGATGTCACATATCTGGATGATGTAAAGTTCTTTATAGTTAATAGAAAATAAAAGGTTTCTCTGATGACTGCAGTGTGTTTATTATAATTCAGCTCTGCCAGCTATATGTGCTATTGTTTTTGTCTCTCTCTACAAGTTAAATATTTCTCCAGAAGTATTTTTCTTTTACTTTTTTAATTTTGGGCCTTTTTGAGAAGTAATTTTCAAAATGCACGAAGATAATGTACGACAGGATCCCGATATTAGAGCCTGAAAATGTTTCAAAGCCTATAGGAGGGTTATGAAATTTTAATTTCAAAGCTTAAACGAAAGAAACTTCTCTATGTTATCAATCTATAATATCTGAACTAGCACTTGCGTTGGTACCTCCATCATTTCATGCCAGTAGTGATGTGGTTTGTGGTTAGCTTAGGCCGTGTGTAATTTCTGCCAGGCAAAAGGAAAATAATGTCTCTAAAAGCTGAAAAATAAAGGAAAAGTAGTATTTAAGTACTGGTTTGTTAGCATGTTCATCCTTCATTTATATTTCTTATTTGGACTATTATGCCCTCTGGAGTGATTATTAGCTCCACTTGTCTTACAGGTACTGTAGCTGATGCTAATATAGTTGACAGTTGATAGTCTCTACCACTGCAATTGAGGCAGTGCATTTTGTCCAATCTGTCTTTTTCTTTTTTCCTGGCTGATCCTTTCTGATTGAGTTTGCTGCCAGTGGAAATGCATAGATTATTGCTTCCCCCTCTAAGGAACTCTTGTGAAAATATCTTTCATTTTCTCATCCTTGGCTTTGTTTTTTAATTATCGGATTTGTTTTATTAATGGTTAGAATTGTTGGTCGGTGCTGGAATAATATATCTTTAGCATCCTTCCAAACACACAAACTTTTGAATCCATCCTTTTCTTTTCCTCTTTTTTCTTGTGGGTTTCAATTTTCCTGCTTTTTCTCTAGGATGAATGGTGTTTCAATCTTGGTTTATGGTTCACAAGGAAATTAAGAGATGACATTATAGGTTAGAGTTCACACAAATTATAATATATATACCATTGTGCTATGCATGCCTGATTTAATTAGACATGCTATTTCAGTCTTGAAAGAACTGTTGTGCTCATGAAGGAGATCAAAGAGTTGTTGGTGGACTGCTGGCAAGCATACAAGCATTGCTTCCATATGAGCCAAAGACCTGCTAGATTCTGTTGCTGATAGCTGTTTGGGATGTTAATGATATGATAGACTTGAGTTATGATTTTTGAATGAAGTTTATTGTATTATATATTGAAAATGTTGTATATATGTTAACGCAGATTATTTCTGTTTTTTAAACTGCATACATTATCTATTGCATGATATGCTTCCCATTTTTGGACATTAGTGCATGATACATTTGGTTTGATGGCAATCTGATTTCAGGGTAAATAAGTATCTTTGTTATAACGAAAACAAGGCCGAAAGGTAAGGACTCAATAGTATTGGGAGTATATGACTTGAAGTCCTTGAAGGCATTGTGAAGTTAAGCATAATTTTTCAGACTTATATCTGGTGCTTGTGCCAATGCTATCGTGGATGACAGAAAGTTACACCTGAGACCTTAAATGCAAGCACCGGGTGTGTTTTAGTTCAATAGATGAGCTTATGTTTGAGGTAGACATCACTTAAAAGGAATTGTTAGATATCTAGTTATTATCAACATGCACTTTTATTTACTGATTATATGGATACAAGACAAAGAGCTTTTTGTAATTCTGCAACAACTTTGAGGCATTAGAAGAGTGCCTTTCACAAAGTAAATTTTTTTTTATAAATTGCTTTTATTATTTAGGAAACTATTTACACATTATATACTTCGTTTTTTTTTTTTGGGTACAATATATACTTTAGTTTATGTACATTTCATTCATTGTGTATTCATATTCAAAACTTTCACTGCACCTGTTGACAAAAATATCAAAGCTTGCCATTTCAACCAGAGCCTGAACCCCAAGTATATCTCCTTTCTATAAATCTCAACTTTTTAAAAAAAGAAATCTTAAGGTTCTACACATTGTGCAATATATAACTATTTAGCCACACATTTGGTAGAGAAAAGAGCTTCACGTACGAGACCTTACTGATCAGTGGAGCCATAATAGATTGGAATTCAGAACATGTTAACTCCAAAGACTTCTCCATCATATTCCCAATGGACCAATTTGGATATAAAAATTGGAATTAGAAAACAGAATTTTAATTCAAATTCCAATTCTTGCTCAGAATCTTAAATTTTATATTTGAGTTGTGTGAAGATTTAGGACATAAAACTGTAATTCTAACTTCAATTCCAATTATATTAACACGTGTGATCTAATATTTCAAAAAATTATATATAGTCAAAAAAATTTATATTAAACAATGAATTATTTGTAATAAAAAATTTATTTACATAATAAAATATAATACAACAATAATTTTTATGATATAATAATCAAACTTCTCAAAATAATTTATAAAAAAATTATTTAGAAAATATAAAAACACTAGAATATAGCCAAGTTCTTGCATAATAATAGATTTGTTTAATAAAAATGTTATTAAAATTTTTAAATTTTTTTAAAAAGTAACACCTTTGACTATTACAAACATAAAAATTTATATTTTTTTATAATAACAGTCACATTTAAAAAAAATTATCGTATAAATTTTATTAAAAAAAAAACACAGGAGAGAGAGCCTTTAATTATGGGTCTTCAAATTGAATTTAAATTAAGAATTGATAAGGGTTTCGGCTAGCTCTTTTATAGTTTCTTAAATTTGTTATATGAAATTATAATTTCAATTATTAAAGGCCTTTCAAACATAAAAATTAGAATTAATAAATTTACTTTTAATTTCAGACTCCAATTTCAATTTTTTCAAGTATAATTCTAGGAGCCAAATGAAAGCTAGATATAATTCTTTCGGGTTACGTGAATTCCAACCTACGATTTAGATACTCAATTCGTTCTCATCTTTGAATTAATTTCAATATCCTTCCTTTTGTTCATAAATAATGATGTCCTATAATTTAACTATATATTTAGAAACTAATTATTTTTAAGAAAAAAATTATTTTTTAAAAGTTTTTTAAATAAAATTTTAATTATAAGTTATATTAAATATAAAATAAATTAATTTAAATACACACTAAGTATTAGAATGAATAATAATCATCCCTAATGATTGCATTAGTTTCGCTTTGAATAAAAAACTAAGACCTGCATATATTCCTCACATAAATTTTATAAGAATAGTGATTTGGGTAAATGTGATGCTGTATAAGAACAATCTGCCTCCCTTCACTCTTGTATATATGTTATGCTACCATGTAAATTTGGGGAAAAATGACGTGCCACCTTTTTTTTTTTTTTTGAGCAAGTCAAGGTTACATAACGTTATGCTATAGAGGGGCAAGTATAGTGGTTGATGGTTGTGCTAAATACGCTACATATATATACCTATTGTCACAATATACCTGGGGACATCGTGAATGCGGTCAACTAAATTTATAGAAAAAAAAATTATGAGTTGTTATTAATTTTTATTTAAATGAAAAATAATTAAAAAAAATCTTTTTTATAATAAAATTGGTCCTTAAAATAAAATTGAGTTTGAGAGTCTAATTATATTTAAAAAAAAATTAAATCTTATTACACCCGTTACACATTCATCCTAAAATAATTATCCTAAAACTAATTGTACAAGCAAATATAACCTCAAAAATATTTGTTTTTACCCTCTAAGCAAATATAATACACAGCAAATAAGGATAAAAACAAATGATTAAACAAAAATATTTATAATTTTGGTTTATCTTATATGTCTATGTATTCCTACTTGTAATAAGAAGTTAAAGCCATGTAGTTTTTGTAAAAAATGCATGTGTGTTGAAGGATTTTAAGAAGAATTAAGGATTGATAAAAATGCTAGATTGGTTGTATGAGTGTCAAAGAAAGTGATTGATCATGTTAATTGATTTAATTATTAACAAATTCTTACATAATTGAGTCATGAATTACCTACAGAGTCATTTTAAAAATAAATCAGGGAGAATTCCTCTTTAAAACCTCTAAACGCACTTTTCTAATTATTGACAATTTCCTTCAAGATTTAAGCATGGATTATCCACAGAGCTATCCTATAAATTTGTTAACAAGACTTACTCCTTAAAAAAGTTAAAGCACTTATCTAATTGTTAATGATTTTTTAGAGGATTGAGTTATGAATTACCAACAAAGTCATCCTGAAAATAAATTATGAAGACTTAGTATTTAGAGACAAAATATTAAGACTAAAATAAAAAACTTTTAATCAAGCATTTTCTTTTAACTCTTAGTATCTCGTCCAGCATGCAAAAGAATAAAACAAAATAACAAACCAACCAATATCCACTACAAAAATCCAAACCAATAAATAAATAAATACAATAATCTGAAATAAACTCGCAAATCATGAATGAAAACGCAGGATATGAGATCAATACATTAATAGAAAATGCAAATAACCTCAAATGCCTATAACGGGGTCCCATAGCATGAAAAATTTCGAAACCTCGCATACACCTAATCCCAAACTATAATTACGGTGAACAACTCCATGAAACACACATGGAAGTGCAGGAGGCGCATGCGGGTCATATAATGGATTTTACATAAATCCATATATGTAACTGTTACTGATATAAGCTTGCAATCAATGTAAGTTGTTGTTCCATCCATACGGATATATGCCTCATTAAAAACCTTGCTAAGAAAAATTCAATAGGATAAAAACTTAGCTAAAGAAAAAAGAGTACACTCACTATATGAAATTAATACAAAATATTTGAATCAGTTATAATAGACTGTAAGCAAAAGAAAGCAATCTTAGCTATAATGTCATCTCAAGTTAGCTGCGTTCCACGTTCTGGGATTAGCTTTCCATACGACTCTGTTAATTTGTATGCTTTCCTTTCAACCTCAGCCAATACCCGATACAAGCCTTCCCAATTAGCGGCTAGCTTTCCTTCTCCTACGGGCTTTCCCCCAATATTGGCCTTCTTTGGCACTATGTTTCCTGCCCAGAATCTCCTCATCATCACCTTAGAATCATACTGTTTTTCCACCTATTGTTTTGTTGCCACTTCACGGATGTGAGCCATCTCTCTTACTTCTTCATTCAAGTCTAGTTCAGCCTTCCATTGTTCATCATTAGCTTCTTGTTGAACTAATGCTCTCCTCCTCTGCTCTCTGACTTCAACTAGGATGAGTGCATCCGCCCAATAGGTTAATCGAAAAGGGGTTTCTTGTGTGGATTATAGGATGGTAGTGAAGTTGGCAAAAGTACAAGAAAATGTTGAATTGTACTCCTTGATTTTACATTTCTTTGCAAACATACACCTTTTTCAAACTTTTATCAAGTATGAACATTTGGAGTTAAGAAAGTTTAAAGCAAACGCAAGTTAAAGTTGAGAAGGATCACCTTTTTCAACTATGTCAAGAAATACCAAATGCTTTGTAAAGTTGTAGATCAGTTTCAGATATCTTTCTAACTAAGTTTAAAAACTTATAACTTGAATAAAGGACTTCAAAAATACTTCTAATCATATTTAAACTTGCATAAGCTTAAGTTTCAAAATTAGTTGAGTTGATTTTAATAAAAGATACAAGTTTTAACTTTAACAAAACCACTCAGTGAGCTCAAAATGATTAAAAAGAAACTAAAAATAAAATGCAAGATAAGGGAGAAGAAAGCTTAACACAAAAATTTATACTAGTTCACTTCAAACTACGTGGGTTACGTTCAATATCCAATTCCTCGCTGATATTTTCTACTATAAATTTAAGTATTCTAGATCCATAGTCGCTCTAGAATATTACATGAATATTCTTTTTTCAATACTAGCCTCCCCAGGCAATAACATGAGTATTCTTTTTTTAACACTAACCTCTTCAAACAAGAACAAAATTACAAGTGACTAACACAACTCGCTAGCTCACCTTCGATCTCATAAAATCTGGTGTAATGATGAGTGTTTTGTAATGGATTGATCTAAAAAACACTCAAGAAGTGACACTACTAAAGGAATTAATTTTAACCATGGAATTTAAAGATGAAATATATTCTGTCTCTGATAGAGACAGAATTAAACATGAAAATAATAACCCAGCCACGAGAGTAATTTTTTATTTTTAGACACAAAATCAGAGACAAAATTGTCCCATCTCTGACAAATTCCATGTCTAACTCAATTTAAAAAAAAAAAAAGAAAACCATCTAGACAAGGAATGATTCTTCTCTATATGGTGAAAATTATGTCTCAATTTAAAAAAAAAGTCAAACACATAATTAATTTTGTCTCTGAGTATAAAATTTTTTAAAAAAAACATGTTAGAGATGGAAAAATTCTATGTCTAAAACAGAAGGTAAAATTTAAAAAAAATGTTTCAGAGTCAAAAAAAATTCATCTTTGATTATACAAAAAATAAAAAGAAATTTTTAAAAAGCTCAAACATGGAATAAAATCTGTGTTTGACTATTTAATTAAAAAATAAAAAAAAATAAAAAATCATAGAGATGGAATTATTCCAAAATTATTGTGTCTGAATGAGCAAGAGTTTAAGAAAAAAAAATATTTAGATGAAAATATTTCGTTGCTAAAACTTTTACCAAAACGCGCGTTTTGCCTTTCCTTTTCTTTCCCTTCTCCTTCTTCCACCCCATTTCTTCTGCCCCAAACCCTAATCCCCCCTGGCCAGCAAAATCCCTCTTCTCCTCCTCCCTTCTCCCACGGCACTAACATCTTGCCACCCACCGCCGGGAGTTCCTCCCTTTTCTCCTTCTCCCTCCTCGCACAGTAGGTCCTTTGCGTATGCACTATAGGACGTCCACCGCGCATTGCAGCACAGCAATAGCTCCAATGTTCGTCGTTGTTCGCCGTAGCTCCACACCGTTCGTAGTAGCTTCCTTGGGTACCGGCGAAGCTCCTCCTCTAGTCCCCTACTTTTGAAAGTTTAGATTCTTGGTGCCTTTCACTCCAATATTGGCTTCCTTGTTGATGCTTTGATTGTGGCATGTGATTAGGTGTGTTTATGGTGTTAGATGATTATGCCAAAAAATTTAGTTTGAATTATGGTGTCTATTTATGGTTTATGGAATGGATGGATGGTGTAACATCTTAGTTTAAATTAACTCCCTATTAAAATAGCTCTAAGGAAGTGAAGAACTTAGGGACAGGGGAGCGATGGCTCCCCAAAAATTTTGAAAGTATTTAGATACATATGAGAAAAACTATTATTTGATTTTTTTAAAAAATATATTCATTTATTTAGTGTGTAATTCAATGATCTGAGAAAATTAATTGCTTAGAAAATTATAGACCATGTGAAAAAATTTCTTATTTTATATCTTTGGCTTACTAATCATGATAACTTTTCTTTAGCCAATCAAATGGCTTTATTTAACTCTTTATCTCTAATTCCATCATTACTTAGTTACTTTTAGTAACTTAGTTAGCTTAGTTTAGTTTTTTTTTAACTAGATTCCTTAAATTGACGTAGTATTAACTTGGTTGACTTGATTACTTTTTAACTTTTTTATTAGTTTTTAATTAGATTCCTTACTTCTTAGTTAAGCTAACTATTATTACTTTCTAATTATGAGTTTTATCCTTGACTTAAGAAACCTTAAAAGACTTTCTAACCTATCTTGAAGCTTCTCACGTGAATGACTTACTTGTGCAAAGTCATTCTCTTTTTCTTTTTGTTCATTAACGAGTTTAGTTTATTCTTTGAGTATATTCTTTACTTGTTCAACTTTGCTTCTTCTTCCTCCTTGAATCTACACATGTTTGAACTCCTTTTGCAAGACAATTCCATTTTGTCTTGCTATTAATTAATACTTAACTAAGCTTAGTTAGTTTTAGATAACTTGTTTGACTAAAACACTTACGTTTCTAAAGATTCCTTTCTTCCTTTTTGATTCTCACGCATAACACTCCTAAGGAGACAATTTCTTTGTCTTCTTCTTAAGCTAGATTGTGGGTTTGGGTCACTAGGTTTAGTTTCTATCTTGGGTTGGGCTAGTTTTACGTTCTTATGGTTTTAGACTTTTTAGGTTATCCATTTTGAGCAAAATTTCCAAAACTAAACCATAATTAATTGGGATTAATTGTTACCCTAAATTAACTTTATTCTATGACTTGGACCCTTTCTGAAATTCTAATGGACTTTTTAAACATATAAATAACATATTCACAAGCACAATCAAAATATTAGATATGTTTCATGATTTAGGAGATGTTACACGTTGTCTTCAGTTTTTGAATTTAGTTCCTCCTATTCATATTTCCATTCCATGAGCTGTAAAGATCATAATTGCATTTAACTTTTGTTATGTGTATGCATTTGATTGTTGCACTTAGATAATTCAAGTATAGACAATCCTCTCTCAATGTGAGTAGGTACTAGGACGTTTGATTTGTAAGTGAGATTATGTTTTTCTCCTTTTTCTTTTAGAAATCCATGGGTTGCACCTCTTTTATGATTCAGAAGTGTTTCTCTTATGTTTATGGACTGTAAATACTTTAACTTGCTATGTTTTGCCACCATTTTTTTTTTCAATCTACAACATTTAATTGTTAGGTAGTGATTCCTAATTTCTATGATTGTAAAATCCCTAACCAGTATGAGAGGTATCTTTGTTACACGTAGAAATAAATCACTTCAGTTTTATTTTTTTATACTATTTTACAGGGTTAATTGGTTTTGTCTGGCTAGAGAAAGTGGTAGTCTTCTTTCATTCAAGATTTCTTATTGGAACGACGATGGATGGGTTTCTTTGATTAATTGATATGTGGTTACTCCTCAAACAGTTGTGAATGGTAAGTTGATATAGGTTTCTTTAATTAATTAGTACGTGGGTTTCTTTTATATTAGCCTTGTCCTAGAATCGTAAACTGATTGCTTCTTTGTTTCTATTAAATAATATTGATAGCATGTTACTTTGAAATGCTAATTTTTAATTTTTTAAAAAAAATTCTTTCTTAACAAGAAGGAAGGTGATCTAATTTATATGTATTTTCATTAAAATGAATTAATGTATGAAAGAGTCTAAACACTATTCTGCCACTATCAACAAGCCTGTAGTGCTTATATTAGAAGTTTTGGCTGCCATCAAACACTGTCCTACAGTTATCCTCAAAGGATTGCTTTATCCTCCTTATTTTTGTGAACATTTGATTTAAATATTTGTTGTATTTGCTAATAATCATTCTCTTGCTTTTCCATATATGTACTGTGATACATCTATCCTCATCTTTTCTCCTTTAAAACATATGTAATTGACTATCATTGCTTGCAGTTTATTTTTTCCTTTTCTCTAACTATTATATCTTATTAGGATGTAAAATTTGATTTTATTTTTGGGATGCAAATCCAATACTGAATGCCTTGGCATGAAACGTTGAGAAAACATGATATACTAGAAGAGAGATATACAAGTGCTTTATTGGCCTAAAGACCAATTAACTTAAATCTACCGTCCTTTTACATTGAAGACCAACTTATGTTTCACTATTATATAATTTTATATTTGCTGTCTGAAAATGTTAATTTTTATCAAATGATTTTTATTATGTAGAATATATAAATATTCTTGGTGCAGAAGATTTAGATATGGATGCAAAAGTTATAAATTCAAATTTAGAAGATAAAGGTATATTTTTCTTTATATTTATATATATTTCTGGATAACGATTATTACTTTAATAAATATTTATATAATTAATTTAAAAAAAATTTCCTTTAATTTATATGGTCAATCTTTAGATGATCAAACTTTACACTAGCGGCATGGATTCAAGTGTTGCAACTAGGAATCCTAAGAGGTAGAAGCTTTTAAAAAGCTAAATACATGTTGACTTAAGAACATAATAATCAACTATACCCCTAAAAGTATTATAAGTCACATTGTCTCTTTTCTTTTAGCCTGGGATGCAAGTGTAATATCTAAAAGATTTATTTACATTTTCAAAATTTATTCACAAATTGAAGATAAAATCCATACAAGTGTATCACCTAAATCTATTTTAAGACACCTATGAAGTATGCTTGTTAACTTCAATCCCTTATCATGGTTGCATTTTTAATAATGCTTTTTTTTTTTTAAGGGAAGTTACCATCAACAACTTAATGGAATGATTGAACTTGCGAGAAAGGTGATTCATATATTGGAGAGAGCTAATGGCAATCTCATTAATGTGTAAATTATTACTCAATGGTTATCTGTGAAATAATTTCATAACCGTTAATGGCAATCTCTTTAATGTGTAAATTATTACTCAATGGTTATCTGTGAAACAATTTCATAACCGTTAATACAGAATTCTTTGTCAGTGCTATCATTTTGAATGGCACGTTAATTAATGTTTCAGTAGGCATTGTTTTATTTTCTTTTAATAGTGACTGTTATGTACTTTTAGGATAAATTAATGTTTTAGTCTTTAATAGATAACTTATTCTCAATTAACTTTCTTTTTTCTTGGAGACAAAGACCTGCTTGCTTTATAAGAACCTATAGTTTAAGGAATGACAATCATAGAGGAATTGTATACCTTTTAATGCAGCAGATTATATTTTAAAATAAGAACATATAGCAACGTCCTCTCAAGCATCCCTTTCTTTCATTTTTTTTGGGAGAAGACCTAAGTCTGCATTCTTAGAACTCAGTGCCTTATATACTCTGTAAAATTTTCTATGTTCTTTTTTTTTACTATAAACCTTTTGATGGACTTCCATGCCCATTAAGGAGGGCACGCTGCAGCAATCAAGAAGTTAGATGATGGCAGTGAATTGTTCGATGAAGAATTTTTAGTGCAGGCATGTCTGACAACCATGGCTTACGATTCCCATAATCAATTGATGCATGTTTTAACTTCTAAGTTTAAAGGGTATTGAGGCTGAATGATGAACATTTTGTTCAGTTGCTTGATTATTGTGTTGATGGAAACTTCTAGGTCCTTGCTTAATAAACTGCAGCATATATAACATGTTGGGTTATTTCTCTCCTATTGAGGCCCAAGCTAAATTTTCTTAAGCATGTCACTTACATGCTTTGAAGGAAATTTCTCTCTTAACCCAATTAGAGTGGCTGCAAAGAGTGTGAGAAAGAAAAGGATGGGAGGCGCAGCTTTTTTCAGCTCTGAGCAGTTTTCTTCAAACGAGCAATCGGGTGGTCAAATCTTATCCGATTGAGCTGAAATTTTAACTGGAGATTCCTCAGTGTGACAGTACGAGAGGTCTAAAACAGAACTGTTTTTCTGGTGACATTTGAACTCTTCTTTGATCTTTTTATCTTGTTGATTGACTTTGGGCCCTTGTGGTGACCATTTGATGTTGTGGAAGGTTGTATATGTTCTAGTGCTTATAAGATTTCTTCTACCTCTGTTTGTTGATAGTGGAGATTTTACCATCTCGTGAGTTTTTTTAACTCTCTCACATTGAGGAGTTTTTCCCACGTTAAATTTGTGTTTCATGTTTTTGCCATATTTTTGATTTTTGTAGTTGTGTTTGCTGCTATATTGGTATTGGATTACTGTCATATTGTTATTCCAGGGAAAGTTTCGTTGTTCTGCTGTCGGTTTTTTATCAAACTGTATCAGAGCTCCTTTGTTTGTGGGAATCTGTGAAATTTGTCTTGTGAACAATAGAAGCTAATACTAATAGAATGATTACTCTGAATGGTCTTAATTATAATGTTTGGAAGGCAAAAATGGAAGATTTACTTTATGTCAAAAAGCCTAATGATAAAATTGATAAAGAATGGACTTTGTTGCATAGACAAGTTTGTGGATATACTAGGCAGTGGGTAGATGATAATGTGTTGGACCATATTATTGAAGAAACACATGCTCGGACTCTATGGTCTAAGCTTGAAGAGTTGTATGCTCGGAAACTGGGACTAATAAGATGCTTTTAATAAAGCAGTTGCTGGCTTTGAAATATATTGATGGAACACCAATGACAGATCACTTGAACAACTTCCAAGGAATTTGAATCAGTTATCTGCCATGGGTATCAAGTTTGATGAAGAAATTTAGGGGTTATTGCTTCTTGGCTCCTTTACCAGAATCTTGGAAAATTCTCAGAACTTCATTGTCCAATTTTGCTCCTGACGGCGTAATCTCTATGGATCTTGCCAAGAGTAATGTGTTGAATGAAGAAATGCGAAGAAAATCACAGGGTACATCATCTACATAGTCAGATGTTTTGATTTTTGAGTCTAGGGGAGAAGCAAGAGCCGAGGTCCTAAGAATAGAGACTAGAGAAGAAGCAAGTCCAGAGGTAGGTATAAAAATATTGAGTGTCACCATTGTGGTCAAAAAAGGACACATAAAGAAATTTTGTTGGAAGTTGAAAAAGGAGAATGACAAGGCTAGTAAAGACAAGAGCAAAAAGAAAGATGATATCAGTGATGAAGATAGGATTAATGCAACTTCTGATGATTTCATTATAGTTAAAAAGTATGAATCTGTAAACCTTGCTAATAATGCAACCAGTTGGGTGGTTGATAGTGGTGCTTCCATCCATGTTACATCTAGGAGGGATTTATTTACATCTTACACTCCCGGTGACTTTAGTGATGTGAGAATGGCTCATGAAGGTGTAGCAAAATGTGTGGGTGTTGGACAGGTTTTCTTGGAGACCTCTAATGGTTCCAAATTAATTCTCAAGCGTGTGAAATATGTTCCAGATATTCGGTTTAAACTTGCTTTCTGTTGGTATGTTGTGCGATGAAAATTATGACAGTTTGTTTTCCCGTGATAACTGGAAACTCACTAAGGGTTCCATGGTTGTGGCTAGAGGTATTAAGCACTCTACACTTTTCTTGACTCAAGCAAAAGTTATCAGAGATGTTCTTAATACAGCTGAGTCTGTTGATGGAACTGACTTATGGCATAAGAGATTGTGTCATATGAGTGAGAACGGGATGACTATGTTAGCTAAGAAGAATGTGTTGTCTGGTTTTTAAAAGTGTACATTTTGCAGAAATGTACTCATTGCCTTGCTGGGAAACAAAAACAGCGTCTCTTTCAAAAGTCACCCGCCTTCAAGGAAGTTAGAGATACTTGATTTGGTGCACTCTGATGTCTGTGGTCTTATGAAGACAAGAACACTTGTGGGGTCTATCTATTTTGTAACATTTATTGATGATCATTCCAAAAAAATATGGGTTTACACATTGAAGACCAAAGACCAAGTTTTGGGTGTGTTCAAGCAATTTCAAGTTTCAGTTGAGAGAGAAACTGGGAAGAAGCTGAAATGTATTTGCACAGACAATGGTGGTGAGTATTCAGGGCCATTTGATGCTTATTGTAACGAGTACAGAATCAGACATCAGAAAACTCCTCCAAAGACTCCTCAGTTGAATGGCTAGGCTGAAAGGATGAACAAAATCTTAGTTGAAAGAATTAAGTGCTTGTTATCACAAGCTGGATTGCCAAAATCCTTTTGGGGTGAAGCTTTGAGCACAGTTGTTTATGTCTTGAAATCGATCACCATGTGTTCCTTTATACTATGAAGAGCCAGAAAAGGTGTGGTCAGGTAAAGATGTCTCTTATGATCACTTGAAGGGTGTTTGGGTGTAAAGTCTTTGTTCATGTTCCTAAAGATGAGAGATCCAAGCTTGATATGAAAACAAGACAGTGTATTTTTATTGGTTATGGCATGGATGAATTTGGCTGCAAGCTTTATGATCCTGTTGATAAGAAAGATGATCTGAAGCAGAGATGTTGTGTTTGTTGAAGATAAAACATTGAAGAACATTGACAATGCAGAAAAATTAGTGGTTTAGTCTGGTGATGATCTTTCTGATCTGGATATTGTTCCTCCTACACCTAGAAAAGAGGATGGTAAAAGCTGAAGCTCAAGATGATTACCAGGAAATAGGTGTAGGTAAAGATGAAACAACTGATCCAGTACATGATGGAGTTGATGATGATGCGCATGAAGAACAACCAGCTTTTGGAAATCCCTGAAATGCACTTAGAAGGTCTACAAAAGACAAAGAAGCCTTCATTAAGGTATTCTGCACGTTGACTTTGTCTTGTTGACTGACGGGGGAGAATCTGAAGTGTTTTGAAGAGGTTATGGAAGATGAAGACAAAGCTCAGTGGATTGAAGCATGCGAGAGGAGATGAAGTCCTTGCATGACAATGAATACCTATGAGTTGGTGAAATTGCCAAAAGGTATGAAAGCTTTGAATAACAAATAGGTGTTTAGGATTAAGAATGAAGAACATAGTTCCAAACCTCATTACAAAGCAAGGTTGGTTGTAAAGGGATTTAGTCAAAAGAAGGGTGTTGACTTTGAGGATAGATTTTTTCTCCTTGTTGTGAAGATGTCCTCCATCCAAGCAGTGCTTGGTTTAGCTACTTCTCTTGATTTGAAGATTGATCAGATGGATGTGAAGACAACTTTTCTTCACTGTGACTTAGACAAAGAAATCTACATGGAGCACTAAGAGGGTTTTCTAGTTAAAGGAAAGGAAGATTATGTGTGCAAACATTAAGAAGAGTCTTTATGGGCTAAACCAGGCTCCAAGATAATGGTACAAGAAATTTGAATCAGTTATGAGGAAGTAGGATTACCATAAGATAACTTTAGATCACTGTGTGTTTGTGCAAAAATTCTCTGATGATGATTTTTATCGTTCTTTAACTTTATGTGGATGATATTTTGATCGGGGCAGGAATGCTTTCAGAATTGATGGGTTAAAGAAACAATTAAGCAAGTTCTTTTTCATGAAAGACTTGGGTCATGCAAAACAAATTTTGGGCATGATGATTACTCGATACAGAGATTCCAAGAAGCTTTATTTGTCACAAGAGAAGTACATAAAGAAGGTGCTTCAAAGGTTTGGCTTGGACGGGGCTAAACCTGTTTCTAGTCCTCTTGCTCCTCATTTCATGTTAAGTATCAAATAGTGTCCTACCACTGATGAAGAGAAGCAAGAGATGGAGAGAATTCCCTTTGCCTCAGCTGTTGGAAGCTTGATGTATGCCATGGTGTGCACCAGACCAGACATTGCTTATGCGGTCGGTATTGTGAGTCGTTTTCTTTCTAATCCAGGTAAAGAGCATTGGAATGCTGTGAAATGAGTTATGAGATATCTTAGAGGTACAACCAATTTGAGTCTTAGCTTTGGTGGTGAGAAACCTGTGCTGGTTGGCTTTACTGATGCAGATATGGTAGGAGATATTGATTCTCAAAAATCTACTTCAGGTTACTTGGTCAAATTTGCAGGGGGAGCTATAGCATGGCAGTCAAGGTTATAGAAGTGGGTTGTACTTTCTACTACAGAGGCAGAGTTCATTGCAGCAATTGAAGCTTGCAAAGAGTTGTTATGGATGAAGAATTTTCTCCATGAGCTTGGTTTCAAGCAAGACTGTTATGTGTTGTTTTGTAACAACCAGAGTGCTATTCATCTTGGTAAGAATTCTACCTTTCATGCAAGGTCCAAGCATATTGATGTTAGGTATCATTGGATACGAGATGTGTTAAATTATGTTAAATTCCAAGCTTGTTGGAATTAGAGAAAATTCATACTGATGATAATAGGTGCTTGATATGATGATGAAAGCATTGCCAAGAGAGAAGCTTGAAGCATGTTGTTTGATCGTCGGGATGGCGAGGGCCTCCACCTAGTCGAGAAGGGGGAGATTTGTTGGGTTGGTTATCTCCTATTGAGGCCCAAGCCTAATTTTCTTGAGCATGTCACTTACATGCTTTGAAGGGGGTTTCTCTCTTAACCTAATTAGAGTGGCTGCAGAGAGTGTGAGAAAGAAAAGGAGGGAAGGCGTAGCTTTTTTCAGCTCTGAGCAGTTTTCTTCAAACGAGCGATCGGGTGGTCAAATCTTGTTCGATTGAGTTAAAATTTTAACTGGATATTCCTTACTCATAGTTCTTCATAGTGTTGGTGCGATTTGCGAGCAGAGCACTAAATAATTCCCAGAAAATTCGTGAATAGACCCTGCTTTTCTAGTGACGTTTTGAACTCTTCTTTTGATCTTTTCATCTTGTTGATGACTTTGGGTCCTTGTGGGTGACCACTTGATGTTGTGGAAGGGTTGTATCTGTGCGTCCAGTGCTTGTAAGACTCCTTGTACCTCTATTTGTTGATAGTGGAGATTTTACAGTCCCGTGAATTTTTTTAACTCTCACATTGAGGAGTTTTTCCTACGTTAAATTTGGTGTTCATTTTTTCTGCCATATTTTGATTTTTGTGGTTGTGTTTACTGCTATATTGGTATTGGATTACTGCCATATTATTTTTTTTCAGGGAAAGTTTCGTTATTTCTGCTGCCAGTTTTTTATCATAACAATCCTATGGATTCACCAAGAAATTGCAACATTCATTGAATTGAACTTGATAGGCACAAGGAAATGATAGATGAATCAACTCAGTGTCAACTTCTCCTCAATGAGAATGTTATGCAGATGGAAAGTGATTTGAAAGAACAACTTAAAGATGTTCATGATGCTTTAGAGCCTTAGACAGTGCAAATATCGAATTGGATAAGAGAGTATGTGAAAAAAATGAAGTGGGATTTGAATTTCAAATATTTATATCTATTGTTAATCGATTGAAGAATAATCTCAAAGAAAATCATGTAAAGCATGAAGAACTGGAAAGGCAGCTTGGTTTATGAGTTGAAAGAGAGAGAGCAAACACTAAACTCTCAATTTCGTCCTCTAAAGATTGAGTTGACATTACTTTAGTCCTCCAAAGATTGTTGACATTAAATTAGTATTTGAATCATGAAAAATGATATAAAATCATCCTTCTGTGTATATATGAGAACTAAATTGATATCATTTTTATAATTAAAGGACTAAATTGATATCAATTCTGTATAATTGATAGACTAAATTGATGATATTTTTTAATGATTGAGGGACTAAATTAATGTCAATATTTTTGGAGGATTAAAATGATATCACCTTCTATGATTCAATGATTAAATTGATGCTGACATTCTTTGAAGAACTAAAATGTTGTCGATCTTATTTTTGGAGGATCAAATCCTTATCTTTGATGGACCAAATTATGAGTTACCTTCAGATTATTTGATTTTAATGTTAATTACACATTAGCAAAGAGGTCAAAGTGCAAACAACTTCGATGTCACTGTCATACAATATTATAGTAAGTACATACTGGGTTTGTTTTTGAAATTTTGGGTCCAAAATTGTATTTATCAGGTGTTTTTTTTTGTATATATTCCCAAAGGCTCGCTTTAGTTGCTAAACAAACTCATGAAAATTTTTATGTTTAGAAAACCTACAGTATCATCTCATTCTTGCAGAAAATTTTCAAAAAATGAATAATTACTAAAACTATTGTGTTTTCCTTTCTATAGCTCGGATTCCTGTCCATAAACAACAAATTAGTTAAGACCATCATTTTAGGAATTAGTTAGGCAAGTACCGTACCTAAGATGCTATAGATGCAGCTATTGTAGGGATGCTATAGACATTAGTGCTTATGGCAGCTCGTCCTCCAGAGTGAAAACCAAGATGCTATATAGATGCAGCTATTGTAGGGATGGTGGGTGATCTGAAAAAAGGTACATCAATTATGATAGTATATCTTTTGTTCAAGCTTGCTAATGCAAAATCAAACTATTTTGTTGAATTTCATTGTTGATACAGTGTTTTGTGCAAAAAGGATAATTATAATATTATCTTTTTCTCTCAAAAGAATCAACATTGGCATTCTCTTTTCTGTTTACTACATGCTGGTGTAACTTTCTTCGTCTACAATTAGGCAATATTCAAGAGGTTCACTCTTTTCTGTTCAATCCAACTGACAAGAGAACTGCATTAAAATGTAAATATTTAACTTTTGCACAATATCTTTTTGTACAAAACTAAAATTACCTTTAAATTGTTTTAATATATAATCTATTATTTCATATTATATTAATATCTTTCATTTAGGATTTTTTTATTTTTATGTTCAAATTATTATTTATTTTGATTTTTTCATGCATTGCATGGGTTCAAATACTAGTAGTTAAAGACAAAAACAATAGAGTAAAGTGTAACTTGTCACCAAATATAGAATTTAA
The DNA here is from genome assembly GCA_019955255.1 of Castanospermum australe. Taxonomy (NCBI): domain Eukaryota; kingdom Viridiplantae; phylum Streptophyta; class Magnoliopsida; order Fabales; family Fabaceae; genus Castanospermum; species Castanospermum australe. The sequence goes on from NSJW01000429.1 coordinate 849,769, forward strand.
TGTCATTTGGGCAAACCTCAAGATAGTAGAATATAATTTACTTATTTTATAATGAATAAATCTAATAAACGACGAGCTGAAATTAATTTGATTATAAGTGTAAAGAAAAAATGATTGTAGACCGTAAAGAATTTTATGAAAAAAAAGTATATTTTTAACAATTATTTTTATATTTTTTATTTTTATTTAATATTAAAATAATATTAGACTAATTATTTTTAAATATTTAACATAATTTTTTATATAGGATAACGAGATACGGTAACTAAATTTATACTCTTGCCAATTATAATATATATATATATATATATAATGTTTGAAAATTTGTGGAAAAAATTGTTTAAATTTTAAAGTTAATTAAATATAACCAGGGAATCCAACCAATAAATGTGCTGCACCATAATTTGAAGACCGGGAAGGAAGGAAACGAATTTAATTACATCCAGCAAAGTGGGGCGGCGGTTAGGTGAAAGGATCACCGACAAGTTTGATAATAAGGTCAAGTTTAATGGCCGCATAGGTTAACATCACACCCACCACGTTTCTGTTTTAGTGATCCAATGCCGATGCCATAATCTGACTTGGCATGTCTGCGCCGATGGACAAGGCAATTATTATTGCGCTGATTGGATTCGTCTTTGTTAATTTCCTCGTTTATTTTTATTTATTATATAAAAAAATTTATTTAATATTTTATTTATTCATTTTTATTTGTTATATCTAAAAAAAAATTTATTTAATAATATCTGTTATATAAAAATAAAAAAAAATATTAATTAATATTTTTAATTTTATCTGTAATTTTTAATAAAAAGAGAATTAGTAGAGTAAGTAAAATTAAAAAATATATATATTAATAAAATCAGAAAAAAGATAATTTAATCATTTTAAACTATATTTCTCTATAATTAAGATTATTTAATAAATTTTTTAATTCTTATGTAAAAAACTTAAACGACAATAAAAGTAAACAGAGAGAGTAATATATATCAGTTGAGAATATTAAGAAAGTATTAATTAATATTTTTAACTTTATCCATATCTTTTAATAAAGATAGAGAATTAGTGAAGTAAGTAAAATTAAAAAAAATATTATTGAAGTAAGAGAAAAGGTAATTTAGTCATATTGAATTATATTTGTCTACAATTAAAATTATTTAATAATTTTCTTAATCTTTATACGAAAAATTTAAATACAGATAAAAATAGGCGAAGGAAATATTTCATTTTGATTCCTCAAGTTCTGTATAATTAATGTTGTTACAACTAAATTTAAGTGAAAATTAAGTTCAACGAGTTCAATCTTTTAAATTAATTTATTGAATTAAATGATATCATAAAAATAATTTATATGTAATAATATGAAATTTATAAAAACATTTTTATATAAAATGTGAAAAAAATTGAATTTTTAAAAAAATTAATAACTGGCTCATTCAAGCCTTTTAACTGGCCAGTTTTAGCAATTTTGACTAATTTTATCTAGTATAAACTAGTCTGATAGTAAATTTGGTTATAAAGTAAAATCATAATCGATTGAGTGTCTGATTCATAGTCAAACTGATAAGACCATTTAGCATAGTTCTGTTTTTAACAACAATGTGTTTAATACTCTTATTAAATATATATTGAAATTCATTATTTCATTCATTAATCAACAACTAAATTAATAAAATTAATTAAAAAAGAAATTCCATACAAATAAAATAAATTTACTAATGAAAACTCAAATCTTAAGAACAAGAGCTTCTCACCCACAAAGGTATGATTCAATAATAAGCAAATTAGAGTTCAATTAATAATTCATATCTCATTTTTTTTTCATAACCCAATTAATAATATATTTGCCTAAAAATTTTAATAGAAAATCATTAAATAGATAACAACAAATTAACCTAAACATTTTTATAGGAAGAATTATAAATTTAAATTTAGTCATTTATAAGTATGTAAATTATAAAAGATACATACAATTAAATGAATTCAGTTTGATTTGGTTTGGTTTAGTTTTATTAATAAGAACCGAAACCGAATCGAATCGATTGGGTTTCATAAAGAGAGAACTAAACAAAACAGAAATTAATCAGTTTTGTTTAATTTTTTATTTTTTTGGTTCGCTTTTTTCAGTTCAGATTGATTTAATTTGATTATGAACCCTTCTATTTTAAAAAAGTAAACTAAAAGTAGTAACTATTCATAAGAAAATCAATTAGGTAGATTTTAATAAATTGATAGTTTGTTACTCATATGATTATATTTTATAAAAATTATAAACTTTGATTGTTTTATTAATAATTATTAACAATATACTTTATTCTCTAAAATGCATGGTTCAGAACATATTTGACCCTTGTTTTTTTTTATATTGTAGTAACTTGTAACTTTGCCACTCCCATTATAACCATCAATGTGAGTGTTACATTATTCCCATAATAATCGTCTTCAAACATGGTTATTATTACTTTGAATGCTATTGCCCCTAGCTAGCTAGTACTCTATAATAAAAAGGAAAATAATTAATTTTTCTTGCCAACTTTTCCTTAACCTTTTACTTGGTTGGAGAGAAATTGTGAGGAAAGAAAATAGAAAGAAAAAAAATAGGTTGATTTGGAGCTTTTCTCTTGCTTGGATGAGGAAAGAAAAAGAGAAAGAAAATAAAAAGATGATGTGAGGTTCACCTAAAATTTTTCTTCTCATAGGTGAGAAGAAAATGGGAGAGAGAGAGTGAAAAAATTTGAAATTACAATTTTATTTAATAAATATATATTTTTTCAATTTCATAATAAGAATATATAGGTCATTTTATATAATTATAATTTTTTTCACTATTTTTATACGATTAAATAAGAAAAAATTTTCTTCTCTTTTTTTTCTCTTTTTTTTTCATATCCAAATAATTTATTTTCTCTTCTTTATTTTTTTATTTTATTTTTTATTTTCTCTCTTCATCCAAACTTTCGAAGCCATCAGATTTTGATCCCTATATCTACTAGTTAGTGGTAATTATGTTCACTTTTATAGTTGTACCATTTGTGCCATGTCATTCGTCGAACCCCACAAAAAATTATTGCACTCCCGGTATATATCTATGTAAGGTAATTGAAATACAAAAGAAAAAACCGTGAGCATTTTAGACAGTTGATGTCCCATGATTTGAATCTTTTTAAAGTGAAATCTTATTTAGAAGGTAAATGTGAATTTATAATTATTAATTTAAAAATAATAATTTAAATTATAATAAAATATATGTACATGTATAATAAATAATAAAATTATTAAAATATTTTTTTTTATTTTTTTATTAATAATTAATACTTTTCACTTTAACTTTTAAAATAAACCCTTTAAAAAGTCAAATCCATGTTCTCAAACCATCAAATGCATAAGATCCTCCGGCAACATAAAACAGAGCATAGAGTAGTCACAGGTGAGGATAAATTATAAGGAGCAAATTTGCAGCGGACAAGAAGTAGAATCAGAGGTTTCAATTTGAACTCAAGAAAACCATCAAAATAGATGTTGTGTATGGTTAGAGTCACAGACGACGTCAAAATACCTTATTATGCAATAAACCAAGTTTTAAAATATTGAGACTTTTAGAAACTGTAAAAAGCATTTTTCAAATATATAACGATCATATGAAGACATACATTGATGATGGTTAATATATATCTTTAGTGTTTCAATAAAATTTTAAACATACGTAATTTCTTTGTCATGTTTGACAATTGCATAGCATATATCAGGTGCTATAAGTCAATCGCAGCCACAAGAAATTAAGTTCTATATTCAAATTCTTCTTTCCATCACAAAAGATTCTTTTCATGATGCTATTCATGAAAAAGCTAGCAGTCACAACCAAACAGGATTTCTAATAGTACAATGTTATAGGTTCCTATCTGTTTGATTATCTTATTAAGTTTGATTGACCACTTGAGCTACCATTATCTTCCAGATGTTTCGACTCTTTGCGGTTTTTATTATCTTATCATGAGTCTGAAATTATGGGAACATCATTTCGCGACATTTCCGCATGTTTTTAATTGGTGGAACAGAAGTCAAAAGTAACATAATTAGGCACTTGAATTTTAATAACCCATTATTGACTTTTCATAGATTGATTTTGATACAAATTAGCTAAGCTAGTTAGCTAGATAACTGTAGTACCCGAGTTTGTTAGGAGCTGTCATGGATTGATAGGTTGAGTGGCGTGTAAAATAGCAAACTTATGTCCAGAGGCATTCATTCATCGAGATTGTGATCAATAAGTCTTTGGCTAGCTGAGGAGTTCCTCTCTAGAATTCGTTTCCCTTTTGGTAAGCTAGACTTATCATTTAGTACTTTTATTGAAAAGCTGAGTTATGAAAATGGTCATTTAGAGGCTGAATTAAAGTGTAGGTGCCTTCCAAGAGAGGGAATGTTACACCGCATACTGATAGATAAGTGAAGTTGTCAAGGAGGAAAAGGCTACTATTAGGTCAATGTCGATAAAGTAAAGTCACCATAAACATCAGCTCTTGAATGGGTATGCAATGTTATGTTCCACATTAAGTAGGATAGGAAGCTTAATGTGGTACATATGTCATGAGACACTTCCACCCATTAGGCTGGTCTTTTGGAATAGGCTCCTCATAGACTTGAGTCATAATAATTGAATCCAAAATTAGTTAAGGCTCAGCCTATGTGAGGGAACTATATGCTGTAACACAAGCAGTAGCTAAGTGGCACCATTATCTGTTGGAGAGGAGATTCTTAATCATCATCGACCATAGAAGTCTAAAGGAGCTAATGTGTCAAGTGATCCAAACACTAGAATAGCACCATTATTGAGCAAGTTGTTGGGTTTTAATTACTCAATAGTGTACAGACCAGGAAGAAACAATGATGTAGCATATGCTCTCTCACGGGTCCCTGATCAAGCTTACTTAACAAGCTTGTATACCATCTAGTGCCCAATTGGAGCAACAGATCACAGTAGCAAAAAAGGAGCATCCAGAAATATTGGCAATCCAAAAGCAAGTACTGGAGGAGCAGATTGCAGGATACAACATGAAAGATGGACTCTTATTGTACAAGAATAAAATTTATATCCCATTTGATTCTACGATCAAAATCCAGTTGATGCAGGAATTCCATAATACACCTCTAGGAGGTTATTCAGGTGCCTTGAAGGCATACATGAAGATAGCAGAAAACTTATATTGGCCATGCATGAAAGCCAACATACAGGAGTTTGTGGCTAATTGTCAAACTTACCAGCAAACGAAAACCAATACTGAGAGGAAAGCAGGTCTGCTATAATCATTGCCAACACCGACAACAGTGTGGGAAGATTGTGTATGGATTTTATAGTGCAACTGCCTAAATCAAAAGGGTATACTTGCATCTTAGTGGTGGTTGATAGACTGTCAAAAATGGCTCACTTTGCACCCTTACAGACCAAACACACTGCTAAGGATGTGGCACAATTGTTTGCTGACATAGTTGTCAAAATACGTGGATTTCCTAAATCCATTTTCAGACAGGGATCCAATCTTTGTCAGTAAATTTTGGTAACAATTCCTCATTCTAAGTGAAACTATATTGAAGTATAGCACAACTTATCATCCAAAGACTGACGAACAGACTAAAGTGCTTAATAGATGTTTGGAGCAATACTTGAGGACTTTTGCACACCAGCAACCTTCAAAGTGGCTTTCTTACTTGTTGTGGGCAGAGTACTGCTACAACCAAAGTTCTGAAAATTGGACCGAACTGACTGGTTCAACAGGTCAGACTGGGAATCGATCCCCTTACCGATTTGGGCAACCTCCCAGAATCGGTAGGGTCAAAAACCGGTCAAAAACTAATGAACCGATTCCAAATCGGCTGAACCGATCAACTTGGCACCGGTCCGTGCGGCTGAGTTCTAAACCTTTTTTTTTGAACCGCTGCTAAATTAAAACGATGTCGTTTTGTTCGCGTTTTTACCAAAAAAAAAAAAGTTGACGGCATCGTTTTGGGGCTGGAGGGTTGAAAACCCAAGCCAGTAGTGTCTGCCTTCGCAGTCCGCAGCTCCCGCGTTTGCATCCGCCTCCGCAGTCCACAGCTCCCGCGTTTACGTCTGCCTCCGCAGTCCGCAGTCTCCGCAGCTCCGGCGTCTCACATCCGCTTTCGTGTCTGCCCCCGACTCCCTCCATGCCTTCGTGATCGAGCGACCTCTGGAGCGACTAGCCAAAGCACAATCTGTACGAGCCTCCACCGCGACGAGCTTCCTTCCACCGCGACGAGCTTCCACAGCCGCGGCTTCTGCCTTCGTCATCGAGTGAACTTCCACCGTCGAGCTTCCACCTTCGGGCATTCCGTTCCACTGCCACCGTCACACCGTCCGCGATGAGCTTCCACCTTTTAGCCTTCCGTTCAGCCTTCGGGTCTGTCCATTCGTGCGAGCTTCCTTCTCCGCCGTGCCAGCCATCACCTGCCACCGCTGACACTGCACCAACCTCTACCTGCTGCTACCGACGCGACACCACCTCCACTTGACATTATCTGCATTACTTGTAAGAAATGCACTCCATTGATTATATGTATTGTTGACTTTATAATGTTGATTGCTATTTTCCATAGTTGTTCTGTGTTGTATTGTTGGTTCATAAGTTTATTAGCTATTCTTCCAAAGCATTGATTTAGATTTGTTACATTTGATTTGTATGCTAATTGTTTAATGCCCATGTCCAAATCAGTTAGAGTTGTGGATTTTGTAATTTTACTTTTTTCAGATATGAATAATTCTAATAATTACATAGGAGAGAGTAATACTGTTGATCAGTAATCCTTCTCAGGTTTTATTCGTAGGAAAAGTGATCTAGTATGAAAACATGTTAGTTTAGCTCACGAAAATAGAAAATCAGTGTACACAGGTATGTTTTGTTTGACACGATATAAAAGATGAGGGATTAATAGGATGAAGCAACATCTTGCAGGGAAACAAGGACAAATAGCTTCGTGCAAAAAAATTTCTCATGATGTTAAATGCTAATATTAGCACATTTGGAACAAATAAAAAAAAATAAGGATGATAAAGTGAGCTTTGATGATGATTATGATGAAGCAGAAGAACAAGATATTACTCCTCCACCTCCACCAACTAAGATACAACGTATTGGAGATAAAGGCAAGATAAAAGCAAGTGCTTCCTAACCAATTGGTAACTATTTTGCACCAAGGACAACTCCGGGAGCCCAACCAAGTTTAAAAAGTATTTTTGCTAGCAAAAAGGTCATACACAAGGCTAAATTGGGAATAAGCCAGATGAATTGTTAATGCAGGCATTTCATTTAATGCAATTCAATTACCTTATTTTCAAGCTACATTGGATGATATTGCTGCTATTGGACCTGGTTTTAAAGGTCCATCTTATGATGAAATGAGGGTTCACTTGTTGGGAGATCTTAAGGAGTGTCAACTACTTGTTGATAGTTATCGGAACTCATGGAAAGAAACTGGTTATACACCTATGGCTGATGGTTAGACTGATCAAAGGCAACGAACTTTATTCAATTTTTTGGTGTACAGTCCTGCTGGTATGTCCTTTCTGAAATTTGTTGACGCTTCAGATATGGTGAAAAATGCCACAACATTATTTAACTTGTTTTATTGATGTTATTGAATGGGTTAGGCCTAGTAATGTTTGTGCATGTGGTGACTAGTAATGCAGCCAATTATGTGGCAGCTAGGAGACTTATTCATGATAAGTATGAACATATTTATTGGTCTCCTTGTGCTGCCTATTGCATGAATCTCATTTTGAAAAGATATTGACAACATGCCCCATGTAGCTAACCTTGAATCCTGTGTTTCAAAGATAACTATATTTGTTTTATAACCATATAGTGTTTTTGTCTTGACTTAGAAAAAGGCCAGGTTGAAAAGAAGTCATTCGTCTAGGAGCTACCCGTTTTACTACTGTTTTTATTACTTTAAAAAGTATTTATGAACACAAGGAAGACTTGTGAGCTTTGTTTGTAGACATACACTTTATTGGATACAAGCTAGGAAGAAGTGTTAGTGGAAAAGCTATTAGTGATATTATCTTAGATAATAAGTTTTAGCATGATTGCTTTACTGTAATAAAGATTGTAGGCCCTTTAATTAGATTGTCGATAATTGTAGATGCTGATAAAAAAGCCTTCATTGGGATATGTATATATGAAGGTATGCAAAGGGTTAAAAATGCTATCAAGCATATGTTTAAGAATTGGAAAAACTTGTACAAGCCTTATACAAAAATTATTAAGGCTTGATGGGATAAGCACTTGCATCAAAATTTTCATGCAGTATCTTACTTTTTAAATCCTGCTTTCTTTTATGATGAGAAATTCATTGAGAAGCATAGGGTCATGCAAGGTTTACTTAACTTGCTTGATATAAAAAGCCTTTGCAGTGATCCAATTAAAGCAATGAAGGAGATACAGGTGTATCGGGAACGCAAGAAAAGTTTTGATAGGCCAAATGCTTTGAAAGCAGCCAAGGAGTTTCAACCGAGTAAGTAATTTTATATGCTGATTTGTTTTAATATTTTGAAACCTATAATATATAATTGATGATTGACGTTGAGAATTATATTCATATCTATGTAGATCAATGGTGGATATTGTTTGACACTAGTACTCCATATTTGAAAAAGATAGCATATCGTGTCCTTAGTCAAACAACTTCTTCCTCAGGATGTGAGCGAAATTGGAGTCTTTTAAATCAAATTCATACTAAAAAAAAGGAATAGGTTAGAGCATCAAAGACTCAGTGATCTTGTGTATATGACTTATAACTTGCATCTTAAATCCAGGTATATTAATAATTTAAGTATTTAACACTTCTATATTAATGGTGTCATTTATTATGTTTAAGACTTTATGTTAGTAAGCTGAAAAATTTATTATAATACTTTTTTTATTTATTCTAGGTTGCATCAAAAGAAAAGGACCTATGATCCAATTGATTATGAAAGTATTGACATAGTTGACTTTTGGGTGATGGAAGAATATTTTGAGCCAGAGTTTGCTAATGAAAAGATTGAAAGTTTAATCTATCAAAACAATGACATTCCTTCTTATCATGTTAGTGAGTCTTATTCTTATAGTTCTATATAAAAGCATTGGCATTATGTATTACTATTAACTAAATCTTTTATTTTGTCAGAAGGCAGAGATATTGATACTTAATTTAGTATGCCTGAAGCAACAACGTAGCCTTCATTTGATGATGATCATGATGGTGGAGATGAACAAGAAGATGATCTTTTTTATGAAGATATTCAACAAATTAATGCTAATTATGATAATCCTGTTTTAATTTGAAAACTTTTTTATGACTACTTTTTATGGAATATTGTTGAACTTGTGTTGTTTACTTGTTTAAGATTGTTATTGTTAGTATGATTGACTATGATGGTGGATTAATATTGTGTTGTTGTAAGACTATAAATTGTGAACTATGTGAATTATGTTTATTTTGGTTAATTTGTATGCTATATTGCTATGTGGATTAATGTTGTGTTGCTTATATGAATGTAATATTTTTTACTTTATGATACTATTTTTTTTTTATGTTTCAAATAATTTTATTATTGATTTATATTGTATTTTTATAATTTTTATTTATTTTATTAGTATATAAATAATTTTATATATATATATATATATATATATATACTTATATTTATATATAAATATAAATATATATTAATTATATTCCGGTTCGACCACGGTTGAATCACAGTTAAACCATTGAACCTTGAATTAGTACTTCGACCGGTTCAGTAACCAGTTCGATTTTCAGAACCTTAGCTACAACACTTCATATCATTCCTCCATTCAGATGACACCATTTCAAGCTGTGTTTGGCAAAAACCATCAACTGTGGCCCAGTTTTTCATTAGGCCAAACTGCAGTGCAAGCATTTGAAAATGAATTAGCCTAGAAAGACTAGTTAATGAAGACTCTTACTGAGAATCTTTCTGCAACAACGAAGCAGATGGAGAAGTATGCAAACACGCAAAGGAAGGATAAGTCCTATAATGTGGGTAATTGGGTGTGGCTGAAAACGCAGGCCAATAAGTTACATACTGTTGGTTAAAAAGAGCACCCAAAATTGGGAAACAAGTATTAAGGACCCTTTCAAATTGCTGCTAGAGTTAGGAAGGTAGCCTATAAACTACAATAACCAACACACAGCAGGGTACACCCTGTCTTTCATGTGTCATTATTAAAGACCTGGAAGGGTACTATGCCAGTAAGAGCAGAACAGGATCCAATTCTGTAGAGTCCTGACATTCCTCAACCTTTACTTATCTTAACTAAGAGGGCATGGCATTTATGGGGATAGCAGTAGGTGTAGGTGTTAGAGGAGTGGAGTAACATGCCACGGGAAGATGCAACTTGGGAGGATCTACTGGCATTAAAGGAGCAATATCCTCATCTCAACCTTGAGGACAAGGTTATTGTCAAAGGGTTGGCCATTGATACAAATTAGCTAAGCTAGTTAGCTAGAAAATTGTAGTAACCGAGTTTGTTATTTGTTTGTTAGGAGCTGTCATGGATTGATAGGTTGAGTAGCTTGTATAAATAGCAAACTTATGTACAGAGGCATTCATTCATCGAGATTGTGATCAATAAGATTTTGGCTAGCTGTAGGAGTTCCTCTCTAGAGTGTTGTTCATTTCCCTCATTGGTAAGCTAGGCTTATCAAATTTTGAAGGAGATTAAAATTGAATTGGAGAGACCCAAAAAAATCTATTTGCTCTGCTCTTCCATACCATGGTCTCACAAATATAGACCTACTTCTAGATTAAAATCTACTCCCACTCCCATTGCCCCTCTGCCACATAGCAGGTTTCTTCAATAGAATGCTTGCACCCAACCTCTTTTTATGCATTTGCTGATAGCCATGCCTTACACACACCATATCTTAGCATGATGCATTGAATTGGGATGGGAGTACCAAAAAAAGTCCAACTTATTGTAGTTTGTTTTTCAATATTGTTAGAATTAGATTGGATCAGACCTTATCGGTTTAACCGTAAATCTAATATTTAGTTAGTTATAATTAAGCTATATAATTGAATTTATGATCAGATTATTTTGAACTAGTCACAATCGAATAAAACTAGTAAAAATCGTTTGAACTAATTTAACTAGACAGTTATTATTTTTAAAAGAATAATACTTTTTTCACAATTTTTTTATATGTTTTAATAAATTTTATATTATTAAATATAAATTTTTTTATAATATCAACTGATTTGATCAACTGATATAAACAGTTAAATTAATTAAATCTAAATAAAAAATTACATTAATTTATTTTTCTTGATCCTCCGATTTTAATAACATTAGTTTTTTTTTTTTTAAGAGATCCAAAAAGGGCTTGGTGTTCAAAACTGAGAAAGCACCATTGCCCATTTCCCAAACTTCCAAAACAAAAGCAACCAACAGATTCTCATCCCGCGTTTCAGGGTGTCATTTATGCCAAACAGGTGCTGCCTAATCACGCTTCTGTATGCTCTGTGTCCAATGTCCATACTCACTTTGTTGCACTCCTGGCACTGTCACTTAAAAAGAAAGATTTGGACCATAGCCTTCACGTTGTCCAATAACTTACTTTTTAATTAATCATTACAAACACTTGTGTTTTGAAATGTTCTTTGTTACTTGCGTGTTCTCAGTTTGTAATATAATTAATGCTTTCCCCATACCTAGTTTTATCTTAATCTAAAAATCATGGCACTGTGTAGGTAGGATGTTCTTAGCTGATTCATTCAGTTAGTTGCTGTTATACGGCCCCTCTTCATTCTCTGTTTGTACCATAATTGTTTTTGTTCTTTGAAAATTAAATTCCACATTGATAATTAATCTAACTCTTTATGAATTCCTAACCACCGACTCTTAATTAGATTTAGACCCTACAGATAGAGTAATTAATGCTCAATTCTTAAGAAATAATTGTCATATTATATTAATATTGAATAGTTAATGTTTAAAATTTTAAAATAGAAATGTTCTCTTTCTACCCTATTTCTAGATGAAGAATTATTATTATTATTATTATTATTATTATTATGGATGAGATGTGTGGAGAAAGAAAGAAAGAAATTATTAAATTCCTGCAAAAATCAATTTAATTTATTTCCTCATGATTCTAAAAATAAAAAAGAGAGTGTCCCACTATTGAGCTATAATTAATCAATTATATGACTTTGTCCTTATTAAGTTGTAGCATATATCCTAATGTAAGACTTTACCCGTGCAAGAAGCAAACAGATTGATTCAGATGTCCCTACATAGTGCAATAAGAAAAGTCATATTATTGTGATTTCAAATTTGGGGAATTTTGGTTCCAATGGTCAAAGAGAGGTAGGTAATCAACAAAGACAGAGGCGAGCTAAGTTATCAAAATGCAATTTGCAATTTATATAAACTTATTCAAAAGGTCTAAAATCACTTAGAACGTAGTAGTTATCATCAAATTAAGGCCTCGTTTCCAATTAAATATTTGCATGATTTCATTTGATAATGCGAAGTAAAAGAAACGAGGCTTGCCCCTTGCTTAGAGAAGTGAGAAAGTGAATGGGATAGCAATGAATGCAGGAAAGCTAAAAGGGGTAATCGGTTTCGTCTTTCGTGTATGCATGGACCCCGGAACGTTTGCATTCAACTTTTTTTCATTTGTTAAAGAAAAAAATATTAAGTCCTAGAATTTGCACGCGCTAGCATGTTGGAAACATTAAAATATTATAAAGCACATTTCAAAAAAAAAAAAAGAGAATATAGGCCTCTACACTTTTGAGTTTTCATTGCCTAGGGATGTACTGGGTGCTAGGATACCATAAAAAAAAATAATATTGCCTTGTAATGCCTAGTGATGTCATTTGGGAACAGACGAATTCGGTACAATTATAATGCAGGTCTATCCGTGAGTATTAATAAAGGTACACCGCACTACGATCGCTGAAACTGTGAATTGTCATATATCTTATTAAATTATGTTATTTTTAGCTGCGATAATATTTAAAGAATTAATTTTATAATAATATTTATAAAAATATTTTAATTAAAAATAAAAAAATTTATTATTTTTAATTTTTGAAATCTTTTAAAATATTATATAAATAATATATAATATAATATAATTAATATTATTTATATTTAAATAAAATATTTGATATTAATTTATTTATTTAAAATAATTTTATGTAATTTTAATTATATAAAATTATATAAGATAAAATAATTTAATTCTTATTAATTATAAATTTAAAGTTAAATTAAATTATTTTAATAAAATATTATATTATTTAGTATCTTATCAATATATTATATAAAAATAAATAATATTAATTATATTATACTATATATCGCTTATATAATATACCAAACTAAGTTTAAATTCCTAAATCTTTCAATCTAATTCAAAATAAGATGTTTTCAAATTTAATGTTACTATTTAATATACAATAATTTCATTTTGATCACTTCAACATAAAAATTAGAATAGGCATCTAATTTGATTCTTCAAAAATTATGTCAATATCACTTTGATACTTTAAAAAATATCGATATTAATTTATTCATTAAATCATGAAATGTGATAACAAAATTATTTTTTTGTATATAAATAGGTACTAAATTGATATAATTTTTATGATTAACAGATTAAATTAATGTTAATTTTATATAATTGAAAGACTAAATTAATAATATTTTTTATGATTGAAGGATTAAATTAATACTAATTATTTTAAAAAATTAAAATTATGTCATCTTCTATAATTTAATAACTAAATTGATTAATATTTTTCAGAGGAGTAAAATTACGTCGACATAATCTTTAAAAAGTCAAATTGAGAATTTAGTCTAAATTTAATTACATAAGTATTAAATAAAATTTTATTACATTTTTAAAAAAGGCATCCACACTATTGAATTTTGATTGCCTAGTGATGATATGTCGGAAAAGACGCTTTCATCGTTAATGTTTACATTCCACGTTCAAATAGTTTTATTTTTACCACTCAATATAACAAAATGGTCAATTTAGATAGAGCATGATTATATGCGTGACTCCCATAAAATTTTAACACGTTAGAGAAATTTTAAATTTGAACTAAACAGATTGATTTCTTTATTTATGAAACAGTTTCGTTCTAATTCTCTAATTTGTTTATGTTGTTTAGTTCGAATTTTTAATGTGTCTAAGTTGTTTAGATTAAAGTAAATATACGAGATATTCATGTGACCATTTTCCATTTAAATTAATGATAATGTTATTTTGAGTGTTTAAAAAATCAAATACAAATATTAGTGATCAATTTGGTTTGACTCAACTAAGTAAAAATATTCGAATAAGATTTGTATCTTCATGTACGAAGAGTTTAAATAATTTTTTTTTTAATTTCAAATGTTGACAAATAAGTAATTTTCAAGTAACTTATTTTTAATGTTATTTTATTTAAAAAATAAAAATAAAAATAATAGTTAAAGTGTGTTTTTTCTAATATTATTCTTGCATTGCACTGTATCATAAAAAACTGTAAAATATATTATTTTAAATTTTATTGAAACTAATCTATTTTTTTCAAAAAAATATTTGCATATTTTATAAAAATTAATAATTATTATATTTTAATTTTTTATTCTGAAATTAGTCAATCACAAATTAATTTTTATAATTTAATCCTTCTTAAATTAAGATACACATCAATTTAATCCTAGGTAAAGTGAATTTGAAATAAATTTTGATTATAAAAAAATTAAATTAAAGTTAATTTTGTCTAATAAAAGAAATTTTAGAAAAAAATTAATTTCTATAGAAAGTAATTAATAAGAGGGAAAAAAAAAATAATTTTCCTTTCGCATCTTTCTCCAAGGGCCAAAGCTGTGAACCATTTATGACTTTAAAGTTTGAAGTTTAAACCCTCGCTTTGCTTGCAGTAATGGCTTTTGGCGCTCTGTGTTTCCCACCACCACCACCTCCATGCCCCTCTCCACTGCCACCTTTACCATCTCTCTTTCTCTCTCTTACTTGCTCTCTCTCATCCATTTCTCGTTTTCACTTTCTCATCCCAAACCCACCCACCGCCACCTTCACCTCACCCCAATTATCATGGGTTATCTCTCTTGCAATTGTGACTCTGCAATTGCAACCTGCGATCCCCACAATTGGAATCTCAACAGTAAAAGAAATGTCCCAAAAACAAGAACCCATGCCCACAATAAGTTGCTGCAGGTAAGGGAGTTTCAGTACTCGGAGCTCGTCGCTGCCACAAATGGGTTCTCCGCAGATAGCTTCTTAGGCAAAGGCAGCCATGGCAGCGTCTACAGAGCCACCCTCGACGGCGGTAAGCTCGTCGCCGCCGTTAAAAGAACGAAGTTTTCGATGCCGTCGGCAACGAACTTCCGTAACCAGAGCACCACCAGCTGTAGCGGTTGCGGCAACTGTACCAGCCCCGCGGAGAACGAGATCGAGATCCTCTCCCGAGTCGCGAGTCCTCGCCGCTTCGTCAACCTCATCGGCTTCTGCACGGACTCCGACCACAACAAACTGATCGTCGTCGTCGAGTACATGCCCAACGGTTCGCTCTACGATCTCTTGCACTCCACCGTTCGCCCGCCCAGTTGGAACCGGCGGTTCCGGTTCGCCTTGCAGGTGGCCAAAGCGGTTAAGGCCCTGCACTCCTCGAGCCCGCCGGTGATTCACCGCGACATAAAGTCTTCCAACGTTTTGATCGATGCGGACTGGAACGCCAGGCTCGGTGATTTCGGCCTCGCGCTCAGGGGACACGTGGAGGACGTTCGCGTCAAGTGCACGCCACCGGCGGGGACGTTAGGGTACCTGGACCCGTGCTATCTTGCGCCGGGGGATCTAAGCGCGAAGAGCGACGTCTTCAGCTACGGGATCTTGTTGTTGGAGATAACCAGCGGCAGGCACGCCATTGACGTGAATTACAGTCCGCCCTCGGTGGTGGACTGGGCCGTGCCGTTGATAAAAGCACGGCGAATACGTCGGCATCTGTGACCGGCGGATAGGGACGCCGTCGGACCCGGCGGTGATCCGGCATCTGGCGGTGTTGGCGGCGAGGTGTGTGAGGTCGACGGCTGAGAAGCGGCCGTCGATGGCGGAGGTAGTGGAGTGCCTGAAAGCAGTGAGGAAGAGGATCCACGCGTCGCCGATATGGAGCAGTCTGAGGCGGCGCGTGGCGCGTGAGGAGAGCGCGCAGCCGTTGACGAGGTGGGAAGCGTATGATCATGACAGGAGTGAAGAAGTTGTGAGAGCAGTTAAGGGTGGCGGCAAGAGGAACAGGAAAGTATCCAGTGTGCCGGGTGTAGAGTACGAGGGTGAACCTCGGAATCAAGCGGTGCTGGTGAGGTCGAAATCCATTGGTCCTGGCTCTGTGAGTGAGAGTGAGATGATGAAGGCGCATTCGGGTGCGAATCCAGATCTGGGCGGGCACCCGCAACAAGCCGGGTTTGGGTTTGGGAGACGGAAGACGAAAGTGGCAGTGATGACGCTCAACAGGTCGAGGTCTATGGGGATTTTGCAGAGCCCACGGCTTTTACATTATGGCAGCGAAAATGCAATTGCAAAGGGGGTTTTGTTTAATCATAACAGCAGTAATTACCCCGTTCGCTCTGCAGAGATAGTAATGTCCAAGTTGGCCATTATAGACAAGAAGTTGGAAGAGAAAATGCTTGAAAAACCGTTGGTAAATTCGCATCACATTGAGAATCAAAGTATTTGAGACTCGTGAAGGTTTTCAAGATTGAATCATCAATTGGATTCCTCAGATTAGATATGGGAATCAGTCGCCTTCAAAGAGACAGAGCAAGTTAATGGTAATGGGGATACTTGGCTGTCATATTGAGTTTCAAGTTTTGAACTTTGAAGGAATCCAATTGTGGGTTGTGCAGTATTCAACATTGTGAGGGAAAAGGGAAGGTTTAACATCTCTGTAGATTCTTTGTTTCAATCGAGACTCGAATTTAGAGTGTTTGCTGCTCATCTTTCAAGAAGCAGGAAAGGGTCTAGGGAAAACTGACTGTAATTTTGCATATGGATAATAATGAACATTATTCTAGTACAAGGTAGTGGTCACAGACTCCCAGTGGCGTCTCCAATCAAATTTGTACTCTAATTCTGTACCATTATATTTTAGCAAATACAGAAATTTTATTTTCTTGGACTTAGTCCTCTTTTAATAATATTCTATATATCCTTACTAGAAAAAAAATAAATTGCCATCACATTCATCTAATATTCTTAATTCCTAATTTTGCATTTACTGTTTTTCTTTATTGCCACTGCAAAACTTTAATTTTTTAAATAATTATTCAGTACTTTATTCGATTGAAAATAAGTGTTTTCTTTGTGAAAGGTATAAGAATTAAAAAAGATAAGACAAATCTTAATTGTGAAATTTTTTTACTAAATTACCATTACTCAATTTATAGCAATAAATGACTTCATACTACTATCTTATATTATCTTCTTAATATCTTACTTACTCATTCGTAGTTTGAGAGTCGAGAGTTAAAATATTTAAAAGAAAGAACATATAAATCTTTTAAATTTTGAGTCATTTGTAAATAATGTTTAAATTTTAAAATTATTTTAATTAGTACTTAAACTATAATAATTATACAAATTAATCCTTTCATCCATCTGCCATTAAGGCACTTAACAAAGTTGTTATTATGTGATTTGCATATACATTTTTTTAATGAGTTAACATAGTTATAGTCGTCAAATCTAAACAAATTTGGTCTATTCATTTGATATATAAGTAAATAATGTTATGTTGTTGATTTGTTTAGAAAAAGAATTTAAAATGAAAGGATTATATTTGTTTAGATTTGATAGTTATGATTGTGCTACATCACTAAAAAATGCATGTGCAGATCATGTGACATCTCTATTACTTGCATTAATGACAGGTGGAAGAATTAATTTGTATAATTGTTATAGTTTAGAAAGTAATTAAGACGATTTTAAAGTTGATGAGATTATTTACAAATGACATAAAATTTAACGAGTTTGTATACTTTTTTCCTTATATAAAGAGTACAAGAGTAGAATTAGAAAATAAATAATTAATGTTGCTTTGATATTTAACAATTTCACTTAATATGGACCAAGAAATTTTAACTAAAAGACACTTATTTTGAATTGGAAGGAGTAATTAATAGTAATCTCTTGGATCATTACTTACCATAATTACTTACATATAATCATTGTTTATTTGACAGAACAAATATTATAATTTTTTTTGGGTCTTTGAATAATAAATTCCTTACAAAAATAGTGACTTTAGGATTCAAACCCTTAGCATTTTAGATAAGGTTTACCTCGCAATCTATTTCTACTGCGACCAAATACTTTTGTATTTTTAAATATTATAATTAATAATAGATAATAAATATTATTTACACATTTTTTTTATTACACTATTATTCAAAGGACCTTGCTATTATTTTTTAGATAATAAAACAAGATAAAAAAAATACATTTCAATACATACTCTTTTTAACTAATTTTCTAAATAAGAAAGTGTAGAGAATGATATAAATAAATTGATATGTAAGAACTCTTTCCTAATGTTGTAATCATTCTCTTATTTGTTATTATATTCTCTCCTTGTCACTTTTGTTTTGTAAACTTTTTTCTAAGTTTTTTACATCCATTTCATGGATCGAAATCGTCTGTCCCCGTTCCTGTTACGTCTTCCTATCCATGCAATCAAACTTTGCCACATCATCTATTACCATCTAAAAAAAATTTAACTCCATTTCAAATTGCTGTTAATGAAGTCAGCCATTTTTTTTTCTTCATATTTTCTTCATTATGAACAAGCCAAACCATGAGTGCATGGAGAGAAAGGGTTTAAAACTAATCCCCAATCAGTAATCCGTCACAACTTTCACACCCTTTTTTTGCAGTAACGAATATATAGCACCGTGATCTGTACTGCACGGTCTGCACCTCCTGCATTCGAGCCAGAAAATTAGAAGGGGAGAGAAGAGTGAAAAGAAATGCTTTTTGTTCTTGAAGGCATTGTTATTGTAGTAGAACTTCTTCGCTCTTCTGAAAGCTGTTCTCTTTAGTTTTTTAAATCCGTATGTCGGTACGAGTCGCGCCGGTGATTGAAGAGGGATATAGGAGAAGAGGGTACTAAATGAATCAGATTCGAAGGATAATCGAAGATAGGTCTTTTAAAGCAATGGATTGTTTCAGAAGTTCTCACTTTTATCGATTTGGTTGGCTAATTTTAAAAGGGTAACTTGAAATCTTGTGTGATCCTGCAGTGGCAACAGCCTTTAAAACCCTGAAAAAAAAAAAGTGTGACTAACGTTAAACAACAAAGAAGGCTGTTAAGGTTTAATGGATGATGTGGCAAGTTTTGATTTGGGGGACGGGATAAAAGGACTGGAAGTGAGACAGAGGATTTTGATCCCCATTGCATATGTATGTGTGTATTGTTTTTTTTTTTCGGTAACAAATAAACAAATATGAGAAAGATCGTTAGTAAAGTTCTTGATATATAATTTCACGAGTAAATCTTTTTTACGGTCTTTTAAATATATAAATATTATTATTTTATTTTTAAAAATTTTTTGACATTAATTTAGTCCTTAAATATAAAAAATAATATTAGTTTGATTATTTAAAAATATTAATATTAATTTAATATTTTAATTATTAAAAAATATTATTAATTTAGTCATTCAATAATATAAAATTAATATTAATTTAATCTATCAATAATAAAAATTAGATTAAACTATCATTTTGGTCATCCAAAAATTCTCTTGACATCAATTTATTCCCTCAAATATATTTAATATCAAATTAGTCATCTAAAAATTTAAAGTGATATCAAAATGAGCTTTTAAAAATATGTGACATCAAATTAGTTTTTAAAATATTTAAAGTGACATTAAAATAGTCTTCTAAAATTATCCTTTAAAAGGATCATTTTAATGTCACTTTAAATTTTTGAAGGACTAATTTGACATCACATATTTTTAAAGGGTCAAATTGATGTTAAATATCTTTAAAAGATTAAATTAATGTTCAGTAAATTTTTAGAGGACTAAAATGATAATTTAGTCTAAAAATTATATTAATTTAATTCATATTCGTACGCGTAAAGATAATTTTAATATTATTTTTATGATTTAAAAATTAAATTTGTAATACCCCTGACTTGACGTAGGTCTCACCCTTAAAAAATAAAAGGAACCAAAGTATACAAACAAAATGAAGATGAACGGGGAAGCAAATTTGCTTCGTGCAGGAGAAGAAAATCTCCTTCTTGCGCTGGGAGCTTGTCTCCTCCACCTAAGGCACATCTTTCCCATTTTTCCTCTACTTTGGCATCACCACTTACATTTTGATTTTAAGGTAAGCTTCCACGCTTTGGTTCATGCTTATTTTGGTTTCAACCCATCCAAAATCACTCAAAGCTTGCTGTTTTGCTTTGTGGAAATAGGTATATTTTGAGGTTTTTAGGAGAAATCTAAGTTTAAGAGTTTGGGTCTTTCTAGGCTTTATAGATAAAGCAAATCTTAAATCTATATTTAAATTTATGGTGGATTGAGGAAAACTTTAAACCCTATAATTTAGGGATTTTATTTATCTTTATTCTCATTATCTATTTATGCTTAGAATAATTTTTCTAAAGCCACAATGACTTGAAATATGATAATATAATTAATGACATTAAGTTTTGGTGTTATGACTTTAAGTGAAGGATGTCAAAAGTTTTTAGAAATGATTGTGACATTATAGAAGCTATCTTTTAGCCTATGATAATTTATTGAAATATTTTATTATTGTTAGATACTTCAAGGACCACTCTAGTTGCTTTAGGTAGAGTTGTTGACATCGTTTTGGGTAGATTTGTGGCTAAAATCTAAGTTCTGTGAATGGATAATTTACACCATGGTGTATTTTTAAATATTTTATATATTATCATGATTTTTTCCTTCCAATAATATGCTAAGTTCAGTTTGAAGACTTCTTGATAGTGAAAATGACTCTTATGATAATACTTATTATGTGATTATTATTTTTGAAATTTGTCAAAGTTTAACTTTAAAGGAACAAGACTGTTTTATAATTATATTGAGAATTTTAGTGGAAGTTTGGAAGTATAATAAGTTGAAATTTGTTTGGAAGCTATTACTTTATATGTTAAACATCTTTGTTCCTAATGGCATAATTGATGCTTTGAGCTATGGTTATATTAAATTATGATTTATTTGGACTGTTTACCTATTAAAAGTTAGCTATGATTTTTTGAAAGTGATGAGAATTTTTTTTATAGAGAATTGAGAAATGAGAATGTTAAACTGTATTCCATCAAAAATGATTTTTAATGTCTATTGTGAGTTTCGTGTTAGAACACCGTTTACTGATAGCGAAGAAATATAATGACTTATGTGTACATAGTAGATTTAGATATATTTGTTTGACTATTAGGTGAGCGGATCCTTAGCCTCTTTCTATGATTATAGGGTGAGCGGATCTTAGTCATGAGATTTGTACCAGGTGATGTGCGACCCCTGGCTTGATATGATATTTGTTAGCCCATTGATACGGTTGTAAGGTAAGCAGACCTTAACCATGAGATTGTGTGCCAGGTGAGGCAAAGGCTCTGACTTATGATGCCTATGAGATCTAGTTTATTAGGTTAAGATGATTCCCTAACTGATATTATAGTTCTTTCATAAATCCATATGGTTGATTTTTGGATAAATTTTATGCCTATGTATATTTTGGTAAAGGAAAGAATCATCGTATTATTACTATGAGTTTTGTTTTATTAAGCCAGTCTATTTTTTAAGTATTTTAAAGTTTAATAATTTATTCTTGGTACCTATTTTTTCTTTATAGTCATGTGTTTATTATGCTCTTATTGAATTTGTGTGACACACTCCTCTTATTATTTTTATATTCAAATTACCATGTGGTCGAGTAACTGGTTCTTGAAATTTGAAATCTTCCTTCCAGGCATGATTCTCTTTTGGTAGGCCTCATTGATGTGGATGATTTAAGTGTCTAACTCCAGTATTTTGCAGTTATAGGGATAGAGTTGTGTAATCTTTGACCTTTCATAGTGATGTAATTTTTCTATGGTTTGTTAAATAACCAAATGATATTAGATATAAGTTTATATAGTTATTAATTTATATGATGATATATTAGAGTTATTAAAGCATTTTACAGGTTATATTAAATTTTGAATTAATCTATTTTTAGGAGAGGCTTTGCCGAATTTTCGGTAGCCCTATTGTGATAATTATATTTGTTGATTGTATTCTTTTGCGTTAGGCTTGTCAGGGTAGGTGGATAGTTAACTTAGTCTATATGTCGATTACGGTTAAAAGTTAGGTTGTGACAAAATTAATATCAAATTTTTTTTAAAAAAATAAAATAATAATCCTGGTATCTTCCGAACCCTAAAACGAAAAGAAAGTTTACTTTAATTTCATTATTGTTACATTACACTGTAACTGTATAGATTCGCAAGATTCATTTCATCCTGTCTATTGTTTTTAAGGATGCTATGCCAACCGGTTGTTTTTAAGGATGCTGTACCTACCGGTTTCAAGAGGCATTCATATCGGATACCATAATACTATAAATTTTTTATTTTATTTTTGAATTTGTGTCAATATAATAGATGTTAAAAGTAAAAATAAAAATATAATAAATGTTACTTTTATATTATATTTACACTAACTAATTTTAACAGTAAAAATATTTTCTTCTATTTCTCTTTCTTGACCTTAAAATTGATTCAATTATTATATTTTTTAACAATGTTATTTGTATATTATTTTTATTATATTATTTTTATATTATTTTTTTAAATAATAAAATAAGATAAACATATATTCTCACACATAATTTCTCAAACTTTCCCTTCCTAAACAAGAAAGTGTAGGATTTGGTATAAATAAATTGTTGTGTAAAGAAACAATTCTTATTTTTTTTATTGGTGACGTCTTATGATAATTTTAGACTAAACTCTCAATTTAGTTTTTAAAGATTGTGTTAACATTATTTTGATACTCCAAAGAATTTTAACATTAATTTGGTCATTAAATTATAAAAGATGACTTCATTTTGATCATTCAAAAAAATTAACATTAATTTAATTATTTAATTATAAAAAATATCATCAATTTAATCTCACAATTATACAAAATTAACATCAATTTAATCTTTTAATCATAGAAAAGACATTAATTTAGTCTTTATTCATATATGGAGAGACGATTTTGATATTACCTTTCATGATTCAAAAATTAAATTAATATCGATATTTTTTAAAAGACCAAAGTGATAATTTTCAGTGAACCAAATTGAAAGTTTACTCATCATATTATACGTGTGCGTTTATCACGCCGTACTCAAGTTTTAATTTTGTCAAAAAAATATCATATTCCCGTATCGTAACTGTCTTGTTCATCACCCATATCCATGTCTGTGCTTGTTAGATTATTTCCTTGCTTTGGGACTGCTCCGTGGTGGTAGCTGAATTTGTACACATTCAATGCATTTTGGATGCTTATGAAACGCCCGAATAACTGCAGAGAAAGGAGAGGGAAGATGCGCTCAACAGGTACATTGTTTTATTTAGGTGTCCCTGAAGCAGGGCTAATCTGGTGGAGTTTCAGTTATTACTACAGACAAGGTTCTGTTGGTGAATAGTGATAGCAATTTGTCTTAAATATATTGTCTAACTCTCCTTATGTATTAATTACTGACACTAAAGGTTGCCCCTGTCTAACTCTCCTTATGTATTAATTACTGACACTAAAGGTTGCCCCTGCACTACAATTCATTTTTTTTTTGGGTATACCCCTGTACTAGAATTGATGCCAATCTTTCAGGACCTTTAACTATTGAGAATGTATGCTTGGGGGAACTCTTACATTCATAGTTTATCGGAGACAATTAAGATTGATATGGTACAATGATATCTACATGAGTTTTACTTTATCTTAACGGTAATTTTCGATCGATCTTTTCTGTCAAAAATGTTTTTAAAAAAATCGTCGTCTATTCAAATATTTGTTGATATAAACAGAAAAGAAAAAAATTACTAAGACTCTTTAAATTTTGAATTATTTACAAATCATTATTATAAACTATAAAATCATCTTAATTAATATTTAATTATAAGAATTATTCAAATTAACCTTTTTATTTACAATCTGTTAAGTCACCTAACGAAAATATGATCATATAACTGTCACATATAATTTTTAATAAAGTAACACTATAATATTCATCATATATAACTAAATTTAAAACTTTTATTTCAAATCAATATACAATAACAAAAATTATTTCATTATATTTTTTAAATAAAATATTCATATTTATTCATATATAATAAAAATTATAATATCATATCATTAAAAATTACATATGTCGATCATATGCCTATGTTTCCTTTACGTGGTTTAATGGATAATGAGTAGGCACCAGTTTCTGGTGGATCTTTCCAAAAAAAAAAAAGAGATGTTAGCTATACTCCTTGTGCTTTTAGATATTTTACTTATAAGAGGTTTGGTAAATATCTATTTCTTTTTTAATAAAAAATGTTTAGAGAAAATATATAGTGAGATTATAAAATCTTCTACTAATGAATAATTATTATGAGTAGATGACCAAATAAGTTAATCTCAATTGGCAATATATATATATTTTTAACATTAAAATCTTTATTTAGCCGTAGGCATGGGATACAATATTATATATTTATATTTAAAATATTTTATAAGAAAATAGATATTTTAACTTGGCATATTAATATAGTGAAAAAACGGTAATAAAAGAATATAAACTATATTAGCATGCAGATTTTAAATTTGACTCATCATATTAAATATCCTACCTTGTATACATGTAAGGACATAATTGAGCTATTATTCATAGTTTTTAACATTATGCTTGTGAACTCTGGGTGTTGGTTTAGTGGTTAAAGAGGTGGGTTTTCTATTTTGATTATTTTAGTTCAAACCATAGGACAATACCTATATTCCGAAATGTACCATGCCGGTGCGAGGCACACCCATCCTCTGAAGAGGAACTTGATATTTGTTGACACAAAGTTTGACTTGAGAAAACCCTTACTATACAACCATTCTGTACAACTAAAAAAACATTATTCTTGTCCTATGATTGTGCATGAAAAACAGAGGAAAAAAAGAACATGTTAGAAACATGTAATAAAAGAGAATTGCACAACAGGATCATAGACTATAAAGCAAATTTATTCTAGTTTTTTGTATTTATTATTTTAACAAAGAAGGTTTTAAACCTCTTAGACAAATTAATTCTGTTTTAAAGTTTACGAAAATATGGTTAAACTATCATATATCACAAGTTACACTAGAGTCCTTTCATCTCTACTTTATTTTTCAAATATTTCAAAATCGGACAGTTTATAAGACAAATTTATTTAGGAATGAAAATATTTCAGTTTTAAACTATTTGTTTATTATATATTAATTAACCAGATGTTTGTTAAGCAGAAAAAGAATGTCCCATATTCAGCTTCAAATCTTCTGTATCCTTAAAAGTATGTATGGATAGAAGAGTTTGAAAAAAAAATTAATTTTTTATTTTTAAATTGAGAGACCTATAAAATATTTATAAAAATTAAAAAAGAAGAACAAAAAGATTAATTAATAATCTTTTATTTTATTATTTTATTTTAAAAAAATTTCAAATAAAGAAAATTTTTAATCAAAATTATTAATTTATCCTCTTTTTTCTTTTCTTCTAAACTCTTTCATCAAAACATATCATAAATTAATATATATTAACCCTATTTAGTACATAGTATAAAGTTTGATAATATAAGTTTATATTATATAGTTTATTTTTATTATATGTTTAATGTAGTATCTGATAGGATAAAATTATTTAATTTATCAATTTTTTATTAATAATTATAGGACAAACAAATCAAGTATCAAATGACCTGATAAGAATTGAATAGAATTGTTTTGTATCAAGTTAAATAAAAATACAAACTACAATCCCAAATCAACACTAGCCATTGCCTTTATGTTCCCCCCTACAATTAAATCTTATAATATTTTATACTATACTATGAGGCCTTGTACCATCGGCTCTTATACTATAGCTGAAAAAAAAAAAAGGACCTAAGATTGGATGTAAGGAAGGGACAAGCATATATAGCATGTTAAAAAATAGACTAAATCATCAAATTAGTCTTTAAGAAATTTCATTGACTTTATATTAGCCCCCAAGATATTTTGATTCCATTTGTGATACTTGATAGATAATTTAGTTATTCAAATTAATTCCCGAAAGATTTAAAAATTAGTCATATTAGTTCTTATTCAAGGATTAACTTGAATAATGAAATAATCTGTAAGTGACTATAAAGATATTAAAATTTTTTAAAAATTAATGTAGAGATGGTGAAATTTTTTAAGGATTAATTTGATGATTTAGTCTAAAAAAAATAAATAATGTCAAAGGAAAAATCTTGATCAAATATAACAAACGGTGCAGTCCTAATTTTTTTTTTCTTTGGGTCTTCAGTTCTGAGTACAACAGGCTAAAAGCCCACCAACCTCGGAGTCCTACACATCTATATATGTTGGAATGATACTTGTTTTATCTAAGATACAATTTGGGCTTTCTCAAACCCTGGTGTGGACAGAATTGATTATGGACCAAACCTTATAATATTGGTGTGGTAGGTGTACCTCCAATGTAGTTATAATATTAAATTATGTTATAATATTAAATTTTAGCAAGAATTATGTTATAATATTAAATTAAATGATTATAAATATCATTGATTTTTTTATAAATTTCATAAAATATATTTATTGGTGACTTCATAATAAATAGTGTCATGTTATAAAAAAAAGATAATTATTTTATTGTAGAAAGACTCACTATTGCTTATGTAAAAATCCACTAATTTTATGTAAAATCAAATAATTTATAAGTATTATTGTTTTAATTATTTATTCATACTTCAGTTATTGAATGGCCATCTCATAAGCAAAGGAATTAAATTCTCTCTTTTTATTCGATAGAGTTTTATTATTATTTTTTTTGACGGGAGAGAATTTTTTAAGTATATTCAATATAACAGAACTCTTTTATTTTATACATGTGAGTTGTGACTATCATTATTTCCCACAATAATTACTAAATTTTTTTTTAACTATTAATCATTTATAGTATATGAAATATGGTAGTAACAGATACTGATAATCAATAACGGACCAAAAATTTTGAATAGTGGGTTGGGGCAAGGATAATACAAATACACCAAAAAATAAATTTTCAAATATTATATTTACTCATAAAAATATGATAATATAAAAATAATCTTATCTGTTACCTCACTTGAAGGGGCAACTGTGATATGCTATAGGCATATATGGTCAAAATAAAAGATGAACAGGTGGATTGCAAAATGAGTAAAGTTTAAAATATTTCCTCTTTGACTTTACATGTGTAAATTAGGAGATTAAAAGTTGGAATTTAAAAATTTTATAAATTAAATATCTAATAAGTCCTTTTATATTAGTTGGTAAAGAACGCAAACCTCTTTAAATTTTGAGGGCAAAAATAATAAGCATATATATATATATATATATATATATATATATATATATATATATATATATATAATTTAAGTGAGTGGTGGCATGTGCCCCCACATCCCAGGTGCATCCATCCTTAATATTTGATGAAATTTTTTTTTGAAAGTCGTCACAAATTTTTATTTAAATAAGAAAAATAATTGACAAATTTTTTTAAATAATTTAAAAATAAGTTTGTGAAATAAAATTATATTTTGAAATTGATTTATACACAAAAAAAGATAAAAATTTAATTTTATTATACTTTTGATATATTCATTTTAAAATAATTATTTAAAAATTAATTATATAAATTAATAATTTTAAATATTTACTTCACCTCGTAAAATCAAATAAAAATTTAAAAGACTAACAATGAATTAAATTAAAAATATTTAATGATTAGTATCCTACTCAACTCTCCCTGCTCCGTGTGGTGCCTTTTTTTTGTTTTCAACCCAGCCTTCAGGATCACCTCCTCTCGCTCTCAATCTCTCTTTCTCTCTAACCGATCCTTCTCCCTTAAAATATCTTCTCTTTTTGCCTAACCGAATCCCTTATGCAATTCTCGCTCTCTGGTTTAACCGAATGGGGCAGCCCCCAGAATCTCCTCTCCATGCTCTCTGCGTGTGTGCATGTGCATGTGTTTCCTGATTCCCTTTTCTTTTTCTCTTTTTGTTTTAAAAATTTTATTTTGGTTACATTTTTTTTTTAAATTTTGGATTAGAATGGATAAGGGGTGAAATCAGATTGTTACCTTTGGCTTAACTTTTTTTTTTATTTTTGATAAAACCTTTGGGTTAACTTGATGGGTTTACAATTGGTACAAGTAAATGATGAGTTAAGTTAATTTGGGCCAGATGATTTTAAATGGGATAAAACTAATAATTAAACCAAATTGACAATTGATCAAAGAATTAGGCATTTTTGTAAATTTTATTTTGAGTCATTTTTTTAATAACGAAACAAATATTTTTTATATTTTCATTTTTTAAAATTTTTAAAATATTTTTCTTAAATTTTTAACCAAAAAAGATAATAATAATTTTTTTGAATTTGTTTGTTTTTAATTTTTGAGCATGACAAAATTAGGTGTCAATATAAGCCCCCAATTTGCTTAACTTTTCAAACATAAAAGTTGCAAAAAGTTGAAGCAAATTAAACAAGCAACTGATCTTGTCCAAGAGATTTTTTTATTAATAAAATTAAATGTTTCTCAATCAAAATAGAACTATACATTTCAAAACTTTCAAAGTGAAGCTCAATGGTATATATGTGAAAGAAATTTAATAGGACTGCTCAGTATACAAGAAATGAAAATCGGATTGCATAATACCTAACAAAGAACATCAAGCCGCACATTGCCTGAAAAGCATCAATTGAGTTGTTCAATACTCAGGAAAAGAAATTGAGTTGGTTAATACCCAAAAAGAGAATTTGGCTGCTCAATACTAAAAAAGATGGGTCGCACAATACTCAAGAAAAGAAATTCAGGATGCTCAATACCTAAAGAGAGAGTCAAGCATTCAATGTCCAAAATGACTAACAATGAATTGATAAAAAGGTGAAGAATCAATTAGTATTCAAAACTTGGAATGAATAAAAAATCAATAAGTATTTAAAACTCGTAAGAAGTGAAAGATCAACAAGTATTCAAAACTTGAAAAGAATGAAAGATCAACAGGTATTCAAAATTTGGAAGAAACAATAGGTTAACGGGTGTGAAGAACCCGTAATGAGTGAATTAAGTTGTTCAAAAACCAACAATAGATCGATGAGCTATTTATAAATGTGTAATGGTCGACTAGGGTGCCCAATACCTAGTAATGGGTTAACGAGTTATTCAAAAACTTATAATGGTTGTAGGCTTCTCAATACCTAGTAATGAGTAAATGAGTTATTTAAAAACTTGTAATGGTCGCGACTAAGCTTCTCAGTATTTAGGGAAAGAAAATTCGGAATGCTTAATACCCAAAAAAAAAAATCAAGTTGAACAATGCTCGAAGAAAGGAAACTACTTTATCAATGTTAACAAAAGGTGTTTGTGCAAATGTTATGACTTTGATGTAGATAAATTTTTTGGAAGAATGTGAAATTTCAAACTAGAGAACACTTACTTAACATAAAAAATGCCATTTGAAATTCAATTTAAACATGACAAAATTTCATTTTCAAAGATGAATTCACCATTGCATAAAAAAGGCATGCTTGTTTGTTTGAGGAAATTAGGGTAATTTGAAAGGTGATAACAATGATAGGTAGACATTGAGAAGAAATATTGCAAACTGAGCTCCCAAGAAATCAAGTAACATTGCAGGAAATGTAACTTCAAGTTCTTTTCGACATCCTCAGATATGAACATTCCTTAATTCAGACCCATTTGGGACTATAGTATTAACAATGTTGCTTGAGATTCATCGTTTAACCCCTTTCAAACATTTGTTACTTCTTGTTTTGAATTTTCAATAAATAGTCTAAACATTTACTTTCACCAAGAAGGTATTTCAAATGTCTCATTTCTAAAGGAATTTTCTCTTTTTGCTTTTTCACTTTGTTTTTCTTCTTTTCCTTTGTTTTCTTCTTATTTTTTTTGTCAATGACTCAACTAAAACATAAAGAATAAGGGCATTTTGTCTTAAAATTAAAATTTTAAAAATAAAAACAATCAATCATTGAGCAGAATGGACTTTTGAGAGCTTATAAAGTATATAAAAAAATATTTTTGTGGAGTCGCAACTAATTTTTATTTGAGTAAGGAGAATAATTGGCAAAACCCTTTTAAAAATTTAAGATTAGCATGTGAAACAAAGTCAGATTTGAGAGTCGATTTATGCATAGAGAAGAGTAGAAACTTGATCCCACTACACCCCTGATATATTCATCTTCAAATGGTTATCCTAAAGCTAATTGTGCAAATTAATAACCTCTAAATATTTATTTTATCCCATAAAATCAAATAAAAAAAAATAAAAGACTATCAATGAATTAAATCAAAATATTTAAAAAATAACAAACAATGAAATAAATGAAAATATTTACAAAGTTGGCCTATCGGAAGTGCCTACATATCTCCAATTGAAAAATCAAACTCTCGTAATTCGTCTAAAAAATAATTGTGGATTAAATAATTTTAATTAAAATTGAACAATTGATTAAATAAAAAATGCTTTGTTAAAAAAAATAAAATAAAATACTTGATTAATTGTGTTGATTAATTCAATTATTACCAAATATTTACAGAATTTAGTCATGAATTAATTACAGAACAATCTTAAAATAGATTTCGGAGACTTACTCCTCAAAATTCCTAAACATACTTATTTGATTAAATAATTAGTTATTTACTATTATTATTACATTTTGAAAAAAGATGATAAATAAATAAACAAAATACTAGAAAATCGATATAAAACATGCACACCTAATTATCCTTCCTACATGTATCAGCTAACACCTACAATAAACTAATAAAATAAAGGAACAAAAGAAACAAAATAAAAGAGAAGTAAAAACATCAATCATTAACGAGCTAACAAAAAATCAAATAATAAATAGAACCTCTTTTAAGAGTAAAATAGACCCAACTATACAATCACACAAACTGTCCAAAAGGCACAAGGAATGAACCGAAATCGAAATCCACCTCCGCAATGAACTAATATTTTATTTAGTAACCTTGTCATTTTATGAACCAAAGACCACTTAATTAGCGGTATTTCATGTTTTCAAGCACACAGAGATCAACTGATTACTAATACCTCACGTCAATCCTACTTCAATGCCCAAGCATAAACTTATAAAAATCAAATAAGCATTCTATCATTAAAAGAAATCATATATATTGTTGTAAATTAATATTCACTTCAACAAGCACACTCCAAGGCAAAAGTTGACAATCAACAAATCAGAATATACTATTCTATAACATCAAGAATAACACATCAATAAAATCATCATTTAGGAAAACTCATATGCAGTAACACTTGAACTACTCTTTAGACACTATAAGAACAGAGAAAGGATGATCAGTGGAGAACTCAGAAAAATTCATCAAACAAAAAAGAAAACAAGGACCATGAGGAAAAAATGATACTAGGAACCAGAGCTACGCACCATAGGTTACACTGAAGGATTTAGTTTCTTCCTTCGATGCCTTCCTTCCACGGGGCCTTTTCTCTCTACCATCTCCCTCTTAAAATTTTCTCTGTGTCCTCTCGTCCCTGTTGCTTCTGCCCCCTCCAGAGTTTCTAATTTGCTTCTTTATTTATAGAATTAGGCCCATTTAATTTTCTTAATTAAATTTTTGATCAGATATAATTTCCTTTCTATTAATTTTAATTAAAATTAATTCTCACAATCAATCAACATTAATTCACAAAATCAATCAATTCAAACAATATTAATTCTGCATAATTCAAATTTAAATTTCAAAATTAATTCAAAAGATTTAAAAGTTTTCCCCTCTTTTTTCAAAAGAGATTTGAATTTGGGCTTTATTGAATTGGGCTTATTAGACTACTCTAAAAAATGAGATTGGGTCGGTTGGGCCTTTAAAGATATTCGATCATGGGACTAAGTCAATTTTTTATTTTTAATTGTTTTTTGTATTTTCTAATTTGTTGGTCCAGACAAAATTAGGTGTCGACAACAACATACTTAGAGGATGCTATGATAATATTGATAAAGAGATATGTTTTATTATGAGATGAATATATGTCAAAAAGCATATAAATTAAGCCGATTCTCCATTTATATATTTATTGATTAGCAAATAATTTTACTTAATTTTGCGCTTAAAATGGAGAATTAACATAAAGGTTGTTTCTTTGTCGTAAAATGGATTCTCAATATTGGGGCTGAGTATTTCTTATTAATATTCTTACAATTATTATCTTTAGAATAATTACATGATTTAAACTCACAAGGTGTTATCGTAGTGAAAGTGAGTTACGCCTCCAGACATGAGGATTGCAGTTTGATTATTGAGAGTTATATTTCACGAGAAGGGGCATACCATTATCACTCTTAGTCCCAAAAAATTAGGCCTATGAGACAATTCAAATGAATTGAATTCTGTTGAGTTACTCCTGATTCATCCCAAAAATAATTATATGATTTAAAAGATGATATAATAATCAAAGTATATAAATAATAAGTAAAAGATAATAGGTTTTAAAATTTATATCATTATCTACATAGAAATATCTTACTCTTATGGCATAATTTAATATAATATTACTTTTTATATATCTGTGTCTATATAGAAATATCTTATTAATGCATTGTGTGTCAATTAATTTGGTAGGTAAAAGTTATGACATATAAATGGTAAACAATATCAATTTAATAACTTGAGGGTCTTGGGTATCAATCAATGGGTGAATATCTTTCATTTTTTACATTAAATATTGTATAATATTTCATATTAATGAAATAAAAAATTACTTCATATTAACTCTCTTTCTTATTAATGCCTACTTTGTTAGAATTTGAATATGATTGAATCAATCATATTTAATATGTCTGATTATTTCAAAAATTATTGCATATCCATTTAAGCAAAAATCAAGGAATCATATTTAAAATTTTTATTCACTAAATATTTTCATATTAAAGTGTTTATTTGAATCTATTAGTTAGCAAGAGTGATTAGAATTGTATAATTATGTTGTCTAAATTGAAAAATTTATATATTAAAGGTATTATCAATTATATTAATTATATATCAATTGTATAAATTAATTTATTTTTAATTAAGGAAGAGAATTATTATCACTTAACATTCGAATAATTTCTCAAAATTTGATGCTGTTAAATATTTTCATATTAAAGCATTTATTGAGTCTTTTAATTCATAAAAGGGATTTAAATTACACAATTTTATTTTTTAAAAATTTGTATATTGCAGGTATTGTTTTTTTAGTAGGGTATTGTTAATTACATTAATTGTATATCAATTACGTTAAGTAATTTATATCTAATTAGGGAAGAGAATTATTGTCACTTTATATTTAAATAATTTTATCAATATCTTTTGCACACGTTATCACATGTCAGCATATCTTTGTAGTATTTTTCTAAGTATATACTTTTTTTATATGTTAACATTATATATAAATATATATTTTTAAATGTCATAATATTTGTAACATCCCAAAGATTATACTCTAAAATTTTAAAACAAAATGAATATGATGAGGGTTAAGTCAGGAAAATTTAGAATTTTAGTAAACTTGGAGATAGATCAATTGAGGAGATCAAGTGCTTTATTGTTGTTGAACTTCTTAAAGTGAAATGGGTGAAATAATATTAATTTATAAAAATCTTTAAATAAAGTTGTTCAGTGGTAATAAAGGTAAGGACTAAAAAAAAACAACTTAAACATAATCATTTAATTGAGGGTTATAGGAAGAAAAATTAATTTGGAAAATGAATTTTTAAGGGCGTTTACTAGAAAGTAAATCCATAAAAAATTAGTGGAAAGAAATAATAAGAGATTGAAATAAAAAAGGAGAATTAGTTAATTAACTAATTAAAAAAGGGAAGAAAATACAACCAATAAGAAGCCTATGGAAATATTATGGATGGAGATAGTGGAATCAAAATATAGACTTTTCCCATTTGATTTAATGTTTTAGTTCTGTAAGTTGCGACAAGAACCAAAATAGTTTAACCACATAATTAAATTAGTTATAATCATAATCAAGTTTATTTAAAATTGAACCACTAACAAGTTAGTAGAGTGATGATATGAACCTACCCTAATTTGATGGGGATTATTGGACTCTAAGAACTGTGAAATAGCTTAAGTTAATTAAATTAATGATAGTGATTAAAAGTTAATTATAATTAAGGAAGCTTAACAACGGTAATTAGAAGATAGTGGGAGAGAGAAAACTTTTATCTCCCATTTTCTTCCACTTAGCCGAGAGAGAGAGAGAGAGGAAAAAAAAAAAACCCCATTACCATTTTACTTATAAAATGTGAAAGGGAGAAAGGGAGAAAGAAAGAGAACCAAGAAAGAGGGTGTGAAAGATCTCCATGGCCGAGAGAGAGAGAGAGAGAGAGAGAGAGAGTGAAAGGTTTGCATGTCCAAGCTAAGGTCACATTTCGGTTTTGATCTAGAAGGGGAAGTTTATCTAGAGGATCAGAGCTACCATTTGAGCTAGGTTGGGAAAGAAATGGTGGTCAAAGTATCTTGAGGAAATTTTGAAGCTTTCTCGAGGTAGGTAGAGCAATTTTGTATTGCATGCTTATACTTTTGTTCTATTTTGTTGATTATGTACGTTCTTGAGGTTGGGTGAGAATCGGTTCAGCTGTTTGAAGATGGTATTTTGCATGTTAATGTGGCTGTTGAAGTTTCCGTTATTTTCTTGTGCTAATTTCTGAATATATGTGTTGAGGTTGTTGCGGAAATTTTGGTTTCTTATGCTCTAAATCTCGGTTTTGCATGCTAGAATTTTGTACTTGGGTTCAGCCCGCTTTCAAGTTGAGTTTTATGTTTCTTTATGTTGGTCGTTTTGCAAGTGTTTTAGTTAACTACCTACTGAGGTTAAAAACCTCATTCCATTCTGTTTCTATCATGAACAGACCAGCAAAGCAGTAAATGAAGGAGGAAAGCCGCAAGGGTCCGAAGAGATATAAATTGTTTTGATGTTAATATGTAGATGAATGCAGATTTTCTGGTTTAAATTGTATTTTGAGCTAGACATTTTGTAAACTAGAGTTTTAAGGACTTATGGACTTTATTTTGTAATATGGACTTATTTAAATGGACATTAAGCACAAAATTGAAGTTAAATATGGGACATACTAGTAAACTTTATAATATGCAGAACGGTGCCACTTTATGCAGAGTATATGGTTAACTATTCTGTTATAAGTTTAGAGATGCTGCATGAAATTAGGGAAATATGGTATTAGTTATATGTTGCTAATGGGAGAAGTTGTATTCTAATTTAATGTAAACAAAGCCCACTTGTTGAATATTGGCTTAGCTCATATATTTTGAAGGACTTAATGAAAATTTGAATTGTCAAGGAAAAAAATGGACTGTATTAAAGAGATGTTAGCATGTAAGCTTGAGACTTGAATGAAATTCTGATGTGAATAAGTAGTACAATAACTGAATTTTAGACATGTGCAGAATCTGGTTTTATAATGCAGAAAAATGTGACCTGTTAATGCATATATTGATTCGTAGATTATAAGGAATTTGGTTATAATGATAGTTACACTAATCATAGTAAACATAAATAATTCAAACAAGTATGAAAGGAACTTAGTTAGGGAATGTGTTCTCTAGAGAAATTTTACTGCGGTATCTGATAGTGATCTAGCTAATTGAATTCTGCAGCAAAAATATAGAATGTGTCTAAAATCATATGATGCACAGTATAATCTTGTTGCCTAATGGATTCCTTGTAATACGATGGATACAACGACACAGGCAAGGTCTCACCGAAGAAAAATTAATTAGTTTGATTAAGGATAAAATGCTCACACATCCCTTTAACTTTGGGTGAGTTGCGTACAGACCCCTTCAACAAAAAAAGTAAAAATTAGACACTTACACTATATAACTTGTACCAATTAAGTTTTTATCCAATGTTTTGTTAAATTTAACTGATAATTCAATTACACCTGATATGTAGGTAATCAATTAACATATTTTTTTTTACTTTTTTTTTAAAATTAACTCATAAAATAAAAGAATTATTCATCTTGAATTAGTATAAAATTTAATTCTATTATCATTTTAACGAGATATTGTAGAAATAGAAGTAAACAATATATTAATAAATTATATGCATATCACATGTAATAAGATTATCAGTTAAATTTAATGAAATATTAGATGAAAAACTTAATTGTTATTAATTATATCATTTAAGTATCTAATTGTTACTTTTATTTGTTAAAGGGGTGTACATACAACTCACCCAAAATTGAAGGAGTGTCTTTACATTTTACCCTTTGATTAAAGTTTGGATCAAGTAATGAGTTTCTTCACTTAATGAATTTGACTTTGTGTAGTTTTCATATAATCAACTAGTAATCTCCCAAAGAAAATTAAAAATGTCATTAACATAACTAAATTAATATACCTTGTAGTTAGCCTCTTTCGGAAAGATAAAAGAAATCTAGTGTCTTTAACCTAGAAACTTGTAAAATTTAAATTATTGAAGAGTCACCTTAATCACCTTCTTGAAGCTGTATTAGATAAAATAAAATTAAGTTAAGGTGTTATAATATTATATTTATTATTTAATGTTATATTTCTTTCCATATAAAATATCAAATTAATAATATTATTCAATTATATTTTAATATCATTATATGTATTTAATGATGATAAATATCTTTGAAATTCATGATACATTTTTTCAGATATATAATTACTCTTAATGTTATTCAAATATGCAAATATGTTTTTTAGTGTCATTCAAATATTATTAGAATAATAATAATTAATATTGTAATTAATACACTGTAATTTTATATCTTTACATCTATGAATATGCTTTATAATGTTGGCAATCTTAATATTTATTGATTCTAATATTTATTATAGATTGAATAATTTGGGGCATAGAATTATTACTCTTAATATTTATTGATTTTAATATATATTATCTTTTTTTATAACACTTTTATACAATATTAATTGAATAATTTTGAATTGAGGGTTTATTTATTACTGTTAATATAGGTTTATTGATTCTCATTTATTTATATAATTTTCTTAATTAAAATTATTTTTATATTAAAAATTCTCTTTAAAAATTTTTTAAACATAAAATAGAATTTTTTGTAACATAAAATATACTACTCCGATCAACTTCAAAGCATGTACAATTTAAAATTATTAAATTAGTTAAAATTAAAAACTATAAAAAAGATTAATAATTGACAAAAAAATGATAAAATTTTCATTTACCATGAAGACAGACAATACATATATACTTAGCAAAATTTATGTCAAATGACAAAGTATCTACAAGACAATAATAAACAAAAACATTTCAATACATGTTCATGGTTAACTATCAAAATCTCACGAAAGGTTATGTTGGCCATTGAACGTAGGTTCTTGTTGGTACACGTAAACTACATCTCAAACCTAGAATTTTTATCAAATCTAAAAATTTGCTTATATATTAATCTCTTTTCATAAATTTATGCAAAGAAAGTTACAAAATAAAATATACTCCACTCATTGACAAAATTGAATATAACAAATGAAAACAATAAAAAAAACACAATCAAAACAAATGAGGTTAGAAAGAAAGAATAATAAATACAAATTCATATGAATATGATCCAAGATAAATATTTTAGAGAAGGATCTTTGAGCTCACCTCTAATATGCGTGTTGAATGGTTCATTCACAATGAGAATAGATTTACCTTTGTTATGTGTAAGATATTTCACATATTCATCTATTTACAATAAGAAATAATATAGTATATAAAAGCAATACATAAAAATACAATCCAAGTAAGGAGATTAAAAAGCGATAATAATAAATACAAATTCATATAAATACGATCAAAGAGAAAAAGATTTTAAAAAAGGATGTTTAAGTATACCTGAAGAAACAATTAAGAGAAAGATGAAATTTTTATGGATTTAAAAAGCCTAGCAATGGCTCATGAGAGTCACGACATATGGTATCACATATTTATACTAAAATTTATATAAGGAAATATATTATAACATATTTAATTTAATTAAATATTTATCTATAATAATAAAATTGTATGAATCCGTATATAATTCAAAAATAGAATAATGATGATATGTATCATTCAGTATCAACTAGTTTAGATATGCAATTCATGATTGATGATCTTTATAATTAATGTATTTAAATTTTTCATAAAATGGGCCAATCAATCAAATAATTAAAATATTAATAATTAGGGCATCAAAATATTAGTTACCTATATATAATGAATTAATATAGAATTATTTCATAAAATGAGCTGATTAATCAAATATTTAAAATACTAATAATTAGGTATATCAAATTACAATATCAAATATTTATTGCAATTATTTTATTTCTATTTAAATGTTGATTATAATTCATTTCTAATTCAATATATGATTTTGAATTATTCTTTGATGTGAATACTGTGCTACAGTGTCATGTGTCAAAAAGTAAATTAGAAGATGCATTTACACCAAAATGTACAACTTGTTAGAATTTTACGAATTAAGATCTTACTTTTATTATTATATTGATTATATTGATTCGATATAACATAACTCTTTTATTTTATACATGTGAGTTGTGACTATCATCATTTCCCACAATAATTACTAAATTTTTTTATCCGTTAATCATTTTTAGTATATGAAATATGGATGGCAAAAGATACTGATAATCAATAACGGACCAAAAATTTTGAATAGTAGGTTGGGGCAAGGATAATACATATACACGAAAAACTAAATTTTCAAATATTATATTTACTCATAAAAATACAATAATATAAAAATATTCTTACCCGTTACCTCACTTGAAGATGAAATTGTGATATGCTATAGGCATATATGGTCAAAGTAAAAGATGAAAAGGTGGATTTGCAAAATGAGTAAAGTTTAAAAATATTTCATCTTTGACTTTACATGTGTAAATTAGGGGATTAAAAGTTGGAATTTAAAATTTTATAAATTAAAAATCTAATTACTCCTTGGTAAAGAATGCAAACCTCTATAATTTTTGAGCGCAAAATTAATAAGCATGTGTATATATATATATATAATATAATATAATTTAGTGGTGGCATGTGTCTCTACACTCGAGGCCCATCCATCCCTGATATTTATATGAAAAACACTTTTGAGAGTTGTCATCAATTTTTATTTGAATAGTAAAAATAATTGGCAATACTGTTTTAAATAATTAAAACAAGTCTGTAAAATAAAGTCATATTCGAGAGTCAATTTATGTACAAGAAAAAGTAAAAATTTAATTTTACTATACTCTTAATATATCCGTTCTAAAACGGTTACTTTAAAACTAGTCATACAAATTAATAACTTCAAAATATTTACTTCACTCCTCAAAATCAAATAAAAATTTGAAAGATTAACAATGAATTAACTTAAAAATATTTACTTCGTGTGGTGCCTTTTTTTTTTCAACCTAGTCTTCAGGATCACCTCCTTTCTTGCTCTCAATCTCTCTTTCTTTCTAACCGATCCCTCTCCCTCAAAATATCTTCCCCTTTTGCCTAACCGAATTCCCTATGCAATTCTTGCTCTCTGGTGTAACCGAATGGGGTAGCCTCCAGAATCTCCTCTCCATGCTCTCTCAACTCTGCGTGTGTGCATGTGCATGTGCATGTGTTTCTTGATTCCCTTTTCTTTTTCTCTTTTTCTTTTAAAACTTTTATTTTGCTTACATGTTTTTATTTTGGATTAGAATGAATAAGGGGTGAGATGAGATTGTTACCTTTGGCTTAACTTTTTTTTCTTTTGGGTTACCTTTGGGTTAACTTGATGGGTTTACAATTGGTACAAGTAAATGATGAGTTAAGTTAATTGGGCTAGATGATTTTAAATGGTTTAAAACTAATAATTGAACCAAATTTACAATTGATCAAATAATTATGCCTTTTTGTAAATTTTATTTTAAGACAATATTCTTTTTGTAACAAAACAAATATTTTTTTATAATTTCATTGTTTAAACTTTTTTTACATTTTTCTTAAATTTTTAAACAAAAAAGATAATAATAATTTTTTGAATTTGTTTGTTTGTAATTTGTGACCATGACAAAATTAAGTATTGACAAAAGCCTTCAATTTGCTTAACTTTTCAAACATAAAAGTTGTGAAAAGTTGAAGCAAATTAAACAAGCAACTAATTTTGTTCAAGAGATTTTTTATTAATAAAATTAAATGTTTCTCAATCAAAAAATTAGAACTATACATTTCAGAACTTTTAAAGTGAAGCTCAATTGTATAAATGTGAACGAAATTTAATAGGACTGCTCAGTATACAAGAAATGAAAATTGGGTTGCATAATACCCAACAAAGAACATCAAGCCGCACAATGCCTGAAAAGCGTAAATTGAGTTGCTCAATACTTAAAAAGAGAATTAGACTGCTCAATACTTAAAAAGAGTAAATTGGGTTGCATAATACCCAAGAAAAGAAATTCGGGATGCATGCTCAATACCTGAAGAGAGAGTCAGGCATTCAGTGCACAAAATGACTAACAATGAATTGATAAAAAAAAGTGAAGAATCAATCATTATTCAAAACCTGGAATGAATAAAAAATCAACAGGTATTCATAACTTGGAAGGAGTGAAAGATCAACATATATTCAAAACCTGGAAAGAATGAAAGATCAACACGTATTCAAAACCTGGAAGGAACAATAGGTCAACGGGTGCAAAGAACCTGGAATGAGTGAATTAAGTTGTTCAAAAACCAACAATAGGTCAATAACCTATTTAAAAACTTGTAATGGTCGACTAGCTTGCTCAATACCTAGTAATGGGTGGTGAGTTATTCAAGAACTCGTAGTGGTTGTAGGCTTCTCAATACCTAGTGATGAGTAAACAAGTTATTCAAAAACTCGTAATGGTTGACTAAGCTTCTCAATATATAGGGAAATGAAATTCGGGATGCTCAATACCCGAAAAAAAAAAAAAATTAAGTTGTACAATGCTTGAAGAAAGGAAACTACTTTATCAGTGTCAGCAAAAGGTGTTTGTGCAAATGCAATGATTTTGATGTTGATGAAATTTTTGGAAGAATGTGAATTTGAAAGTAGAGAAAAGTCACTTAACATAAAAAATTCCATTTGAAATTCAATTTAAACAAAACAAAATTTCATTTTCAAAGATGAATTCACCATTGCATAAAAAATGCATGCTTGTTTGTTTGAGGAAATTAGGGTGATCTGAAAGGTGATAACAATGATAGGTAGGCATTGTGAAGAAATATTGCAAACTGAGCTCCTAAGTAATCAAGTAATGATTCCAAGATATGTAACTTCAAGTTCTTTTTTGACATCCTCAAATATGAAAATTCCTCAATTCAGACCATTTGGGACCGCAGGATTAACATTGTTGCTTGAGATTCATTATTCAATCCTTTTCAAACATTTTGTTACTTCTTGTTTTGAATTTTCAGTAAACAATCTAAACATTTACTTTCATCAAGAACGTATTTCAAATGTCTCATTTCTAAAGGAACTTTCTGTTTCTGCTTTTTCACTTTTTTTTTCTTCTTCTTTTTTTCAACG
Source organism: Castanospermum australe (assembly GCA_019955255.1). NCBI lineage: Eukaryota > Viridiplantae > Streptophyta > Magnoliopsida > Fabales > Fabaceae > Castanospermum > Castanospermum australe. Next base: position 891,726 of record NSJW01000429.1, read on the forward strand.
ACTCAGCTAACTAAAACATAAAGAATAATAGCATTTTGTATTAGAATTAAAATTTTGAAAATAAAAGCAATCAATCATAGATTAAAATGGACTTTCGAGAGCTTGTAATGTGGCCAAGGTTAAGGGTTAAGAAATAAATGATATAAAAGGCTCAAACAAGTGTTTTAAGGGTTAATTGGGATCAAGGATCATTTATTCACCAATGAGGACATGCCATATTTATTTCACTTGCGACATTTATTGTTTGAGTAATATTCTACGATGCAGTCACTTTTATTACTCTTCATCATTTCATTTTTTTTCATTTTTTCTTTTTTCTTTTTCACTTTCGAATATTTTACTTCCTTTTTTTCTTACTTTTGATATTATATATATATATATATATATATATATATATATGTATGTATGTATGTATGTATATAAAGTTTTGTAAATTGTGAAATGATCATTTAACAAATGAAAATTTTTAAGCTAGCCCCCCAGTAGGGGTGATCCTTGCCCATGGTTATTTTGAAGAAAACTTTTAGGCTCAAAATGAGTAGCAAAGGATAATAATTTATTTTCAAGATAGAGAAACATGGCCAATCTTCATTTCAAATTATGATTGCATTTTTTCAAAAATTTAATCTCAAGACAAAATTTATTGAAATAGCCCTTGAGGTGAAGATAATTTTGTCATCACTATCAACATGTGCCAAATTGGATTTCTCTCATCTCCATTGTCATTTTCTTTTGTTTATTCTCTTTGTTTCATACTTTTTCTTCTTCTTTTTTTTTTTTTGCATAAAATTAAAGACTTACCAAGGGATGAGACAATAAGGAAGAAAACACACTTCATTACTTGCAAAATCCTAGAGCAACACACTTTCCAAATGGAAGCAAAGTTCATACAAAATACTAAATGTACGAAACAAAATAAACAAACATATGATAAAAACAACCTAAAGACTATGATTGGCGCTTTAAGCAAGCTTAGTCAGAGGATTATTCTCGACATTTGGTCCTATAGGCTGTTCCTTTTCAGTATCAAATGCAACCTTACCTATGTTTATCATTTTTTTGCAGTCAAACCCTAAATGAGAAGCACCTTTCAATATAGTGCCTTGGTGTCCCTATATGGTATTTGCAAGTCTCATTTGGATTATACCACTTATGAATAGGATCTGGGATAGCCTCTGGGACTTTTGGGGCAACCGAGTTTTGCTTCAGCAGACCATTATATATTTTAGAATAGGTTATTGGCATAGGGTCTATCTTTATTCTTTCCCTTTTTCACTTATTAAACTAATTCTGAAGATGAGGTAGTGTATGACCAAGATTGTTTGGAGGAGGATTTGGGAATGACAAATTGTTTACGGGGAACTGATTAGGGTTGTGTTGATCTAAAAGTATATATACGCAAGTGCTCGTATGAAACAAGTAATAAAGTAAAAGATATCGTTTCCTCAGAGATTTATATCTATACTAATGCTAAGTATCAAAATTGGGAAATCCTAATCTTATCTAAACCGACAACAAGATAAAATAAATATCTAAATTTCTAATGAAAATCAAGAAAGAAAAACTTGAAAACTAAAAACCAAAGTTGAAATTACCAATATATGAATGAGCCTAAGATTACAATATCCCTCAATGTGCCACTTGAAACCCCTTAATTCCTTCTTATCTTATCTAATGATTATAAGTTGTTAACCTAGGAATCCAGTTCTTCTATATGCATCTCCCGATGGTCATATAAAACTATCCCTCTTAATTCACTCCCTATATCCCTATGCAAACAAATTAAAGAAGAAAACATTAAGATCAAGCCCTAATCAAGATTACACATGGTTCACAAGTATATCCCTATCTTACAAACGAATACCTAAATTTTCTTTCCCCAAATTTTAATTCAGATTTACTTAATCACTCTAATTGGTAGTCAATCAATTAAAGGAATAAAGAACAAGATGAAATAAACAACTCAATCCTCATTAAGATAAGAAAGAAAAAAAAAAGAAAGATCCAAACTACATAATGGATTCAATTGCAATCCTATATAAGAAATTTAGTTCATGATGGGAAATAGAAATAAAAACAAGAATCCAAGGAGTTCCACCACCATGACACCAGACAAGAGATCAAAGAAGAAAAGAATCAAAGAAGAAGAAGAAGAAAAAGTAAATTGTGGATCCAAATCTTCAATCTGCGAACTCTTTGTCTTCAAGGTCTTGATGGCTTCTCCCCTAGGGTAGAGTAGATTATTCTCTTAGAAAACACTAAAAGAAGACTTTATTTATATCTCAAATTACAAGAGTCCTATTGTTAATAAAACTCTCTTGTACATTAGCCTATCTTAGGCTTATCTGGGATTTTAGCAGCATTTTCTAACTTCAAAGTCCTGTAGCGTTTTATCAATAGAGATTAATATCTCACCCCTCTATGGTAATGTTTTCAGATTAAGATGCCGCTTATCGCTTTAGCCATTGAAATTGAGATTATATGGGTAGATGTCCCTAGGTTTAGCCCAATCCGAGTAATCCAAGATGTCCGCATTGCCCCCTTAAATAATCAAGGAGGAAGCTAGGATGTAATTTATGTTTATATAATGTTTAAGTGTCACCAATGTAAAATATCCCTACCATACTCCTTTTTATATAAATTGTAAATGAGATGTTGGATGACACACTTGTATGATAATTGGAAGGTGACACTTTTGATGTAGCATAATGGCCTAGATCATGTATGATACAAGTATGTGGTTTGTTTTTTGATGTTATACATGATTTTCACTCTAAATTATCCTATTTAAATATAGTAAATAAGATGGTTAATATCCTTAAAATATAGTTAAACATACATGGGAATATGTTTAGAAGTGTTAACATGCACCAAGATAAGCAACCAATAGCGTAGGAAGTAAGAAAAATAAATGTAGGTTTTCTACCTGTTAAGTGCTTAAGTGGTAGAAGTTGAGCGCCTAGGCAGTGTCCCAGCCCAGCGTTTATGTAGTGGAAACTGAGCGCCTGAGCGATGATGACTAGTCTAAAAATTGGGTATTTTTTGGACTCTGTGTGGTTGAGCGGTGGAACGCTAGCGCTTAGGCGGTGATAGGACAGAGAGCTAGTGTTTCGTTTATCTTAAATGGAACCAACTTTGAGGTTTTTAAATTAAGTTTTAATTAATCTTAAATTAAGCTAAAGTTTCAGAACTTAAACCCTAAAGTGTTTTTAAAGCAACTTACAAGCAATTAAGTATGAAACTTAGTTTTAAGGCTGAGTAGCAATGAAATATCTCTATGGAAGTTTGAGTATGAGTATTCTACGTAAATAATAGTAGTTAACAATATAATATAGAATTAAGATAACTTGACTTTACTTAATAATCTATCATAGATAACCTAATTTATAAGGTAATAAAGGAGTAATTAATTAAGTAAGCATATGACACAATACCTCTAAGGTTGAGTGTTACATGAATAAATTAAAATAGATAGATTTTTCAAATCCTTACTTTAATTTGGAGGCGTGAGTGCTTGGGTTTCTCCTTTCTTCATCATCAGTCTCTTGGTTGTCATCATTTTCTCAAAATGTACATAAAATTGCTTCTTGATTAATTCAACTCTTCATTTATCCTTCATTGTTGGCTTCTTTCTTGGTTTTTACCAGTTTTTATTTGACTTTCACATTTATTTTATTTCACAATTTTGAATCCCCCATATGCATTCAATCATTTCTTTGAAATTACATTTTCACACTTTTTCATCATTTTACCAAATAAAAATTTAATTCGCCATTTAAAATTTTCATTTTGCATGATTTATTGCATTCATTTATTCTTTAAAAAAATCAAATAAAAATTAATTAAAAAACTAAAAAAGAAGCAAAATTTTGAGTAAAATTTGTTTTGCAATATTTGTAAGAAATATTTCTTAGAACTAATTACTTTTAAGTTCTCAATAGTCACCATTGTGTCACATTGCAAATTTGCTTGAGCTTAAAGCCCAATCCAAACTCATTCTCGTTCTAGTAATCAATCAAACCTTGAGCCTTCAATAATGGCCAATCAGCCTATTGTGAATCCCAATGCCTCAATGGAAGAAATGATGAGCAAATTGGAGGAATATAGACCAAATTTTGGCACTATTGAAGGGTATGTAGTTGAACAAGAACACTATTGGTCCTTTTGGTGAATCAAATCAGACCTTACCACCCAATCCTAATTTGCCCATTTTGTGCCCAACAATAATGTTGGAGTTACTCCCTCGAGCGAATTGCCATTGCTGATGTCACACCTAATATGGTGTTTGTCAAGCCTCATGCTACCCAAATGCAACAAGAAAGTCATCATGTCCAAAAAATGATTGAGTCGGTAAGGCGAGTTAAAGAATATCACAAGGATTATGAGGATGCTAGAATGTTGAGCAAAATGGAGTTGTTGAAAGAGAAGGTTGGGGCTATGCAAGGCATGAATTTGTATGGAAGGCTGGATATGCAAGATTTATGTCTCTCTTCCTCGATATTGACATACCTACAAAATTCAAAGTTCTCGACTTTGAGAAGTATTTAAGGAAAAATTGATCCTATTATCCACTTGACCGTGTACACATGTAGCATGGCATCTTACCACAGTAATGAGAAGTTAATGATTCACTATTTTTAGCATAGTTTGGCAAGTGGAACCTTGACTTAGTTTCTACATCTTGACAAAAATCAACTGAAGAGTTGGCGGAGTTTAGCAGAGCAGTTTATGAAGCAATATCAATTTATGACTAATATTGCACTTGAAAAATTTGAATTGCAAAGGATGAAGAAAAGAGAAAAAGAAACTTTCAGAGAGTATGCCCAGCATTAGAGGGAGAAGGCCTCACAGGTTTAACCCCTACTGAATGACACATAAATTGTTAAACTTTCAGAGCTGTTAAGTTGTGTCACTAACCACATTGCTGACGTGGTCATAGCAGGTGAACAAGTGGATATGCTATAAGGGAGGGCAAGTTGAGTGGGTTGGTTGGACACTTGGATAAATTTAAGAAACTAGTCTTTCAGAAGAAGGATAATGAGATTCACATGAAAAATACTGGAGGCTACCCTAACAAAAGCAACCATATCTACCCATTTACCAACCTACCTTGTACTCTATGTCATCCTTTTACCCTCCATATTACCTATCTTACCCTCTAAATTACCCTGCACCTTTTTCTTTGGGTTCATCACAAGCTTCCAACCTGATAACTCTATAAAATAGAATTATTTAGTCTTATTTTGTGCACTAAAGTATGCTTGTTCTTAGAATTTGTATTAGAAATCTTAGTTTTGTTTTAATTTTAATAAAAATCCTCTTTAGGTTAGTTGTTCAATATTTAATTAGTATTTTCATGATTATTTTCATTAAATTACAGAAGTTTTTATCATTAATGATACTACTTATAGGTTAGTAAATTGTGTTTTGTAAGTGAATGGCTATAGAAAATATCCAAAGACAAGAGGAAGTGAAAGTTTGAGCACTTAGTCAAATGTTTAGTTGAAATACTTGAATTCTAGTGAAAGACATTCAGACCTTACTATCTTCCTTGGAACATATCTCAAGGTATAGACTTTGGATTGAGATGTTCTTGGTGGCTATAGAAAGCTAGGAAGAAGATCTACAATTTTGGTGAAGACCTCGAAATCCAGTTCTGCAATTTTAAGAGTGAAAATCACCATGAAAAACAAAAATGTGTTGCTGACAGTACTGTCAGACTTTTAAGGAGTAAAATGTAGATATCTTGAGCTATAAAAGTCTAACTGAGGTGATTCTAAAGCCTATTGAAAGGCAATAATAACAATTTATAGTTCAAAAAAAAGTAATGTTCTCAACTGTACATAGTACAAAAAATGGCTTCTCTTATGACTTTACTCTTATTCAATGATTTCTTGATACTTTTATGTAATATTACCAATCTTTCTTTACTTTCAAGACCTTACACCATGATCATACACATAAGAATAGAGCTATTTCTGCTTGCAAGGGTGTCCCCTTGCCATTACCACCAAAGTAGCCTTAAACACAGAAGTGGCCATAACCATGCGGGATCACCTCCTTGAGGATCATTTCCAAACTTGTGAGATCACCCCCATAAGGATCATTTCTCAAAATCATCTAGATCACCTCTTTTGAGGATCATTTCAGCTATTAGTAATAGAACATAATCATATTGAATTTCATAGTCTATAGTCTTAATTCTTTCAATATGAAAGTGTCATAAACATGAAAAATAGAAAGGAGTAGAAAAACACACATCACAAGCCATAGAAACAATTAGTAGCAATTTCATCATATAATTGAAACACAGCAAATAAGTAACATATTCAACAAGAGTACAAGAGAGAAGGTTATTATTCCCTACTTGGAACTAGCTTTGTTTGGATGATCTTCTCCTTTGATTATGCATGTATAAGGCTCTCTCTAAGCAAACTAGCAGAATTTTGGCTCTTAAGTGTGTATGTGCATAATAAGGCATGCAAATGTGGTATTTATAGGCCATATATGGGTGTATGGCCATGCAAGGAAGGAGTGAGTGTGTGTAATGTGAGTGAGTGGGATTTTTATCCCTTAGCTAGCAAGTTTTTGAGTTGGCCCACTCATTTTTTTCCAAATAGCGTGTAATCATGACTTAGCTTTCTTGAGTAGTTAATTATCCTTGGATGGCCGTGAGTGTGTGTGTGTGTGTTGATCACATGGATGCTTTCTTGATTAAGGTCATGTGACTTAATAGCTTGCCTTAGTTAGGGTGATGCCACATGGCATCTTACCTACTTAGGTAATCATTCTCTAGTTTAGCTAGAGTAACTAGTTTACTCAATTCTCTTTCTAAGATGCATGGCTGTGCATAGATGGGTTCAAGGGATGTTATCTTCTTTTGACTATGATAAGAATTCTTCTTTAATTAAGGCTTGTTTTTTGATATGGTTTTGACACAATGCCTTATATCTTTTAGTTGATGATTACTTAGTTTAATTAGAACATCTTAGTTTCTATTTGGTTCCCTTCCTAGAGTCATGGCCGTGAACCCCTTGGTTCCTAGTAGATAAATTCTTCTTTTCATGATTACTTAGAATTTTAGTGACTTAAGTTAAATTCTCCTTCATTCACACGTGTATGTGGGTCTTGGAAGACCACTTAGGCTTCTAACATGAATTTTCCACATGTTTAGACTATTTAGTAGTCTCTTAATGATTACTTTTGCTTTTCTTCTAACCAATGAGATATCTCCAAATGGCTTCCTATTTCTAAGCTTATGATAACTTAGTTACATAAAGTAACTAAGTTTGCTTAGTTTGGTTTCTTTTTAACTAGATTTCTTTCATTGACTCAAGGTTGACTTTGTTACTTTATAACTTTTCTATTAGTTTTTAACTAGATTCTTTACTTTTTAGTTAGTCTAACCATCATTGTACCCTAATAATGAGCCTTATCTATTGACTAAGGTGGCTTAATTTTACCTCCCTAGAATCACACATGAATGACTTCTTCAATATATTCCCTTTGGTCTTCTTATCAATTAATGCATGACTTCTTGATTAAGATATTTAGGTCGCTTGGAGATCTTTCCTTGTTAGCTTCTTCCTATCACTTTCCTAAGCCCTTCACGTGGTTTTTCTTGAGTTTACTAAGTAATTTTTGTCTTTTATATATTAAGGAATGGTTTATGCCTAAGAATATTCCCACCTTTACCTAACTTCCTCTTTCTTTCTTCCTTATTTCCTTCCTCACGTGAATTTCTCCCTAGGTAAACAAGTTATTTGTCTTGTTGTTAATTAATGTCTAACTTAACTTAGTTAACTTAGATAACTAGTTAGACTAACTTGCTTACACTTAATTAACTTAGTTGACTTAGAGGTTTGCTTGCATGCTTTCCTAGTAGCTACCTAATCTACCTCACACGAGCTTCTTATCTGTGCAAGATTGTTCTTTTTGGTCTTACATTCATTAATGTATTGGTATGATACTTGGGAATATTCTTATCTTAGCTAGATTAACTTAGGTGACTTGCTCACAATTGAGTACATAGCTTACTTGCAAGATTATCTTGCTTCCTTCATGTGTTCTAGGATAGTCTATGGATCAACTTTTATCTTTTTGTTCATAATTACATGAGGAATATACTATCTCTTTTTATTTAAGCAACTTTTCTTGCCATTCTAATGTGAACATTCTAGTGGCTTCATAATGTTCACCTTGTCTTATGTTCATTAGTTCATGGGGAATTATACTAAGCATATTCTAATCCTTCTTGAACAAGCAACTTTATTTCTTCCTAAGAATTTACCATGAAATTTTTCTTTTTGTCTTATTCCACTAACATATTTAGCTTGTTCAACAAGTTTTAGTCTTCGGTCTCGTGCCTTAATGTATGAGAATTATTCTTTGGGATATTCTAGTCTTACTAAAGAAGAAACTTAGCTTCCACCTTTATCTCTCATGTCAATATCTACTTAGAAGACAAGTCTTCTTCTTCTACACTAATGCATAGATAAGATTCTAAGGTATATTCTAATTTAATTCTAACAAGTTACCTTGTTTTTTCCTAGTTATTTACGTGAGCTAGTTGTAGGAAATAGAGCATGTGTCTTTTTCTCACCTTGTTTTCTAAACTAGGTTTGGGCTTGTCTAGATTTCTTGCAAGACTCACTTTATTTTAATTACATTATAGGACTTAAACCTTTTCTACAAGTCTAATGGGTTATAAACACAGAAATTATGCACAAATATATTTTTCATGATTTAGGAGATGTTACAATTCATACAGGGCTTTAAATATGTGGATGACCTCTAAAGTTATTTATTAGCGAACAAATTCAAGGTAGGTTCTATAATCCTACAAGAATGTGGTATACCAAATTGCCCCTATTCTTATGAATAACAATCCCATCACATAGGCGCTATACTAGATGCAGGTTGTCATTGAGATGGGGTACAATCTAGCATAAGTCTTCACAACAACCAAATAAGACGTACGTTGAAAATGGTTTTCACTACACAATCACTGTTCTAGTCTAAAGCTGCACTCAGGTCCAGGTATAGGATCCAACTCAAAGTGTGTGAACACGAATGTGTCATAAATCTAGAAATCCTATGAGCTACCTATCCACTTGCAAGACGAAGCTAGCACAGAATCAGTATACCACAAGAGTCATCTATCCTAAAGTTGAAACAACCAGGCAGGATATAATTATTAATCAATAGAATATATGGGTGCATAGTATGAATATCAAAATGAATAAAGAACAACCAATATATACAAAAGAATATGCAAAACAGAAAACAAACAAAATGAGAAAGAAAATCAATCAATAAATGTTTACAACCACAATGAATAAAAATGAAACAAACAACAAAACAACAAATAAAAAGGGCAAAACAAATATTGTCCAGATTAAAATATTTGCACAAATAACTTTAATAGACTTGACTCTCCAACCATCTCCAGTGGAGTTGCCAAATTGTCATGTACCTCGAAGGCTCTGCAACGAGAGAGGCAACTAAAATTTTATAAAAAAATAATTTTATGGAATCATCACTAATTTTTATTTGGATTAGAAAAAATAATTGACAAAATCTTTTTAAATAATTAAAACCAGTTGTGAAACAGAGTCAAAGTCGAGAGTTAATTTATGCATAGGAAACGGTAAAAACTTAATTATATTGCATTCCTGATATATTCGTTCAAAAACGATTATCCTAAAACTAATTGCACAAATTAATAATATCAAAATATTTACTTCACCCTCAAAATCAAATAAAAATTTAAAGACTAACAATCAATTAAATTAAAATATTTACAAAATATTGAGTAATGATTAAAGTATTCACAAAATAATAAGTAAAGAGTTAAATTAAAGTATTTACAAAATCACAAACAATGAGCTAAATTAAAATATTTACAAAATAATAAATAAGAAATAAAAAAATAATGTACAAGGGTGGTTTGCCTGAAATGCTTATGGATCCTCAATTGAGAATTTAATTCGATTCCTATATTACTCAAAAGTCAAAGAGTTATCACGATAATATTAACCGTTAATGATCCTAATTTTTTTTTAGATTAAAATGCTGTCACAACAGCATGGCCACAATTGGATTATTTTAAAGTTGGCTTTAAATTTAATTTCGAGATCGAAGAGCCAGCATGGTAATATGGCCACGATCAGATTTATTTTCTAAGTCAATAACCTGTCACAACTCACCTAACTCAGATTAATTTTTAAATTTAGAAATAAAACTCAGTGTAAGGCCAAAGATATCACTCCCAAGTCTCAAGTCACCGAGCCGTTACGAATAAGATGACTTTGATTATTTTAAAATGGATATTTTTGTTTATGTTAATTAATATCCAAAATTCATAAAATCCAATATTCATTTGAGAAATTGCACTTGCACAACCCACAAGTCTCACCTTCACCGCCACACACGCTCTGCACTTCACCTCCTCTGCACGCCTCACTTGACACTTTCGGACTAATATCAGCACACACACACCCACAGAAAGAAGGGAAGAGGGAGAGTGATATAGGAAAGGAGTAGAAAAACACACAGGCAGGAAGAGATGGCCAGAAAGAAAAACCCAAAGCAGTCATCTGCTTCAAAAAGAGAGAGCATCGGGGGTGAGGAATTTGGACTCTAGACATCAAGAAGAGGAGAAGAAAATCGACAGAGAAGAAGAGTGGGGTTTGTTTTGAAGATCAGCATTAGGTGATAAACGTCTCTACATTCTTTTTGAACTCCATCTTCTTCTCTGGATCTAAGTGTTGCAATTATCTGAGCTTGTATGGATTTCTAGGCATTTTTCTTTCTCACCACACTTCATTCTCCTCTCACGGCACAGACGCACAACTCCTGCACCGCATCGCACAACACATTCCCCTGTTTTCTCCTTTCCCCTACACTGCACGATTCTGCACATCCGCTTAGCCACTCACACACTCTGTTTCTTCACACACACACAGCATTCACATTTCACCTCCTTTCACTCACCCACGATTCTGCATTCCTTCAACTCTCTGCACTTTTGCACCATGGTTCGCTCACAGATCCACATAGATTCACTCACAGCAATGGCACCAGCACCGCCACACATTCTTCACCAGCACCGCCACTCATACTTCACTTTCACGGTCAAGCACAGCTGCCGCACAGCACACCAAAACAGAGCACCGGCCAAGCACCCTCCAGCAACCTCACGCACAGCACTTTCAAGCTTCCGCTCACAGCACTGTCACCCACTGCAACCTCACCCACTCCATCGCACAAGCCTCGGTTAAGCACTAAACCACCACCACACCCGCACAGTTAAAGCTCCCACAGCCCTATAGATCCACTTTCATACACACATCATCCCCTCCACAGAGCACAAGCCTCACGTACCTGCAGTCTCTCACTTTTATTTTTTCAATTTTATTTTTTGCTTTCTTTTTTTTTAATTTTAAATTTTTAATTCTATTTGTATGTCACTTAAATTGTTGTGATATGTACGATGTGTAATGAAAAGTTTGTTAATATTTGATGAATATTTGGGCTTGTTAATGTGTTTATTTTGGTTAGGAATTTTGAAATTAATTGAATGTGTAATGTTTGGGTTTTGCTCTCATAAGAGTTAATTGGGCCTAATATTTGAGTCCATAATTAGATTGAACTTAAGATTTTTAATGGATCCATTGTTATCTTTTGGGCCAAAAAATAAAAAAATTATTAAAAGATAAAATAAAAATATAAGTGATAGTAATAGTAAAATAAAATAGATAGATTTAGATAAATAATAATAATAACAATTATAATTAAATAATTAATATGAATCATTTGAGTTGTGACAATACGCTAATTTGGAATAAAATCTAATCAGACCCAGTTATCGTGACGAAACTTCGGTCATGAAATTAAATTAAAAATCATTTCAAAACTCTTTAATTGTTAACTTAAAATTATTAATCAATTAGGAATGTTCTTGTTATGACGAGTCTTTTGTCCCAAAAGTACTTTAGGATTTCCAAAGGTCTTATTGTCGTGACGACTATTTAACTCAGAGGTGACATATTTTTTAATTAATTATAATCACTTATTAAAAATTATTAATTTAAAATGATTAATCAATTAAGGATGTTGTTGTTTTTGTAACGACTCTTCAGTTCTGAAAATACTTTAGAATCACCAAAAGTCTTATTGTCGTGATGACTCTTTAACTCAGAGGTGACACAGTTTTCAATTAATTATAATCACTTATTAAAAAAATATTAATTTAAAATGATTACTCAATTAGGGATGCTATTGTCTTGACGACTCATTCATCTCAAAAATAATTTAAGATCACCAATGGCCATTATTGTCGTGGTGACTCTTTGACTCATAGGCAATATATATTTTAATTAATAACTAATTATTTTAAAAATCATACAAATTTTTAATTAATTTTAACTAATTAGGGATAATATTGTTGTGACAACTCTTCGATCCTAAAAATAATTAAAATCACCAGTGATCAACACAAACGTGATGCCTCTTTGATTCAAGGGTGATATAAATATTAATTATTTTCTTTAAAAATAACCAACCATTAGTTTCTTCTTATTTAATCAATTATTATTATCATTTTTATTAATATACCCTCACATAGCATTTTTAATTTAATCAATACACAAATTATTTTTATATTTAATCAATCCTTAATTTTTAATTATAATCCTCTAACATACAAGCATTTTCTGCAAGAATTACATGGCTTTGATTTTTTATTGCACGTGGGGATACATAGGCACACAAGACAAGCCAAAATTGTAAATATTTTCAATTAATTCTTTGTTTATTTTTATCATTCTTTGTTATTTGCTATCTTTATTTTTGGGGTAAATCAAATACATTTTGAAATCATAATCATCTTTGCAAAATTAGCTTTAGAGTAACCGTCTTAGGACGGATGTATTAGGAATACAATTGGATTAAGTTTCTGCCCTGTCCTTTGCATAATCAAACTCTCGAACCTAATCTCTTTTCAAAGACCAGTTTTCTTATTAAAATGATTTTCTTCAATTATTTTTTCATTTAAATAAAAATTGGTAGCGACTCCTAAATTTTTTATAAATTTAGTTTCCTTTGATCATAGCATCCTCTGGGTACGTTGTGACAGTTTAGTGACTCCACTGGAGATGGTTAGAGAATCAAGCCAGTTCAAGTAAATTGTGCAAAACATTATGACCTTTTATGTATGTGTTTTACCCCTTTTGGTTTAAATTAATTTGTTTGCTTGTCTGTTATGTATGTTTATTCTCCATGTTGCTACTCTTACCATTCACATCCACATGTTTTGATCTTATTTACATGCTTTGCTATTTTTTTGAATAAATCTATCTTTGTTTATTCATATGATCTTGCTTATATTGTTGTCCTATTAGTGCTCAAACCAAAGGTTAGAAAATTTGTGCCATATATTTGTGCTGTTTGGTTTTCTATTTTGCAGGTGGTAGTTCTAGGATAAATTTCCATGCTCTCATCGCATACTGCATTATCACTATCCCCACACACTTTGAGAGAGATCCTATACTCAAGTCTGAGTGCAACCTAGGATTAACCTAGGATTAGCGGGGATTGTGCAGCGATAGCCATTTTAGACGTATGTCTTGTTTGGCTATTGTGAAAACTCCAACCAAATTGTGTCTTGTTTCATGGATGTCCCGCATTTTGTGGTTCACCTATTGTTGTGGATAGCATCTGTGGAATGGGATCCCTGCCAAAAAACTAAGGCAATTTGGAGAGCAACATCCATTAGATAGAACCACCTAAAACCCATGCACTATTAAAAAAAAAAATCCATAGATGCCATTAGGATATAAATTTTTCAATCCTAAGTCACCCTTGATTAGCACACAATGAGAGTATACTATCTTCGTATCATCAAATGCATTCCTCTGTTGTATGCTCATGCATTAGTAAGGCATATTAGCTCACTATGATTGTATAGTCCATTAGCATGATTAAACCACATTTGCTCATGAAGTCCTTCTAGTGGGTCAATAATTTGTTAACTCAATTTGAAAATTGCATATCCCTTCTCATAAAAAAATGATAATTTAAATCATGTTTATCAAATATATCCATACTTTGCATCTTCATGCATTAGTGAATTGGAAAGATTGATTAACCCATAAACATGACAAATAACATTTGAGAGATTTAGAAAAAGAAATGATATTATTTTTGTCACAAAAAATCAAATCATTGTTAACGGGTCAACAATTTACCAATCCCAATGCAACATTTTATCTAGCATCTTTGTAAAGAAAAATATGTTGCATTTAGCATATTCATCATTTGTTTGAACATATTAGCATAATATTCTTGCATGTGTCTCAAAAATTTGCATACATCATATTGTTCATTTTTCCACATGACACCACAATATTCCAAGACACATCTCATAAAAAATAAAAGAAAAAAAAATCCTCTTGCATTTTGCATGCTGGTCATTTTTCTATACATAACATTATAATATTCTTGAATACATTTCATCAAAAACAGAAAAAGAAGAAATAAGAGAAAAAAGAAAAGAGAGAGGAAAAGAGTATAGAACTGTTTGCATTAGGATATGATCATTTTATTTGTACATCAGCAAACATTTTTGCATGTCCAAAAAAGCAAAAAAAGAAAAAGAAACAAAAAATATCATTTGCATTATGCATATTGGTCAATTTCTTTACATGTCAGTTTAATATTTTTGCATGTATCACACAAAAAAAAATAAAGAAAAGAAAAACCTTGCATTCATCATATTCATCATATTTCTATACACATCAACATATCAACATAACATTTTTGCATGCATTTTAAAAAAGAAGAAGAAGAAGAAGAAGAAAAATCAATAATCATTTGTATTTAGTACACTAATCATTTTTCTTTACATATCAGCATAATATTTTGTATGCATCTCATACAAAAGAAAAAAAGAAGAAAAAAGAAAAATTGCTTGAATTTACCATGTTAATGATCGTTTTGTATATATTATTATAACATTTTACAAGCATCTCAAAAAATTTTTGCATTTAGCATAGTGGTCATTCTTCTATACATATTAGCATAACAACTGCACGCATCATAAAAAATTTGCGCGTTCACCATCTTACTATATATTTTTTCAACATGACATTCTTGCATAAATCACAAAAAAAAAAAAAAAAAGAAACAAAAACAAAGAAATCATCTACATTTAATACACTAGTCATTTCCTTACGTGTTCGCCTAATATTCTTGCATGAATAAAAAAAAGTCATTTGCATATTAATTGTTTTCTTTACATTCTTTTATGCATTTTTTTAAAAAAAAGGGAAAACAAAAACAAACAAAAACAAAACAAAATCATTTACATTTAGCATAATGTTTATTTTTCTATATGACAACATAACATTCCTACATACCTTTCATTAAAAAAAGCCATTTGCATTTAGCATACAGTTCATGTCAACATAATATTTGTGCATGCATCTTATGAAAAAGTTTTATAGGATTACAAAATAACTTAAAAAAAAGAGAGGAAAAGACAAAAAAGAAGTTCACAATTGCTTGGCCAAAGAGAACCTCATCCAAATCAATTTGCATAATCAAGGGATAACTCTGCAATTGCATTCACTGTTTTCCTTGTCGATCTTGCTCGAATGCTCTCCAAATTTCACTCCATATGCCACTTTGCCTTATCCATCAAACTCAATACCTTCACACACAACAGTCATTCCATTCAACCAAATCCATCCATTCATTTCATTTCGTAATATAAGGCCATCTCTCTCACTCTATCATTCCATTCAACCAACCCAAACTTCACCTCATCAACTCTTCCTTGACATACTTCTCATTTATCAGTACCAACTTTGACCCCACATCTGCCCACCCAATCCAAATGCATGTTTCTCATGTCCTCACTCAAGAATGTCAAATTTGCTTGTGAAAGAATTGTCAATCAGCTTATGATTTGAGTTCATAAAGAAAATCACAGAAAGAATTACTAGTCATGCACAAGATACAACATCATATTGATTCAGTGATACTTGTCAAGAAAATTGCTTTCTTTGCCTTTCCTTGCTGTAAAATGCTTGCTTAAAAAAAGAAAAAAGGAAAAAATATTTTTAAAAAATAGGAATGAAAGGAGAAAGAAAAAATATCTTATTTGACTGGGATCCCATCATGTTTGGACACTTTTTCAATGAAAATTTTAATGAAATGATCATGCAATATATCAAATCACATTCCACTAATCTCATGTCCCATTCTTATTTAAATTTTGTTTATCACTTATTTCTTCTTCCTTTATAAATTCAAAAAAAAAAGAAAAAGAAAAAAGGAAAACAATTCCTATAAAAAACATGTGTCACTTCTCTTCAATATCAATAATAGACTTTAATAAAGATAGAATTGACAGTAATGCAAATGCAAGCCCCCAATGTTTTTTTAAGATAAAAATGTGTGTCCTACAAGCAAATTGTTTCAATGACACGAGGCATTCCTTGATTTTCCAAATACAAAGGAGTGGTTGTTATTCCTTGGCACCCCTTTTGAGCCAAAAGATGTGTTCTTTTTTTCAATTCACCGCAATTTAAGATTAACCTTGGGAAGGCTAATATTTCGACAAGTCTTTCTAAGCATTCAAATATTAAAGAGGATTATTTTCATTCAGCTACCAAAATATTATTTATAACTTGTCAAGTCCATTGTGCCAAAAAGAAAAAGCTTCTTGCCATACCCATACAAATCATATTTCAAGATCAATGAGAATTTAATGCACAAAAATGGTCTTATCTCACTAAGAGTCAACAAGGCATGTAAAGAAAAAAGAGAAAAGGAAAAAAAAAAAGAAGAAAGTCATAACCATATATTAACTTACAAGGTTCCTCTTGATGCCTACTATGGCTATGAGCTACCTAAGAGGAAAATCTATCTATTTCAAGCTGCTAAGACATATGTAAACATAGAAACATATTTAATAATCACTAATTTACAATTATACATGTAATATTGACTAGATTCAAACTAAAGTCAATAAAGCTTCTATATTAACTCTAAGTAGGCATTCAAGAAACATCTAAATAAATCACATAACACCAAACCATGAATCAACAACTAAACCCCATAAGAAACATATAGTTATATAATAACACACATAAACACTTCCAAAGCCTTCTTTGGCCTTGGGCATCAAGTGGTGGCCTAAACCACTTTTCAAGCTAATTAATCATAAATAAGCATGAAACACATCAAATCTTTCATAGTTTCAGAAGCATATGCTTAATCTTGACAAGATTTAACTAATATTAAGAACTCACCCATATGAACCCTAGGTAAACATCAAGATATAATCAATCTAAATATACTTTCTCACATCATGGATCTACTCAATATTGTCATGAATCATCCATATCTAAGTCTAGAACTCAAGAACCCCAAATCTCCATGGATTCAAGACTGTCAAAAACCATAGAATCACCCATGAAACATAACTTAAAACTTGAAAAGCTTAGGTTTAAACCCCTACCTCTTGAAGACAAGCTTTTACCCCATTGATCTTGGCTTTTCCTTCCTTCCTTTTCTTCTTTCTTTTTCTTCCTTTTTCTTCTTCCTCCATGCTTGGTTGTGCACTCTCCCTTATTTCATCCTCTCCTCCTCTTTCTTTTCCTTTCTCTTTTCCTTTACTTGGTCCTGGGTTTTAGGGAGTTAAGGGGAATTATTGGCTTTGCTTCTTTATTGACCAACCAATGAGATTTAGCCTCTTGGTCATAAGCTTATCTACATCATGATGGCTTCATGATGACTTCTAGTTAGGATGTAACCTACTCGGTTGAATTGGAACCAATTGGAGGTAACTAGATAAGATTTGGTTTAGTTATCCTGACCAAGTCATGATGACTCATTATTACTCTTTTGTCTTTGTTAGGCAATCCAATTAAATTCTAACACCTGGTAGGTGTAATTATTAGGTTAATGATGACTTGATCAGATTTGAACTAGATAGAAGTAACTAGATGGACTTGGTTTGGTTTCTCTAACTAAATAATGATTACTTTTTTTTAATCAATCATCTGTTGCCAAGTGTCAAGACACCATTGGTCAAACTTTTAACTAATCACATGCTTCCACTTGTCACCCTCCTATTGACCAATTCTTGGCCAATCACATGCTTCTAATGTCAAAGCCCCATTAGTCAAGATTCTAGCCAATCACACTCTTCCAAGTGTTACAACCTTATTGGCTATTTTTTAACCAATAGAATGCTTAAACATGTCACAACCTTATTGGTTTATTCTAAACCAAAAAAATTCTTACAAGTGGCACTATCTCATTAGTTCATTCTACAAAAGTCACTTTTCTATTAATTTTGTTATACTATTCACATCTAATCTAATTATAAAGTGACTAAAAATAAACTAATTGACTAAATGATCAATTTAACTAATTACTAATTCCTAACTTTTCACTAAACAAAAATACTCATATTCACAGATTCAAAATTACTAAATTGCTAATGTTTATATTTTACTATTCCATTAGGTATTTTAACTGATATTTAGTTTCCTTACATAGTTTTCAGTCCTCTCTTCAATTTCAGTAATTATATTTTAATAATAAATTTTAAACAATAAAATTTAAACAAGGTTAAAAATAGTAATAATTGTTAGATTAACTATTAGGATAATTAGGGTTGTGTATTTTGTTCTAAGTTAGGGGCGGATGTTACATTTCTTCCTTCCTAAAAGAAATTTTGCCCTCAAAATTTGCTTACTTGTTATTAAAAATTCAAATACTTTTTCTGTAGATTTCTCTCTATTTTCCAAGTTGTTTCCTCAGGGCTTGATCTTGTCATAAAATTTTAACCTAAAGAGATTGATTATACTCATAGCTGCTTAAGATTTCTATCCATGATCTTTGTAGCTCTTATTGCATATTTAACTAAATTTGTACTTTCTAATTAGATTCCTTATTTTCTGAAAATCACTTTTGACCCAATTTGCTTATAAGATTTTCCTTCTTCCATAAATAGTCACACGTGACCTATGTTTAATCAAGACTTCAAGTTCTTGTTTCTTTAGTTCATTAATGCATAATGAATCCTTCTAGAGATATCTTATTTAAATATTCTAACTTTTCTTCATTCTTTCTTCTAATTGGCTGTGAGGCTTAGAGATACCTAGGAGTTTTCTTATGTTAATTTATGTTTTCTCGTAACTTTGTCTTTACTCAATAACCCATGGATTTAAGTCTTTGGCCTTCTTATTATCTCTTGTAATCATAACTTATTTTATTTAAACTAGACTAAGGAAATTGAATAATATCTAGTTACTTTAGCTAGACTTTTTATCTTAATTTAACATTATTTATAAAACTTTTCTTCTTACCTATAGTACTTCACGTGAGTTTGTTTCCTCTATTGCAAATTTATCTTTTTGTGTCTTATTCATAAATGCTAAGACTTAGAATAATTTTTGTAATTTAGAAGATTTGATCTTAATTTCTCATGTGAGGATACCATGTATTTTCTTTGTGTTTGTCTTGTATATTTTAAGACTAAGTAAAGTACCTGAAGTATATTTCTTGATTATATTATTTCCATGTGAATCAATAACTTAAATCTTCTCTCTTAATAGTACACGTGAGATTACTTCTAAGGAAATAGGTTGTCTTTGTCTTACTACTTGGAGTAGTGTTTTGAGATTTAACTAATCAAGAGGTTAGACTTAAACTTCCATTTAGTTTACTTCAACTAGGGTTTTAGTTTGTACTTGGTTTGAAACACTTTTATATGGTTTGAACCCTTTTTAATCTTTTTGGGTTTGTAATACTCACTTAAAATTTAGTGTTACACCTATATATAAGTTTAGGAGAATATTGTAAAGATCCTACAAGCATTATACTTCTATTGGCTTTTTCTTGACCAGTTAAAAATCTATACTTGTAACAATTTTACTTGTCACTTTCTTAACAATTTATTTATACTATGGTCATTTTTATCTGCTTAGAAACTAATTAGGAGTTAACTAGAGGATTAAAGGAATACTTTGACTGATTATTGGCTACTACACTTTTACTGGTTCTATCTGGCTATGTTTTACTGAAATTTCTTTTTGTAGTGCCACGTAACCTAAAAATTTTCTGCACCATTGTTCTAAAATTTCTGTTCTAAACTTCTTTTGGTTAAAACTAAATGAAAAAACCCCTTGTAAAAACATTTATGGATTGATCTAAGTAAGATAAAAAATTTTAGTTTCTATATTTGACAATTACTCATAAGGCACTTATAGAACCAAAAGTTATGACTAAATGATATCTTTTCATCTAACCTCTATCTGGAAATATATACAACTCAATTTATTTTAGAATGAATTACTGCTTCTCTAAATTGATCTAGCAAGTCATTTATTCTAAAAGTAGATGTCTATTCTTATTAGTTTCTTTATTCGATTGGCTGTAATCTATATACAGTCTCTACTCCTATTTTTCTTTTGTTGAAAGTTCAGGGGTTTCCTCAAGATGACATACTTAATTACCTTAAAGTAAATGCCAAAAAGGTTTTTTCTTATACCATTATACCCTGCTTAGTCTAGATATAAAAATCATATTATGGGTCTTTATTTGGTATGTTCTGACCTAACAGGTAACCAAGAAATTAGGTTCCTTAAATATCTAAGGGTTTGGTTTCCAGTTTGGCATAGGGAAATTTTTCTTGCCAGCTCAAAACAAGAATACTGACAATTATTCAATCTATTCCAACTCATCATCAAATTCAAACAGAAACAGTAAATTTGAAACAGAAACAAACAGACACTCAACAGTAATAGATACATACAGTTAACAGTAAACAAATCATCTTCCATCTGTATGGAACAATTCAAACATATTCAAACGTTCACATCACTTAGAACAATTCAGATAATCTTCCAATTCACTATCTCCAATTTTCTTATTATTATTTTTGTTAGGGTTTTATTGCATAGTTGCAAAACCCAATTTCTCTTAAAACATTTATTACTCTATTCTTAAAAATCAACTAGTTATGTCTTGGTGGTACCATAATCTTCCTGCACACTAAGAAAGTTACATATTGAGCTGATCAGTCTCTATCACTTATCTAGTGGCTAAGAATTTACAACACCATACAGAGACAGTAATTCTTAGGTACAACTAAAATCATATTAACTTAAACACCCATGCATGCAAACTCAAAACAATCTAAAGAAAATACCACTAAACTCAACATTCTCGTATGCCTAGATGAACTACTCTGATACCATAAATGTAACACCTACCTATGTGGTATAGTGTCACGTACTAATTATTAACTTTTATTGATAAATTATAAACGAGTGAATTTAAACTGAATTTTACAATTAACTAAATCAATTGATTGTGTAGTTAAATAATTACGTGTCTGTTAAAATATTAGCATATAAATAATTATTTAAATTACGTAGTCATGTAACTAATTAAATTATTAAACGTTGAACGTGACATCACGGTTATGTAGCTAAAATAAGATTTTTCTTATTGATTTAAAACAATTGATTATGCTATCACATTATTCAAGTAAAATCCCCTTTTATTTAATTACGTGACATAAAAGAATATTCATTAATACTTATAACTAATGACTAAAATTAAGTAATTACGCAACTAACTTAAATCCAGTATTTTAAATGGAATATCATGAGTACATGACTAATGTAAAAATACACATAATAATAAATAAAACTAATGATTACGTGATATGATTTTTAATTAAATTTCCTTATTAACTTTAATTACATGAATTAAGTATTCACTACTTAATCATTTACTTCATTGATTTATCGTATTATAACCCTGAATATATTTTGCTAAGTGAGGTCATTAAAGCATATATTAATGAATTTACACATATAATCTACTGTCAAACTAATATTCTTAATCAAATGTTTATATTCATTATTTTTACATAACAATACAGCACAAGAAATACATATTCATTACTAAAATTTAAATATCATATGCAAACTTTCACTTCAACTTTCATAGTAATATACGTCTTTACACAATTCATGGATACTTTGAAAACATCACATTTACAGGGGTGAGAATTTCACATTCTCGATAGTGTTTTAAACCATAAAAAAATAATTACTTAAACTATGGCACTTCCAGTTGTATATTATACAGAAAATTGTTTCATGGTTGCTGTTAATCATTAAAATATGAATAATTCATAACTAAGCATCTTGCATTAGGCTTGCTAATAGCCATTTAACTAATTCTAGGCTTTCTATCTTATCTTAGCAAGCACTAGACTCTTTATCAATTACATGCTCGCATGTCTTAATAACGTAGGGCTTTAACCCTCTTTAATTATCTTTGATTACATGGTCTCATATCTTGGGGTATAGCCTCCTTAATTTTCATTATTAATGGCCATTCTCATGAGTGAGAGTTCTCCCTTAACATAGGGTGTCCCCTAAACATAAGTGATTATACCATACCCTTTTGGTGGATTCCACTCAATATATCCACACCCTTTTGGTGGACCATATCCACAAATTGGACCTTAGATACATGTAAGACTTTCATGGATCACGTACCTTTGGATCATCTCCATGATGTTTTCTTTAACAATTTTTTTCTAATCTTTCCAGATCACCTCCTTTTTATTTTTCTTTTCTTGAGGATCATTTCCAAGTTTATAATATTTCTTTCACTTTACTCATAATGAGCATGCAATTGATACAAGTGTGATTTCAAGGCATTTACATATTCTTAGGAGGCCATTCATGAAGCACAAAGCTTTACTATCATATTGTCATTTAATGGTCATACATCATTGACTTACTTTCATTGGCCATACATCTTCAAGCTCAAAGCTTTAACATCATAATAACATTCCATGGTCATACATCATTGAGATTATTGCTTAATTATCACATCTTATCTTGAAATCACAACTTGAGTCACACTTAGATAAAAGAGGTTTCCTTAGTTCAAAACCCCACAATTTAGCCCTGAAATGATCATTCTTACTTTCTTAAGGCTAAACCTTCATAACACCTTTTCCATCTTTAAATAGAATGCCATCTTCTACCTTAATGCCCATAATTCTACAATAAGGGTGACTTAATACTTCTAGGCCAAAGCTTAAAATTACCTTCCTTATTCTTCTCACTTTTAACTATTTGCATGAAACTAATATCTAAACCATAATATGGCCAAATTCACCTTCTATGGGTATTCCAATTTTTCTTTCAATTCTCTCTTTGAAACACTCTTAGCTTTATTAAAACATTCTAATCTCAACACCATACACTCAATTGACATCCTTTCCTTCATAACCTTAAAATGGTCATACCTTACCTCTTGGGTGTATCATAGTTTCTCCTTAGGTTTCTACTTAAAATACATCTAACCCACTTAAAACATACAAATTTAGTCATGACCACACCAAACATTAAGCTTTCCTTTTGGAACCCTATGTGGCCGAACACCTTGCTATGATGTATCATGATCTTTTCCTTCAATATTTCTACTTGATACCTAATAGACTTCCATTAGAATACTTAAATTTCTTGGTAATTACATAGATCACCTAACCTCCCTTCTCACCTCCCTGATGACCTTGAACTATCCATAAGGAAAACCTAATTACTTCAAGCTTTCTATGTTTATTGGAAATGGTGAATTTGGTTTGCAGGTTGCAAACCATTCCTATATTTATCCCAAGGGTATTTTAGAAGATGTGCTAGTAAAGGTTGATAAACGTATCTTCCCTGTAGATTTCATTATTCTTGCTATAGAGGAAGATAGCGAGATACTAATCATTCTTAGGCGACCTATCCTAGTCACCAGTAGAACTCTTATTGATGTTGAGAGAGAAAAACTTTCTATGAGGGTTCTAGACCAAGACGTAACTTTTAGTATTTTTAAAACAATGAAAAATCCATGTGATCATGAGTCTTGTGCACAAGTAGACATCATTGAAGCTCATGTCGCCAATTCGAAGACTGTTGAGTCTATGAAGAAGCCTATTAAGGAGGGTGACTACTACCTAGCATCATCTTTATTATAATCCAAGGTAGACCCTCCTGTCTTATTACCTTATGGCACCATGGCCTAGTGAGACCAACATGGACATGCACAAGTTAAAGAAGGAATTCAGGCCTGGTCAGAAGGTTCTCCACTATAGTTCAAGACTGAAATTGTTTTATGGACCTTTTGTAATGACTAAGGTGCTTCCTCAGGGAGCCATTGAAGTAGAGGAGGAAAGTTTGAATTGGAAATTCAAAGTGAAAAGGAAGAAACTTGAGCACTATTAGGGAGGCAAGGTTAATTGCCAAAGGTCCTCAATTACACCAAGATGGAAGATGAATGCAAAAGTCAAGCCAATGACTATAAATCAAGCGCTTTTTAGGAGGCAACCCAAATTTTTCAACGGTGTTTTCTAATTCTATTTCATTTCTTTTTATACACATTGGCAACAATGTATCATTTCAAGTTTGGGGGTGGGAGAAGAAATTTTTTTTTCTTTGATTTGCTTATGTTTAATTCTTTATTTCTGTTTTGTTTAGTTGCTTTATTACATTTTAATAATAAGAGCTTGAGATAGTTGTGTTGGTGCTTGTTGTCCTTTTGTCCAATGATAAGATTTGGTTTTTGAGTTATCTAGACTTTTGGTAAAGCATAGGCATGGTTTGAGTTTGTGTTAAATTCTATGCATTATTTAGTTTGTGGTTTCCAATATTAGATCACTTGGTCTATTGCTTGATTTATGTGTTTGCCTAGAGAAAGTTTATGTGATGTAATTTTTATTTTGTGCTGCTATATATCTTAGAATTTGTTTCGATTTTCTCTTGAAGCAAATGTCTTATGTTTAGGAAATGATTCTGGCTAGCTGTTGAGAAAAGTGTTATTCCATCCAAAATATAAAAGAAAATAAGTTTGGGGGTGGCATAAAAAAGAAAAAAAAATGATTGGCGTATATGGATGAGAGTTTGCGATGTGTGGTTTGGGTACTCGGTCACAAATTTAAGTCTTTTGACAAGAGCTTCTAATGTGTAAATTAGGCACACGGTCCTAAGTTTTAGTCTAAAGTAAGCTAACCAAAAAATAATAAGAATTAAAAGCCAAATAAGTTCCAATAATCCTCTCTTTGTGTTTTGCATTAGTGGAGAGAGAGAGAAGAAAGGCCAACCTATGGGATTTGTCTTTAATTTGTGGTTACTTTTGCATAAACCTATCCGGATTGCATACAATGATAGTGAAGAGATTTTGGACACACACATTGGTTCCACATTTTTATTTATTATTGAAGCATGAACTTTGATTATGTCTATGTTTACCTAATTTAGGGTTATGAGATAATCTTTGAGGACATCTTTGGATAACTGGAATTAATACAAATTGTCTAAAGCTTATTTTCATTTATTTGCCTTTAATTAGTTATTTTGATTTAGTTAGTTTGGTTATTTGGTTTAGTTTTCTTTTCTTTTCTTTTCTTTTCTTTTGCTCGAGGACTAACAAAATCTTAAGTTTGGGTGCATTAGAGTATGCTATGTCTTTAGCATTTGCATTAGACGTCTAAGTTTTATTCTAGTTTTAATAAAAATCCTCTTTAGGTTAGTTGTTTAATGTTTATTTAGTGTTTTTATGAAGATATCTAGAGATAAAGAAGTCCAATTGAGGTTATTCCAAAGCCTATTGAATGCTGAGACATAGAGCTACAACTTAACTATTGAGGTTTAGAGCCAATTCCTTACCGATCAGATGTTACAGGGCTTTGAAGTCATAAAACACTACTGAAACCCAAGATGGGCCAATGCGTGAGAGAGTTTAATTAATAATAGGACTCTTGTAATTCTAGATAGAAGAGAGTTCTCTTTTAGGGTTTTCATATAGAATAATCTGCTCTGCCCTAAGAGAGAAGCCGTCAAACCTTCAAGACTTTGAAGACAAAGAGTTTGAATATTGAAGATTTGGATTCACAATTTGTTTCTTCTTATTCTTCTTTCATTTTTTTCTTCTTTGATCTCTTGCTTGTTGTCATGATGGTGGAATTCCTTGGATTCTCGTTCTTGTTTATATTTTTCATTATGAATTAAGTTTTTCATTCTAAAATTGTAATTGAACCCTTTATGTAGTTTGAATCTTTCTTTTTCTCTTCTTTCTTATTTTAATAAGGATTGAGTTGTTTATTTCATCTTGTTTATTAGTAATCTTGTGAATGTTTGCTATCTTTCATTTCTATCATGGTTTAGTGAGTATATTAGAATTAGACATTACTACTAAAATATAGCTATGAACTTATTATCCATGATAGGGCTTGAGTAAAATTCTACTAAAAGATAAGTAGTAGAAACAAATTTCTAAACCTTGAACCATTATTAGATTTTGTTTAGTTTCTTTTTATAGCTACTTGTGTCTTGTAATGATACTACAAGAAAAAATGAAATTTGGTATGAAACTTAGCTTGGAAAAATTTTTGTAGCTGAAATAAGTAATTGCTTTCTCTCTTCAAATTCACTCTTCCTTTGTTGCTTGCTTAGTAAATGATCTTCTTCTTTTTTTTTTTTTTTAGGAATTCACTAAGGGAACCCAACAACCTTCTATTGCCTTAACCTTCAGATTCACTCTTACAACTTTCAAATTGAAAGATTCTAAGTATACATATTGTTTTTGTTTTAATTTTTGAATTTTGGTCACCATTTTATATATTTTGATTCACTCTTGTTATTTTATATGGCGAGAAATGTTTTGGGAAAGGACATGCATGGACTACTATCCAGACATGTTAAAAAGTAAAGAATTGCAGCCCTAAATGTAGTGAGCTCAACAAACTTGGCTGACATTAAGGTTCATGGGCCAAATGGGATGAAGAGCGAAGTCTGAGATGGCCTAGTTGATATACTGTTGATGCTTGATTGGAAAAGGAAGTCAGATACTAGCCGAAGCAACAGGGCAACTATGCCTAAATCCATGTTGCACATAGGAGGCTCAGTTAGGTTTGGTTAACACGAGAAGAAAATGGTATAGAAATTTCCTTCTGTAATTGTATTTATTTTTATTGTATATTCTAATAGATGTTAATTATAGGAGGCTGAGCTTAAGCATGAGGTTTCCTACTAAGAAGTGTACGATCATACACATAACAAGTCTAGGGAATATGTCTTTAAGCACGCAAAGAATTTCATGTATGTATCTTTAAAAATTAAAGCTCATTCTATTTGTTTAAGTTATTGATTTTCTCAACAAAATTTTATTTATTTGTTGTTTTAGGAGATCCTCAACAATGCTATGTCACAAAAGTGTAGAGAAAACTCATCTTCGCATCCAATGGTTGACCCAGATGTGTGGTTAGATGTTTCAGGTCCCAACAAGAAGGGACGAGTCCTTGGCATTTGATCTTGGCATCCATCAATCCATGCATGCATCATCCTCGGAGGTTGTAGTCCCTTCTTAGACTTCTGGTTTACCACAGGTAGATATTAACAAAGTTGAAAACTCAGCTTTAACCCTTTGCTTTAGATATGGCGATGACTTCCTATGTTAACACTAAGCTTGTACCTATATTGGAGTTTATCCTTTCCTAGATTCCTGGTTTTTGAGCCGAAGATATTGCACCTTAGGCACATTAGAAGGTGAGGCAGATGGAAAGGATCATGGGGATGGTGTTGACAATGACGTGGATTTACATTAGTAGTGTTTTAGTTTTGTTGATCTTATTTAAACTTGTTTGAATGTGTTTGAATTTAATGTCTAACATTATAACTTATTAATACAATTATCACCTTTTATTGCTTTGTACAATTTACTTACTAGATTTGTCTATTCTGAATGATCTATATTTACTCGTTGGATCTATCTACTTTGAATGAAATGCTTATACGGATTAGTTGAGTGTTTAGTTATAGATTAGCATCGAAATACCTAACTTTTGTGTTTAAAATAGCTAGAAATTAACTTTGATTTAGCTACGAAAGTTTTACAAATAGGTATGAATTTATAATAGAATTAACTGTGGAAACTCTAGCTAAATTGCTAGGGAATTGCAACTCTTTATTTACGAAAATTAGCTGTGGTTTTACTGTGGATTCACTACAGAACATTTTCCTTTTGCTACAGATTAGTTACGGAAATATTTTGTAGCTAATTAGCAACTTGATTTATGTTTTGCAAAAATCATAGCAATTTCATAGCTAATCTATTTAGCTATGGATTTTGCCATTTTTATTTCGTAGCTAATTTGCAAAATTCTTATAGGGTAACTTTTTCTATACAACTTAGTAAAATTATGGTATAAAAATTATAGTGTATTTGTATACCTACATAGATTACAGTATAAAGTTATAAAAGGAAAAAAGGTAAAATCCTTAACCCTAATCATGAATCATACATATACTAGCATAGCGTTAGTTTAGGGGAAAATATGTAGTGCAAGTTGGAATAAAGAAAAGAGAATTCACTAAAACTAAATAACATTGAGTGAGTAATAATAATTAACATTTAGGAAAGCTATAAAGTTTTAATTATTAAGTCAGAACTTCAATTGGTTATGAAAAGCACGGTTCTGAATCTCTGAGTGGATAGATGTTACATGTGATACTTAAGGTCTTTAACTTCATTATCAAACCCTAACATGGATTTAAAAATCTTTCAAACCGACCATCTTATCTTTAATAGGAAAGGAAATTTTAAATAATCAAAGTCTTACTATCTAATCCCACATCATGGCTTAACTAAGTCTATGGTTGAGTCAACATTATCCGACTTGAATTCTCAACTTTCTCATAAAAATAGATTGGAATTAGTTTATACATATATAGTTCTTAGTGGATAACTTTTTTTTTTTACTTCTAGACTTAACATGATTCCTTGTTAAAAGATAACCCTAATTTACTAGGTGTTACATGAGTTAATAAATTTATTTCAATATAAGGTAGAAAAACAATATAGAAGTTGATTGTCGTGAGATTTCTGCAAGTGCACAGATCACTCAAGTAATAAAGGTATCTAAAAAGAATCAGTATCATCTCACAGGGATTGAATTTGATTACCAAAGTTAAAATTGCTTAATCTTAATTGAGAAGAACAATCAAAGAGAAGAAATTATATGAAAGTAATGCTTAAACAAAATAGATAAAGTATCAATCAAAGAGAGAGATCTAGGGCTTTTGATTTCACCTTATTAGTCCTTTTGCAACCTTAGTCGATTCGCATACATGTTCTTTAATTCTCAATTTTAAGATCCAATCTCCTAAGTTAAATACTCCCTTTTGAGTAGACATTAAAACTATCCTTAAACTAACCTAACCTATCTTCCTCAAGTATAGATTAAATCAATATCAAAAATATATTAGTGTTCATGAAAGATTGTTAAATGATCTACACAAATCATGCATAATACACAATTCATGTAATTGAGAATTAAATTGAAGCATTCAGAACTAAGATAGCTTAATTGAATTGAATTCAAATTCAAAAGAGAAGAAACATGTAACTGAATCAACTAAGATAGATAAAACTTCTAGCTTGGATCTATCTATGCCCTAGAATAAAGAACTTAAAATATTAAGAAAAGAAAACACAAAAGCTAAAACACCAAAATCAAGGATGGGCTCTAAGCCCCAAGCACCTAAACTACTATTTCCTTGCTCCTTTTATAGTCTTTACAGAACCTAAAGCAACTACAGTTATAAGCTGTCAATACCTCCATAGACTTATGTTGACTTGTTCTAGATTTTTCTACTTGAAAAGTACAGAATCAGGGAAAATGATCAACACAAAATTTGTATATTTTTGTCTTAGCTTTCCAATGCTACCAGAATCACGTCAATTGGATCTCTAGAGAGAGAATTATGACTAAAATACTACAACATATTTGACAACAAAAGTTTCCTTAAAATAGTCTTTGACTAAATCTTCTTTTCCCCATCATTATTGACTTTCATTGATTGATTTTCCTAATTTGCATGCAAAATTGAGTCCAAATCAATTTACCTATAATAAATCATAAATTCAAATCAATTATGGGAGAAATATCTAATAAATATTATAATAAGATATGATTTATCATTGATATTGTAGTAGATATTGAATTTAAAGAATATAGGAAAAAGAGAAACAAACACAACTATTTATCCTAACTTAGCTCCAACCACATGTGACCAACTTCCAATCCCCTATATATCTTACTTGGGATTTTTCACAATTCTTTGAGCTTGACCAAGGTGCTTGAGAACTCTTTACACAATAGAGCACTCCTCACATTCTTGGGATACCTCACCCTAACCTTTGTAGAGGGATATCTCAACCTCAAAGATGTTTACAATTTATATGATGAAAAAACCCTCTCAAAGAATAAATATATAACTTGAAGAACAAATGAGATAGAAGGATTTTAACAATGAGGAATTCAAATTTTTAATTTGATCATTGAAAGATTAAATGAACATAATGATATGAAACATTGCGTTTAAATGTCAAAAACGATTCAATCTATACTTATATTTATGACCCAAGTAATAAAATGGTCGTCAATGGTATTTGTAAATAATTTAATATGAAAAACTAGTTGTTTTTAGTCATTATTTTTGTCTTCTGGTGCACGGTAATTAATTACAGAGGACTAATAATAGATATCTAGTTAAGACTGAAAAATTCAACAATCGAATGTAGCCTTTAAAAGGTCATAACTTCCTCACTGCCTATTAGATTGAGCAAATGACCATTCATTGGAAAGGTCTTTGAGTCTACTTTCATTTGTAGCAAGTTTAATTCAAATTTAAATTCAAAGGACTTGGAAAGATATGATCCAAAAAGTGACCAAACATAAATTTTTTTCCAAAGCACAAAAGTGACTATTTTTCATAATTTTGAAATACCACCATGACTACCTTTTTAAAACAAGTTTATTGGGCATTTTAATAGCTAAAATCCATTTTTCATGATTGAAAAAGTTATTTGAGCTCTCTTCTTGTAAAACTTCTATATTTACATAAGATACTAAGTGTATAAGAGAATACATACACCCAAACGAGTCCTTTGGCTTCTTTATGTAATCCAAACTTCCAAATTTATCTTCAAATATTCCAAATGCTTGAAGAACTTTTCAATCTTCATCATCTTGAGTTGAGCAAAATAGGATATTTAACTTTCTTGTTTCAATGTTTAGTCTTGGTATACATACTTTCCTACAAGATATAATTAAACTTGCTAATCATAGTTAATCCAACTTAAAAATTTTACATCCTAATATGCATGAATCATAAATATATATCATTAGAAGGAACAACAAGCATATATGATTCAGAAAGACATGTCCAATATTAGTTAATTACAACACTTATCAATAGCTATTGAATATATTCTATTAAATTTTGTCACATAAACTCATTACATGATTATTATGTAAAATATGACAAATTAGAGTTTATAATCATGTATGATCCCTTATAATCTTTATGGTACATGTATGTAGCATGTGAAAGATTATTATTAAGTGGACTAGCACAAATCTGAATATCATATTTTATAAAAACTCAAATTAATTAGATGTCAAAAATAATTAGAGCATATTGTTAATTTTGATTTAGTTCAAATAAGCAATCAATATTGTTATTAGGCCTTTTGTTGTTAAGAACTTCTCTCATGTGGATTATGTTTTATGTTGGGCATGTATGGGCTAAATCATAATGGATAGGCTTAGCCTATTTTGCATGCATAAGGGAAAGGCCCCTATCCTTAGCCACTTAGTATGTGCAGTTGCCCCATTGATACTGACACAATAGAGCAAAGCTATAATGGGAAAATGATAGCCTTTCTCCCTTACTCACACACAGATCTTGGATTTCCATCCACTTTTTTTGGTGATTTCATTACATGGCTCAAATTGATCCTTCTTTTTCCTCTTATCCAAGTAACCCTAACTCCTAAACTAAAATTGGATTATTTTATTATATAGTCCATGATGTAGGGTTAAAGATTGTGGCTTCTACAATGATTTGTCAATTGTTTGAGGACATAAAATTTAACAATTAGTATCAGTAGGGTTATAAAACTCAGACCGGACCAGCTGGTTCCACCAAAAAACTGGTCACCAAGCTTATCTAATTAAGCAATTAGATGGGGTAAGCCATTGAACTAGTGTAGGCCGGTTGACCCAGCCGAGTTTTATGAGAACCAGCGTACCAGCCGGCCAACACAAAATCGACTAAGTTAGTTTTAAATATTTTTTTTATTTTTACCAAAACGACATCGTTTTAGGCCAACCTAAATGAATCTGAGACTAAAACCCTAGATTTTGCACACTCTGCAACTTTTTGCCTCTTCTGTTCGTAACTCCAGCACTCATCTCTCCAGTCGGCTCTCATGAATAATCAAGACATCAAGGATTATTTTCAAGCCTTGCCTAAGACCGCTGCATAGAGAATGACCGGCACCCTGATTCTAGCATAGAAACTGGTTACCACAGGCGCAGACATGGCATGTACCAATAACTGACCAGAGCTCGAGCCTGCTGTCCCTATTCCGACCAGAGCTCTGGCTTCCACAATTCCACCAATCCACCCTCATTCTGCCATTTTTGTCCTTATTCCGGTGGCAGCTTCTACTTACAGGTTCATCCCAATTTTGTTCGTATTCCCTTAGTTAGTTCATTGTAGTTAGGAGTTAGAAATTCAAAATTTTAGAATGGTTCCAAATCATTTTTTATGCTAAGACTAAATTTAGAATAGTGATTACTAAGTTCCCATATGGTTTCCTAAATTCTTCTTAATACTAATACTAAATTTAGAGTTTCTACAATTTTTCATAAGTCTAATTAAGAAATTGCTTGAATAATTGAAGTTTGAATGCAAATAAAAATTCTAAAGTCCATCTGTTTATGTATTTGATGTAAATTACAGTAGGATATTTTAATATCAAATTCTCTCACAAAACTAGTGCATTTATACATGTAAACTGTGAATTATTTTAAGATGTTTTTTACATACATATAGTGTACATGAATTAAGATGTCATCTGATCAAACACCATCAACCGAAGCATAAACTCAATGTTTATCTCCCAAAAAAAGTAATAGGGGAAAAACAGATCCAGCTTATGGACATTGCAAGCAACTTGTTGAGGATGGTAAAACTATACTATTGTGTGTTTACTATGATAAAATTATTAGAAGAGGTGGCATTAATCAGTTTAAGGCTCACTTGGCTGGAGAAAAAGGGCAAGTTGAACAATGCAAGAAGGTGTCAACAGATGTTCGCTTTCAAATGAAGCAAAATATTGATGAACACAAGAGTAAGAAAAGAAAGGTACAAGAAAAATATGAGGATAGCAATCCATATGAACCCACTTTTACTAATGAAGAGCAAGTGAGAATAGGTGATGATAGGGTGCAAGAGTCAACGAGAGTGTCTAAGCCAACAAGACATGAAACACCTTCTAGATCTCAAAAGGGAAAATATTGGTCGTATAGGTTCTTATTTTATGCTTAAACAACTCCTGGTGCTCGCTCAACCTACCTTAAAAAGTGTCTTGCAAAGTAAAGAGGTAAGGGAAAAGTGTGATCTTGCTATCTCAAAGTGCATGATTTATATAGCTATGCCATTTAATGCAGTTAACTTGGCATATTATCAACCGATGATGATATTATTACTAGCATGGGTGCGGGTTATAAAGGTCCCAACTTTCATAGCCTTCGTGGTTATTTGTTAAATAAATGGGTTGAAGAAATGAAAAATTTTATTGAGAATTATCGCACTTGTTGGAAGCAGACTAGGTGTACTATAATGGTGATAGGTGGACTGATTGGTGTAGGCGAACTCTTATTAACTTTCTAGTTTATTGCCCTAAAGGAATGGTTTTTGTAAAATCTGTTTGATGCTTCCCATGCCTCCAAAATAGCAGATTTATTGTATAAGCTTTTTAAAGAGGTAGTGTTATTTGTTGGCTTTAAAAATGTTGTTCACATAGTCATGGATAATACTGCAAATTATGTTGCTACTGGAAGGTTACTCCTTGTGCAGCTCATTGTATCAATTTAATGTTGTAGGGCATAGGAAAGTTAAAGGAAGTAAATGAGACTGTGTCACAAGCTGCAAAGATTGCCAAATACATATATAACCATTGTTATCCATTGTATTTGATGAGAAAGTATATAGGTGGAAGAGAAATACTTCGTGTAGCTCCAACTCACTTTGGTACTAATTTTATTGCATTACAAAGTATTTTGGCTCAGAAAGATGCATTAAGATCCATGGTAACATCTAAAGAATGGAGAAACTCCGCTTATTCCAAAGAAGCCAAGGCAAAGAAATTTATGGAACAAGTCTTAGATTCAAGCTTTTGGAGTCGTTGTGTTGATGTTGTTAAACTTACGGAGCCACTTGTTCGTGTGTTTGTTGATAGTGAAGATAAGCCTGTCATGGGTTTTCTTTATCAAGCTATAAATAAAGGTAGAGAAAAGATGGTGAAAAGGTTTCAAAGAAACATGAAGAAAGTGGAACTTATTTGAAAATCCTAAATAATCGTTGGGATTTTCAGCTCCGCAAAAATCTTCATGCTGCTGGCTATTGGTTAAATCCAGCTTATTGATATAATGTTGAAGAATTTGAAAAGCATAGTGCCACAACATCTGGCCTTCTAAATATCATTGAGAAGTATGCATATGGAGATTCTGCTTTGCAATCTAAGTTGACAAATGAGATGAGAATCTTCAAAAATGCTGAACATGATTTTGGGAGGCAAGCTACTATACGTGATCGTACAACCATGATATAAAATTAGTGATTGATAGTTATTTACTTTTTTTCTTTATTTGTAATTGTAGTTATAAGTTATAACTGAATCATATGCATGCTAATTTGTATGTATTACATTAAATGTAATATTCTAGATCAATGGTAGGAGACTTATGGATCTAGCGCACCGAATTTGCAAAAATTGGCAATTCCTGTCTTAAACCAAACTTGTAGTACTTTAGGTTGTGAGTGAAATTGGAGGGTCTTTGAGCACATTGATTCAAAGAAGGGAAATAGATTAGAGCATCAAAGACTTAATGATCTTGTTTATGTTCATTACAACTTGAGGTTGTAACAAAGGTATCTATCTTCTTATTAATGTTTATATTCATACTCTAAGTATTTTCTAATCTTGATATATGATTATATTAATAAACTTAGGAATCAATTGAGGCCTCAGAGTTATGACCCAATTACTTTTGAAGTATTTGAGGACCATTCTAATTAGGTATTGGAGGAGTCACCACCAATCTTAACTATTGAAGAGGTGGAGGCTTTACGTAATGACCACGCAAATATAGTTAACCAACCAAACTTAGATGATTTTGGTATTTTTTTAATTGGATTATGATTTTTTGTTTATGATTTTATTGTTCTTTGTTAATTACTTTGTGAATGTATAAACTTATATAGAAAATGACATGGTTGTAGGTCAATTAAATTTGGAGGACCTTGGTGATGATGATCTAGAAGACAATGCTGCGAAAAAATGCAAACCAAAATGAAAGCAATGTTGATGATGAAATGGGATCCGAATTTGACACAAATTTGACTCCTCGAGAATAAATGTGTTTTGCATTGTATGGATATTTATAAGTCGTGAATTGTGATTGTGATTTGAGAACTTGTATTATGAACCTATGTTGTTTACTTATGTTTTGAACTAATGAACTTGTGTTGTTTATTTATGTCATGATCTTGATATGGTGATTTTTCCTAATTTTTATGTAATTTGTATTTTAATTAATTATTTTAGTTTATGCAGTTTGACTAGTGACCCATCGGTTGAACCATTGACCCATTGACCTAGTGACCTAACCAAGTTGATCACCGATCTGAATTTTATAACACTGGGAATCAGAGCCAATTAACCCTAATTGTGGCTGTATAATATGATTAATTGTATGATTTTGTAATAGGTTTTAGAGTTTATTGTTTAGAAATTTCATTTTTTTTAGGGCTTTTTTTCATGGAAATCCAAAATTCAATCAGTTTTAATGGTGATTGATGGATGAAATCATCAAAAAATTGTTGGGGATGATTTTTTCTTCGTTCCAATCATGAGAATTTCGCAAATTTTACACAACACAATTGAATTTCATTGTGACTGTCCAAGAACCCTAGTTTAGCCTTTTTCGACTTCATCCAATATCCCTGTATTAGTTCACAAAATAAGCTTAGGTCTTTTCTAGATCTTGGAATTCCAATTCCAACACCAACAAAATCACTCAAAACATATAAGCAATAAGAAGTCAAAGAGAGAAGGTTTAGGGTGAAATTGGATCTGTAGTTGGGTCGTGCAACCCAGGTTATAGGTATTTAGGTAGGACAGAAGCTCCAACTTCTATGCAGACACACTCCCACTCACATGTTAGGTGTGTGTGGGCTTGTGGAGCCCAACCATTTTTTGGTGCCTGAAAATATTTGTTTATATTTTATCCTAGTTTTAAAAAATTCCAAAATATGTGGTATTCTCCAAATTTGACTATGAAATTTTTTTTTGTAGTATTATCAAATAATTAGGCATATTATATTTTGTACACTCTCAGATGTGACCCTATTGCATACTGGAATATTTTTTCATTGATGTTATGTGCATATATAATTGCATAACATGTTGAAAATTGTGTTTTTTGCAATTTTGGTGCAAATTGAATTTTGGAAGTTTTCTTTTGTGATATTTGGCATTGTTTTGGATACTTTGTATAGTTGTGAACTCGCTTATCATAGGACCAGTCATGACAAAGTATTTTGTTGATAATAATATTGTGTGTTCGCATTAGGGGTATTGTTAATAATGTACTTACTCTATTGGTTTGTTTTTATTAATATAATTTCTGATTGATTGTTGAACATTAAATGTTATACCTGTAGAGTTTTTAGTATCCTCTCGATATTAGCTTTAGGGACATAGTATTTAAAATATTTGTGGGAGTTGCTTATGTGTAATAATTTAGGACTCTTAGGCAAGATTAAATTGCATAAGAGCTCTAGTGTGTTTAACTGCTCACTTTTAGTATACATTGATATTATGGATATAAGATCTCTCTTTAGTATATCAATTTCCAGCTTTGCCTATGCACATGAATGCTTTGACAAGGCTGAATGAAACTATTTATGAGGATTAGGTTGATTCTATTAAATTATTTATGGCTGTGTCCAATATTGATATTACTTTCACTGAGGATGAACTTGCAAAGCTACATCTTCTGCTGCAGATAGAACAAAACATGAGAAATGGGCACACTTCAACAAAGTATGTTTAATGACAATAAGGTAGAACATGGAGGAAACTATTAAGGACAGTATCCCTGAAAATGAGAATGCCAAATAATTTCTCAAGGTTATTGGTGAGAAGTTTAAGTTTGATAGAGCTAAAAAGTTTCATTATCTTTCTCCGTTAGGAAAGACTAAATATTGTGATGCTAGTGGGGTTTGTAAGCATGTTATGAAGCTTGATCCCAAAACCATTAGCAGTTGTTTCATTGGCTATTGAATTAGCTCATGGGGTTGAAAGTTCTATTGTCTTATTCATTCTACTAGAGTTACTGAATCTAATCAAGCAGTTTATTTTGAGGGTGAGTTAGAGTATGGTGCTAGTTTGGAGCCACCAGTTATTGATTTTAGATAGGAGTATGTTATTGTTACTAGACATGTTATTCCTTTTTCGGAGATAGCGAAATCTCCGATGATCCATGAAGATATTGTTGATCATATTATTGATGTTACTCAAAAAATTGAAAATGATGAACTGTGTAACATTATCTCTTTTTAAATTAAGTTATTGATAATTGTTACTAATTTTAGAACTTTAAGAATAAGATTTTATAACAATAAAAGAATAAGAGAAATTCAATATCTAGATAGAATAAAGAATAAATTCTTTTCACATTAAATTATATTTTTTTCATATTAAACTATATTCTTTACACATTAGACTAGATACTAATTTGATTCTTTTGAAATTAGTCAATTTAAGTTAAAGTAACTAGTTAAGATTTTTGGTGTCAAAGTTAAAAATAAATTCAGAAATTACACATGAAACCTATTAACTAATTTAGTTAGAATAATTAAATAAACTAAACTAAGTTATCATTTATTTAATAGAGTAACGATTTGTTTGTAGAATAAAGACAAAAGACTAAATTTAAGAGATAAGCTAAATTTGTTAGTGTAATAAAACAAAACAAGAAGACTCGAACTTGACTAAGAAAAAGACAAAAGAAGAAAACTTCTAAGATAAATTCATATGCATCTCCAAAATGAACCTAGATTAACAATTAACCTAAATACATAAGACTAAGAATTAATAAAGAATAAGATAAGAAGACGAGATTTCACCCTAAGAAGCAAGGACATGGGTGGAAAGAGTTTAGATTTCTTAACAAGTAAAACAAAAATATTCCTAGAATTTACTAAGTCTTTTTAGCATTAATGGAAAAGAAGAAAAAAAACTAATCTTGCTCACTAAGTTTGCTATAGCCACATGAACCCTCTAGGAAGAAGCAAGGTAACTTGTTAGAATTAAACTAGAATGTTTCTTAGAATTCTACTCATGCACTAATGAAGAAAAAAAATCCTATCTCTTGGAAAGATAGAACGCTCACATGTAAGTCTCTTAGAAAAGAGAAGCCCTCTAAATTACTCTTATTCAAATCTTATCCCACATTAATTAGGAGTAATTATAGTTAGAAAAATTAAAGAAGCTACGAGGAAGCTACTAGGAAAGAGAGAAGAAACTTACTTGAGCATAAAAAAGAAGAATATACTTAGAATGATACCCTAGGAATAAAAGAAGGAAAAGACAAGAGACTTGTCTTCCAAGGGGAGAGTTTACGTGAGAAAGAGAGAGAAAAAGAAAGATAAAGCATGTGAAATGTTTCTAGGAAAGGTACATGCCTTAAGATATAAAGTAGTGTGAACATGAAACAAAATAGTCATCTTAGGCCAACAAGAAAGCCACGTGCAAGACTGTAGGAGAAAGAAAGTCCCTTAAGTTAAACTTAGTCAAAGATAAGCTAACATTAAATGACATGTAAGCTTAAACAAGAAGCAAGGTTACTTCTAAAAGTAAGAAAGGAATACTCTAAAGCATAAACTATGAAGCATCTTTCTAAAAGCTAGAAAGCCATGTGAATAACCAAGGAAATTGCTAGGAAAAAAGGCTAACAAAGCGTGAGTCTTGCAACAAATCTAGACAACTTAGTCAAGAAGCTAAGCATTAATTAAACAAGAAGACAAAGGAGTCTTCTTGCAAGGAACTAAAGGAAGCTCACGTGAGGAGCCATAGGGAAACAAGGTAGTCTTCTCAAGTAACTCTAGTTAAGGATAAGGCTCATAATTAGAGAGTAATAATTATTAGACAAACTAGGAAGCAAGGAATCTAGTTAGAAACTAATGAAAAAGTTAGAAGTAGTAATTAAGTCAACTAAGTCAACCTTGAGTTAATGGAAGGAATGTAGTTAGAAAGCAACTAAACTAAGTAAACTTAGTTACTTTATGTAACTAAGTAAACTTAGTTACTTTATCATGAGCTTAGAGATAGGGAGCCATTTGGAGGTATCTCATTGGTTAGAATAAAAGCAAAGTAATCATTAGGAGACTAAATAGTCTAAACATGTGGAAAAGTAATATTAGATGCTTTAAATGGTCTTCAAAGACTCACTTACATGTGGGAATAAAAAGAGAAGATAACTCAAGTCACTAAGATTCTGTGTAATCATGAAAGAAGAATTAATCTATAAGAAACCAAGGTTCACAACCATGTCTCTTGGAGGGAACCAACTTGAGAAACTACGTTACCTTAACTAAACTAAGTAATTATTAACCTAAAGATAAGAATCTATGTGTCTTCACCTTAGCTAAAGATATGTATCCATCAAAGAAGATTCTTCTAGTTAACAAAAAGAAAAAGAATCACATCTCCTTAAATCTACAAGTGCACGGCCATTAATAGCAGTCTAGTTATGCAAGTAAACAAAAACATTATTACAAGATATTTGGAGGAATTTGAGTGGGCCAACTCAAAAGCTAGTCATTATGACTAAGCTTGTTAAGGGATAGAGATCCCACCCACACACCCATGCATGGCCATACACCTTAGAAGAGTAGATGGAGTAACTTAGTTGCTCTAACTAAATTAGATAATGATTACCTAAGTAAATAAGATACCATGTGGCATCACCCTAACTAAGCCAAGCTATTAAGTCAAGACATGTGGTTAAATTTACCTTGAAGGAACTAATGGTCTTCTAAGACCCTAACACACATGCAGGAGTAGGGGGGAGTTACTTGACTCACTAAACCTCCAAGCAATCATGAGAACATGCATTCTTCTACAAGGAACAAGATACTTGCTATCATGATGTAACTTAGTTACACTCTAACCTAACTAAGTTATCATTGCTTAAGTAGATAAAGGCCATGTGTCATCACCATAAGCAAAGACAAAGAATTAAGCACATGGCTTAAACAAGAAGCAACCTTTTTGGACAAGGAACCCACTCACTCATGTCACCACACTCATTCTCCCCCTCTTGCACGGCCATGCATCCCAGAAGCCCTATAAATATCTCACTTGCTTGTTTCTATTGCACACACACACACACATTTTCAAGAACTAAAACTCTGCCCATTTACCTCTAAACAACCTTGCTTGTGAATCACCAAGGAAAGGATCACTCAAACAAAGCTAGTTCCAAGTAGGGAATAATAACCTTCTCTCCTTCACTCTTGTTGAATATGTTTCTACTTGATTTATTTTAAATATTGATGGATATGTTATTATTGCTTCCATGGCTCATGATATGTCTTATTTCTCAAGCTTATGATACTTTCATTTTGAAAGATTAAGACCAGGGATTGTGAAATTCAATAAGATTATGTTATATTACCAAAAGCTAGAAATAATCGTCAAAGGAGTTAAGCTAGATGATTTTGAGATACGATCCTTATGGGGGGTGATCTCACAAGTTTGGAAATGACCCGCAAAGGAGGTGATCCCGCATGATTAAGGCCACTTTGGTGGTAAGGTCACTTCGATGGCAATGGAAGAGCTCTATTCCTATTTTATATTTATGATCATGGTGTAAGGTCTAGAAAGCAAAGAAAGATTGTAATACAACATATCAAGGATAAAAAACTTATTGAATAAGAGTAAAGTTAGAAGAGAAGCTACTTTCTGTACTATGTACAGCTAAGAACATTACTTTTTTTTAAACTTAAAACTGTTATTATTGCCTACTAAGATTTATATCTCACTCATTTGTGATAATGTTTTCAGATTAAGATGTCACTTATCACTTTAGCTATTGACTTTGAGATCATATGGCTAGATGTCCTGGGGCTGAGCCCGGTCCAAGTTATTCAAGATATCCATATCATCCCCTTGAACAATCAAGGAGGGAGCTAAGATGTGGCTTATGCTTAAATAATGTTTAAATGTCACCAATGTAAAACATCCCTAACATATTCTTTTTTTGATGTAAATTGTAAATGAGATGTTGGATGATACTCTGGTATGATAGTTGAAAGGTGACTTTTGATGTAGTAGCCTTAATTCTCATGTGTAATACATACAAAGTTGATTTGGCCATGATA
The DNA here is from genome assembly GCA_019955255.1 of Castanospermum australe. Classification (NCBI taxonomy): domain Eukaryota; kingdom Viridiplantae; phylum Streptophyta; class Magnoliopsida; order Fabales; family Fabaceae; genus Castanospermum; species Castanospermum australe. Next base: position 933,341 of record NSJW01000429.1, read on the forward strand.
TTTGTGTATGATTTCCTCTTAGATTCACCTTAGTTAAAAGTGGCTAATGAGATATTTAACATCCTTGAAACATAACCCAACAAGTGAGGAAATATGTTTAGAGGTGTTAATATGCACCAAGACAAGTAACCAAAAGCATAAAAAGCAAGAAAAACAAATGAGGCTTTCTGCCTGTTGGGCATCTAGGCACTAGATTCTAGGTGCCTAGGTGGTGGCTAGTTCAAGATTGGGTTATTTTCTAGACCCTAGGCACCAAGCGGTGAAATCCTAACGCCCAGGCAGTGAGTGTGCCGAGAATTTGTGCCATTTTGCCTAGAAAGGAACCAAGTTTAGGGAATTACATGGATTCTAAGATAATCTATAAGTTACTTCTTCAATCAAGCATGATATAAAGGTTAGATATCAACTAATTATGCAAGGAAATTTTATTTGATTCTAAGTTAAGTCTTAACAGAACCATAGGGTTAAACATGAGTAGTTATCCAAAAAAAAAAGGCATTGGATTAATTGTAATTAATAATCTACCATAAGATAACCTAATGATAACTAAACAAGAAGCAATTAACTAAGTAAGCGTGTGACACAAGACCTCTAAGGTAGGGTGTTACAAACTAAATCAAGATGTTGTCTAGACTCCACCTAGAAGATTAAAGAGAGTTCCTAAACCTACTGAGTCTACTAGATTCATTGATTATTTTATATATATGCAGGAACATGAATTTAATTTAGTTGAAGACTCTGATCCTATCTCTTTTCAAGAGGCCATTTTCAATCCACATAGTTCACAATAGTCGGTTGCTATGGAGGATGAACTGGCTTCTATGAGAAAGAACGGCATTTGGGAGTTGGTGGAGTTACTTGCTGGTTGTAGGACTGTTAGATGAAAATAGGTCTTTAAGACTAAATGTGAAGCCAAAGGTGAAATAAAAAGGTATAAGGCCAGATTTGTTGCAAAGGGTATAATTAGAGAGAAGGCATTGATTATAAGGAGACTGTTGAAAGAAAGAAGGATCATAAAAACCCTTAGTTTGTGAGAACGAGTCAGTGAAAATACACTGCCTCTGTATTGAATTTTATAATACTTGTGTACAATAAAAAAGGAAATAATGTAATGATTCTATTACATAATCTACGTGACTCTAACATGATCCTAATTGATTCTAACACTCCCTCTCAAGCTGGAACATGTAAATCATATGGACCAAGCTTGTTACAAATATAACTAATTCGAGGACCTCTGAGAGACTTTGTGAATACATCTGCTAACTGATCATTTGAATTGATAAAATTAGTGGTAATGCGTCTAGATAAAATCTTTTCTAGGATAAAGTAGCAGTCCACTTCTATATGTTTGGTCCTTTCATGAAACACTGGATTTGAGGCAATGTGCAGAGCTGCTTGATCATCACAGATCAGTTGCATTTGCTTAACATCTCTAAATTTTAACTCTTGAAGCAATTGTTTCAGCCATATAAGTTCACATGTTGCCAATGCCATAGCTCGATATTCTGTTTCTGCATTTGACCTTGCAACAACATTTTGCTTTTTCCTTTTCCAAGATACCAAGTTGCCTCCAATCATCACGTAATAACCTTGTGGTAGAACGCCTACCTGAAGGAGAGCCAGCCCAAACTGCATCTGTGAAACCAATTATCTGGGTATGTCCTTTGTCTTCACAGAGAAGGCCTTGACCTGGTGCTCCTTTGATATACCTGAGTATTCTGATCGCAGCATCCCAATGACTATCATAAGGAGCTTGTAGAAACTGACTAACTACACTTACAGCAAAGGAGATGTCTGGTCGAGTGATGGTAAGGTAGTTTAGTTTACCAACAAGTCTTCGATATCTTCCAGGATCCGACAAGGGCTCCTCCTGTCCTGGCAAAAGCTTGGTGTTTGGATCCATAGGAGTATCTACAGGTCGACAATCTGTCATGTCAGTCTCCTCTAAAATATCAAGGGCATACTTTCTTTGAGAAATAACAATACCAGTAGAGGATTGAGCGACCTCAGTACCAAGAAAATATTTAAGGCGACCTAAGTCCTTAGTCTGAAAATGACGAAAGAGGTGTTGTTTTAGTTGATTGATACCGTCTTGATCGTCACCTGTGACGACAATATCATCCACATATATACCACTAGAAAGATACTCTAATATTGAGGAGAATGGCGGTAGAATACAGAATGATTCGCCTCACTGCAGATCAAGCCAGATTGCTGAATGACTGTACTGAACTGTCCAAACCATGCCCGCGGAGACTGTTTCAACCCATAAATAGAATGATGTAAGCGACAAACTAATCCAGACTCCCCTTGAGCAACAAAACCAGGAGGTTGCTCCATGTAAATCTCTTCAGCAAGTTCATCATGTAAGAAGGCATTCTTGATATCAAGTTGGAATAGAGGCCAATGTCGCATGGCAGCCATGGATAGAAGAAGCCGAACAGAAGCAATCTTGGCGACAGGTGAGAATGTATCACCGTAGTCTAAACCATATATATCTGAGTATATCCCTTGGCTACTAGACGAGCTTTCAAATGGTCAATCTGTCCATCAGGGCTAACTTTCACAGCATACACCCATCGACACCCAACTGTGGACTTACCCTTAGGTAACGGAACTAACTCCCAAGTGCCACTAGAGTGTAAGGCTTGCATTTTCATCTACCATAGCTTGTCGCCACCCTGGATGGAATAATGCCTCACCTGTAGTCTTAGGAATGGAAACAGATGACAAGGAGGTGACAAAAGAAAAATATGGAGAGGACAAATGGTGATAGCTTAAAAAGGTATAAATAGGATGAGGATTACGAGTAGAACGAATACGTTTACGAATGGCAACTGGCAGACTAGCGGGAGGCAAGACCTAGAGCGGTAAAGGTGCTGGTTCAGGGCTAGAGTCCACCGGTACCACCATGGAAGTATCTTGAAGTGGAGGAGAAGAAGTAGTTTCGTCAGGATGTCCAAGTAAGGGAACAGGAAGAACATCAGACACTAAAGAATGCTCAGCAGGAGAAGATGAGAAAAATTGTGACTCCTCAAAGAAGATGACATCAGCTGAGGTGATATATCGGTTACTGTCTGGGTGAAAGCACCTATATCCTTTCTGAAGATGAGAATAGCCAAGAAAGACACACTTAAGGGATTTTGCTTGAAGTTTGTCCTGTCCAGGGGTTAGATTATGAACAAAACAAGTGCAACCAAAAACACGAGGTGGAATGGAATACAATGGTTGAGACGGAAACAGAATAGATGAAGGAATTTGATGATTTAAAACAGAGGAAGGAATGCGATTAATCAAATAACAAGCAATGAGAACTGCATCACCCCAAAATCGTAGAGGGACATGATTATGAATAAGTAAAGTTCGTGCTGTTTCAATGAGATGAGGATTCTTACGCTCAGCAACACCATTTTGTTGTAGGGTGTGAGCACAAGAGGACTGATGAAGAATACCCTGAGAAGCCATAAAAGAGGTAAAAGAAGAAGAAAAATATTCACGAGCATTATCACTACGTAAAATGCGAATAGAAGTATTAAATTGATTGCGAATTTCAGCACAGAAAGATTGAAAAACAGAAAAGATCTCAGCGTGACTCTTTATTAAAAATAACCAAGTGCAGCGGGAAAAAGTCATCAATAAAAGTGACAAAATACTGATATCCCATAGTTGTGGGAACACGACTAGGACCCCAAACATCCGTATGTACTAAATAAAAAGGAGACACAGCCCGATTATTGACACTTTTGGGAAACGAAGTGCGAATATGTTTCCCAAGTTGGCACGACTCACAATCTAAAGATGATAAAGACGACGACAATGTAGGAACCATTCAGTGAAGTTTGGAGATACTAGAATGACCAAGGCGACTGTGGAGGAGAGAAGGACTAACAGCAGAAGTAAAGGCAGCAGGTGATGAAGGGATGGTAAGATGGTAAAGCCCATGAGACTCACGCCCTTCGCCAATCATCCGTCCCGTATCCCGGTCCTACACATGAACAGAATTATTAGTGAAAGTGACAGAACAATGAAGAGAGCTGGTTAATTTACTGATAGAGATAAGATTGAAAGGACAACCTGAAACATAAAGGACAGAATCAAGAGTTAGAGAGGGTAGAGGAAAAATTTGACCAAGATCTTTAGCCATAGTTTTAGAACCATTGGCTAAGGTAACCATAGGGAGGGAAGCTGAATGACAAAGATGAGAGAAAAGACTAATGTTACCAGATATGTGATCGAAGGCACTAGAATCCAAAATCCATGGACCAAGGGAAGAATGGGTGAGGCAAGCAACAGAATTACCAGTTTGAGAAGCGGAGGCAAAGGTCGATGACTGAGCAGCCTTATACGCTAGATAACCCCCATAGACAGCAGCTGGGATAGTGACAGTGGGCACGTCCAAAGAGTCAGATGCCAGAACAGAAGAGTCTGACTGAGCAATATTTGCTGTGCGAGGGGGTTTCCTATAGAGTTTGAAGCAACATGCACGAGTGTGGGCAAACCTGTGGTAATAATTGCACTGTGAATGTTGACCTTTGCCACGACCATGAGACCCAGAACTGGCAGCAACAATGGTGGACATGATAGGCACAGAACTGCAAGAAACTCAGAAAAGAATAACCTGAGTTGAGAGCGGAAGACCCAAAAAATTACGATAGGAAACGTAGTGTCGGAGGTGGGGAAGCCAAACACCTATTGGAAGATCACGAACCACGTGGAAAGGGCTGGATCTGACCGAAAAATCCCTAAAGAAGTGGTCGGGGGAAACGGCGGCAGGAAAGAGGGCAAAACGCGCTCTCACGCGCGCTGAAAACACCTGCTAGACGGATTCCGGTGACCGACGCATGGCGGAGCGTCGGAGCTCCGATGACGGCGCGACTCCGGGGATCGGACGGGTTAAGGGAGACACGCGTCATGTGTGGGTCGGTTGCCGGAAAAACACACCTCAGATGCGTAGATCTGAGATGGAAACCGCAGGAGGAGAGAGAAAAACTGCCGGAGGAGAGAGAAAAATAACGGCGAGAGCAAAACCACTTCGGCTGGAAGAGGGGCTGTGATCTATGGTAGGCCGCAGCTAGAGTAGAACACAGAGCAGAACCACCGCGGCTTGAGCAGAACCACCACGCGCGACTGGAGCAGAATGTCGATCAGATCGGCTGGGGCGCTAGGTGTGGTTCGAAGGAAGGCTTCGGATGAGATAGTGAGAGAGTTAAAAAAAAAATGCTAGCGGCAGGGAAGTGAAAAAAAAAATTGGGTTTCTATCCCTAGGCTCTAGATACCATGTTGAAAGAAAGAAGGATCATAGAAACCCTTAGTTTGTGAGAATGAGTCAGTGAAAATACACTACTCTCTGTATTGGATTTTATAATACTTGTGTACAATAAAAAAAGAAATAATGTAATGATCCTATTACATAATCTACGTGATTCTAATATGATCCTAATTGATTCTAACAGAGACATTTTGTCCTGTCTCCACTAAAAACTCCTATGTATTGTGTTGACATTGGTGGCTCATTTTAATTTAGAGCTCCACCAGATGAATGTCAAAACAACGTTCTTGAATGGTGATTTATATGAAGATATGTACATGGATCAACTTGATGGTTTTGAAGAAAATGGCAAGGAACACATGGTGTGTAAGTTGAAAAGATCCATTTATGGGTTGAAACAGGCTTCCAAACAATGGTACTTGAAATTTGATGAGATTATTTGTTCTCTTGGTTTTAAAGAAAATATTGTTGATTAATGCATTGATCAGAAGAATAGTGAGAGTAAATTTTTCATACTTATGTTGTATGTTGATGATATTCTTCTAGCTAGTAATGATATGAACTTTTTGTGTTAGACTAAATAGATGTTGACAGTACATTTTGATATGAAATATCTTGGTGATCCTTCTTTTGTTTTGGGCATAAAGATTCATCATGATAGATCTTGTGGCATTTTTGGTTTGTCTCGAAAAAGCTATGTTGAAAGAATTTTGATCAGGTTCAATATGAAATCATGTAATTCATGTACATCACCCAATCAAAAGAGTGAGAGATTTTCTAATACCCAATGTCCTCAGAATGATAGAGAAAGAGCAGAAATGGAGAAGGTCCTACATGCTTCCGCTGTTGGTAGTTTTATGTATGCCAAAGTTTGTACACATCCTAATATGGCTTATGCTATTAGTATACTTGGGAGACACTTGAGCAAACCTGGTGTGAGTCATTGACAAGCTGTAAAATGAGTTATGTGGTATCTATAGGGTACCAAAGACTATATGTTTACTTACAGGAGGTCGTATCACTTTGCGCATAAGGGTCTATCTTTATGTTAGCTGGAAGAGCTGTTTCTTAGAAAAGTTCCAAACAGACACTTACAGTTACTTCGACTATGGAAGCAAAGTATATAGCTTGCTATGAGGCCACTCACCAAGCAATTGGATTGAGAAATTTGATTTTAGAATTTGGTATTGTGGAGGTTCTTCAAGCCTCTTACTACTTATTGTGATAACTCTATTATAGTAGGCTTTCCTCAGAACCAAAAAATACTAAATACTCTAAGCATTTTGACACCAAATATATATTTGTTAGAGAGAATGTTCAAAGTTTCAGACTAGTATTGAGCATATACCTACAAAACATATGATAGCAGATCCCAAAACCAAAGGTTTAGCTATTAAAACTTTTGTAGATCATGTAACCCATATGGGTTTTGCGAGATCTTTTTATGCCTTGGATTAGTGGGAGTATATTTTGTTTTATAACAACATTGTATTTGGTTATGACCTCTCGAAACCTTAAATAAATTTTGTTGCTATTATCATTATTTTGTTATTATTGCCACATGATATTGTTTATTATTAGTATGTAGTTTTGTTTATGTGTTTATTCTGGCACACTGTTAGAGACATTTTGGACCTAGTCTCATATTGTTGTGTTGAGATATTTTTGTTGAATTTCAATAAGCATCTTTGGTGGATGATATGACCATTTTGTTTGTAATTGTGCAATACATTTTTTTTTGTTTGTTTTTCCATATATTTTGTATTCTACATTTTGGTTAGGCCACCAAGATGTAAGTATCATGCATATACTCCTATTGGGTATGATTTTCTGTATTGTTAAGGTGCTTGCAATCTCATTTTGGACCAATGGTTGAGAGTGTTATCTTGATTTTGACATTTTGTTGTGGCCACATATTATTTAATTAATTTGGAGTACTATTTTATTTAATTAAATGGTCTGACTTATACTGTTCAAGCGGGAAAATGAAATATTATTTTTATGTGGACTAGCTTAAATTAGTACCATATTTTATAAAACCTAAATTAATTATATGTCAAAATAATTAGAACATATCATTAATTTTGATTTATCTCAAATAAGTGATCAATATTGTTATTAGGCCTTTTTGTTATTAAGCACTTCTCTCATGTAGATTTTGATGTTAGGCCTTGTGTATGGGCTAAAGCATAATGAGTAAGCTTAGCCCATTTTGTATGCACAAGGGAGAAGCTTCTATCCTTAACCACTTAGAGTGTGCAATTGCCACATTGATATTGACACAATAGAGGAAAGCTGCAATCGAAAAAGGATAGTTTCTTTTCCTCACTCACACACAAATCTTGGATTTCCATATGCTTCTTTTGGTGATTTCTCCACATGGCTCAAATGGATTCTTCTTTTTTCTCTTACTTAGGTAATCCTGAATCCTAAACTAAATTTTGATTTTTTTTTTTATATTCCATGATATAAGGTTAAAGATTATGGCTTCTGCAATGTTTTGTCAATTGTTTGAGCAAATAAAATTTAACAGATATCCATAGTTTAGTAATCATGTATTTGTTATCATTAAAACATAACACATTAAACTTTTAGAGTAAACAAGACTCATATCTATTAAGGATAATTAATAAATACTTACTTAATATGCATATATCCTACATTCTATTATTTAAATATAAAATTAAAAGTAAACTACTTGTTTGTTAAGTTGGCAATTTCTTTTATAATAAATACAAGAATTTGACGACTGAGGTAAAATTCTGCCTTCACCAAACAATAAAAAGTTTTAGGTGAGTCTTATAAAATAATTAATTCAAATTAGAAAAATTTTTATCTTAGAAAAATAAAGAAAACCCCATCATCAAAATTAATATAGAATGGACAGAAGCGTGACAATATTTGATGTCAATCAATACGCTTAACATGTAATGTTTTAAATTTCATTTTTCGAAATGTTAAATCCATACTAACTGTGAACACCATTTATTTATTTAAAATAGTGCTTCTAAGTGAGATACGATGAACAACAAAGACTGTACAAATAAATTGAAAGGTAGAATTATATACTTTCTCATCAATAAATTAACCTTACATTTAATCTAGTGAGTTATAAATATCGAGCATCTATGATGGAGAAAACCTTGGATTACTTGTGACAAACAAAAATACTGAAGAAAATTATATAAAATTGGTTAGTCAATATAAAGATAAAGTAACCAAAAAAAAAAAAGAAAGTAATAATTGAGGTTGCCACCAAACAATTTAGAGCCTATTTGTTTTAACTTGTTTTCAGCGCGATGTTAGTTTTTAAACTCACTTTTGCATGTTAGCCCGTAAAACAAATGGTTCCCTAACTTTGAATGACAGGTAATGAGAGGAATGCAAAAGAAATAAGAAGAAAGGGTAAGAGTTTAAGAATAGATAGCAAAAGAAAAAAAATTAATGAGAAATTATTTTTCCTTTCTTCTTCTCAAAGACTCAGTTTTTGTTTCTTCTAAAATTGAGATGTAATGGGAGGAACTAAAAAATTTTATAAGTTAAAAGTAAATATTTGATATCTTTATTCCTCATATTAAGTATCTTTGTATATTTTTTAAAAAATTTAAAAAGTTATTAAGAAAGTTGAAAATTATAATAATTTTGTTATGTTCCTTAATAATTGAACTTCTAAACAAATGTAATGAAGTTGTGTTCTGTTTCCTTATCAATCTTCCAAATAAAGGAAAAGTAGCTTTCGTCCATTCCTTCCCTTAAGTTCCTTTTTAGTCCATCCCCACTTATTACGTTTTGTTCCATTGATGGAAAATCATTCAAATACAATGTAAAAAGCAACAACCCTATATGGCAATCAATTAAATAAAAAAGAAAAACGCAGTAATGATGATATTAATATTAGAACTAGATTTGTACTCATACCATACAAGATGTATTTGTTATAAAAAATAAATAAAAATATTATTAATTAATAATAATTTATAATACTCATTTAAATTAAAAGACTAAAAAACTACAGAGTTTACCAAATTAAGACATAAATAAATTATTATAATTATAACTATTTGCTGGTCATGATAAATAAAGAATAATCAATATATGATTTTGTTTTAACAAGAGAGAACTTATCAAAACTAATATTTATTGTGAGATATTCTCTGTCATTATATTTAATAATCATATAATAGATTTATTAAATTCATATATTAAAAAAAAGCTAGAGATATAGTAAACATGATTAGTAACAAAATAATATAATTTATTATAATTTATATATTAGTTATAAACTCAAATAAAATTAAACATACATTGATGAAAGTGTATCAAATGACAACAGGAATAGAAATATACAAAAGTTAAAACTCTTAAAAATATTAATTAACTCATTTCAAAATGATTTCAACCAAAAAATATTAACCCATTAATGTTTGGCAATCAATCAGGTGATGATATGCCAAAATAATAATAATAATAAAAATATAAAAAGGTAATGAATAATGTGATATTAAAAAAATACTAATAAGATTTGAATTTTAATTACCAATACAATCAATCTGTTGATATATAAAAAAAATACTAATAATGTATTTGTCGGTAAAATATAATTTTTTGTGATAAAATTTATTTTTTTACACAATAAAATATGAATTTGAATTAATATTGTAAAAAGCTTAAGATTATTTCATTTTAAAAAATATCATGATATTAGAAAAAATTTTCTTAATCAATATATAAACCATTCATGCTTTAACAATATTAAAATATGTAGAAACATTCTATAAATCGAAAACAGAACAATATGAAAATAAAGAACAAATTTAGTCATGAAAAATATTATAATATTAAAAACTAAGGCAAAACAAAGAAAACTAGTAATAGGCTTAAAATAGTTTTGCAATAGGTTAAAGACTTCAAATTACTTGTAGTTTGAGGTTGAGATATTATAGGAGGTAAAGAACTTTGTTCCTTATTATTATAAGAATCATAGACTAATTCTATTTTGACATATTTTTGATAGCTAATTTCATTGTCAATTAATTTTTAGAAAGAAAACATTTCAATCAAATTAAAGATAATTCAAGATAATTATGTTAGTAAATTAGAATTGAACTGTTAAAAATTAAATTATATTATAATACTATATCAGTTTATGAAAAATTGTAAAAATTCATACATGATGACATTTAGTAAATACAAAAAAATAGGATTGATTTGCTTCCATATGAGAAGACACCATAACTAAAAAAACCTAATATTAAATTTGTTTGATTTTTTTCCCAAATTATTATACTAATTTACGTAGGTAATTTGTGTAAGTCAATTTTAATTGATAAATTTTGAATTTTCTTAATATGTATCTGCATTAAATTTATAAGAAATAAATTTATGAGCGGGAAAAGAAATATTAGGAGAGATTCTTACTTTTAGTTATTATAATTAATAAATTTAACTTCTTTTATATATTCAAACAAATATAATTAAATATGAAATTAATTAATTAAATATGAAATTTAAAATATAATTAAATATTTTATCAAGTAATTAAATATGAAATTTAAAATTTGAGTGTATAAAATCTCATATTTAAAAGTAGCTTAATATTAAATTTATATAATTTGTTTTCTAAATTATTACACAAATTTATATATGTAATTTATGTATATAAATTTTTTTGACCAATTTTTAATTTTCATAATTTGTGTTTATATGAAATTTGTAGAAAAGAAATACATAAACAAAAAAATAGGCTGTATAAGTAAAAAAAAAAATTTGAAAAAGACTTTTACTTTTAATTATTATAATAAATTGGACATACAGTCACAAATGGGGAGATAATTTAAAAAAAAAAAAAAAAGACAAATGCACTAAATGGTAAAGACAAAGATCTTCAAAACCAAAAGAAAATGATTGCATGATTTAGTGAGGATTTTTTTATGACAAAATAATAAATCATAAAAACGTATACTTTAAAATTTAAAAGCACTGTTTGAAAAACAGAAAAAAAAAAGATTGCACTATACATAAGATTAATTTATATCATTTAATTTACTATAAATATGTCTCTTTTGCCTTTTTTTTTTTACTAGATACTCAATCACGCATTCCTTAGCTTTAGTATTGGGATTAAAATCTTTTTTTCCATTTTTTTTATTCTCTCATTTAAACGTTAACAATTTAATAAAAAATATTTTTTTCTTAATTAATAATAATTTTTTTTTCTAAAATAAGATATTTTTCTCAATTAATAATGTTTTTATATTCTCTCGATTTAAAATAAATGTGCCTTTAGTAAAAAAAATTTGTTCATATTAAGTATTTTTCTTAAAGATCAAAGTAATATTAATTGTTTATTTTTCAATTCTATTCTTATAATAGTAGTGTGTAATAATTAATATAATAAATAAGAAATTAATAAGATAATATAAGATAATGATATGTAATAATTAATTATTATAAATTAAGTAAGAGTAATTTAATAAAATATTTCGTAATTAAAACTTATGTTTTTTTCATCTTTATATTTTAAAAAAATTTATTTTTAATCGAACTAATAATGATTAACTCTCAATAAACTCTAGATGAAAGGGAATTTTTTAAAAAAAATTTATGTGGAAGAAAAAGTTAATAAGAAGAGTATGTGTGTACGTGAGTTGAGTTGAGTTAGATTTGAGATATTTTTACACTCAGCCTACTCATCAAAGTAACGAGTTCAGTTGGATTAAGTTGAGGGATTTTTTTGAAAGCCTGAACCAACCCAACCCACACACGAGTAGATTGAGTTAAGTTAAATTCGTGAGTCTGACATGCATTTAAAAAAAATTTATCTACTAAACTAAGTACCGAAATTAATATATAATTAAAATTCATCATATATCATAATAAATAATTTAATAAATCTCAATAAAAGATAACATAAAAAGTTTTAAATAAATTAAAGCTTAAATACAATAAATCACAAATCATAAACATAACATAACAAGTATTAATCTTAAATATAAAAAAATAATATAAATATTAAAAATTAAATATAATAAATTATATAAAATATAAAAAATGAAAAAAAAGAACATTAAATTTAATATGTTAAATATTAAAAATTAATATAATTTTTTATTTTTAAAAAAATTAAATTATGTTCAGTCGAATGAATTAGAATTTTTTTTAATTTACAATTTAACCTATCATCATTAAATTAAAAAATTTTAGACTCAATTTAACTTATAAATTTAATCTAATATATCAATTATAAATTAAATTAAATTAGAATTCATGAATTTACGAGATTATTCAATTTAATAAATACTGCTAAAGAAGAGCACACTGTAGAGAGGGCACGTGAAAGTGAGATTCTGACAGCAAGAAGGAGAATTCAGTGTATGGGGGTGCAGGTGAGTGTCTCTTTTTCAGGAAAATGGATGCCAAAGGTTGTTTCCGGCCAGCTGACATGACAGTGACACAAGTACGGTAAGGGTTGGGTGGGGTAACTGAGAGGTTATCACATGGCCACCGCCTTTTTTTTTTTGGTCAGGATTTTGTTAATACGGGTGTTTAGAATTAAATAATTAAAAATAAAAATTATTAAATAAAATATAAAAATATTTAAATATTTTAAAATTTTAAAATATATTTAATATTTTATTTTTTAATATATACATCTTTAAGATACACCTTAATAAAATCTTATAAGAATTTAAGAATTTATATGAATTTATTCTATGACCAGAATAAGAGGCAACATGGTATGAAATTTTAAAACGGGAAAATTTTTACTATTATTTTAAAATGGGATAAATGTTAAAAGGTGTGTGCATTTTTCAATTTTTTATATTTAATAATTTATAAATTAACTAATTAATGAAGTGAGAAATTATTATCCTCATATAGAATAAATGAAAATCATAATTTACTTCCCTTAATTGAATGCAAAACAATTAGACACATATAATATCATATTTGATATAATTATTGTACACTTTCTTTTTTTTTGGGGGTAAGAATTGTATATTTATATGTACTGTATAGATTAGCTATCATTCTTGTGCAATATTCGAATTTATGCATATTTTAAAATGAGTAATGTTACACAATCATAAAAAATAATCAGAATTTTTTACAGAATTTAGATAAATTAAAGGAGAGTTATTAGATGAAATTAAGTAGTGAGAATTATTCACTAATACAAGGGTCTAAAAATATGTAAAATCATTATGACAAGATAATTCTGATTATATAATATTTTTCTTTAAAATTATTTAAAAAATTATTTAGAGTACTCACAAGGGTGCGATTCACCAATATGCAAGCTGAAACCTTAGTAGAACAAACTCGACTTATAATATCAAGGGTTCGAATCTTTTTACCTAAGATTAAGAGATTTATTTAATATAAGTAACAGAATTGTAAATGACTTTTTTTACACTTAGAAATATGTTCAAAAGGATAGGTATGGCTCAATTCATAATTGTATATGAATATGATTAATTCCACTTCCAAAATTGGTTCAAAAGATAAGTATTATTAAGACTAATTAAATGAATTTCATATAATTGTCATAATATTAAAATCATCAAGTAATTTTGATTTAGTTAAAAGATCTTCAACATCAATAACACTTATTGCACTCAAGTCAATTTGACTCTATGTATTAATTAAAAAAAATTCTGCAAAAATTTTAATTATTTGGATTATTGTCCTTTACAAGTCCCAAATGGTACTACTTTTTTTCCCCGCTAAACCAAGTTCATTGTGCATACTACCTAATGCAGCTTCTCCTAATTCTTCATGGTTTTCTATTTTGTAATTTGTCTTCTCTTGTTGAGAAACATGGCAAAGAGAAGGGAAGTTGAGAGAAACTAAAACTGAATCTAGATTGAAATGGTGAAAGTGAGTGTACAAGGCCATTGACATGGCTTATATACATGAGCATACAGAATAAAAAGTAACTAAGTGATAACAAATATCAAACCAGTATAACCAACTATACTGATGGTAACAGCCTCCGCAAGTTTGAGAATGCGTATTCAGCTTTCCCAACTTGGAAAGAGTAATACAACAAACACAAAATGCAACAAATCAGGTTGTAATTACATTGGCTAACAAGAAATAAAGTCTTAAAGTGAATGAAAAGTAAGATAATAGCCAACTCTTAGAAGTCTTCAACCATTTGATAGGTCCCATCAATCTTGTTCTAGCATCCACGGCACATGTCCAAAATCGAAGCTCTCAACCATTAAAAAATGAAATATGAAAATAAAATTTGAAACAAATTAAATGAGTGAAGTGGCTAGAATGCACGAATCCTTCTCCTCACTTTGTCAACACTCAATTTTGTCTGTGCCAATAAATTTATTAGAAGAATCTTACAAAAATGGGAGAAAGAAACAAAATAAGGAAGAAAAATGACAAAGGCATGCAGCCGAGAGACTGAGGAAAAATGGACGGGAAATTTTCTTAGAATGAAGGGGAATCCTGGGATTTTTGAAGAAAGAATTAACGAAAGAGGAGTGATAGAAAATATAGAAAGAAATTAAAGAAAATCATAAAGAAAAGGAAAGGGAAAAATGCAATAGGGCTCAAGGTAGTTACAAGGCCATTGATATGACTTACATACATGAGCATATAGAAAAAAAAAAAGTAACTAACTAATAACAAAACTATCAAACTAATCCAACCAAGTGAAACTAGTGGTAATACCTCATCCTCAGCTCCTGTGGCAAAGCAGCCAGTGTTCAAAATATGGGTTGCAATTAAGATAAGAGAATCCATTTTTCTTTCTTTCTTTTTTTTTTTGTTTTTTCAAAATAACAATTGGTATGCATCCCTGCCTAATATATAAATTATATATAGGCTGGCAAAACTTAACACTAGAAGCTCCTATAGATCCGACCAAATCCTATGTGAGTTCTTGATATGAATTATTTTCAACATGCTTTCAGGGTCATCTGCTGCTCTGCGCTTGGGCCTCCCTTTATCTAACACCAATAATGCCTGTTGGTATCCATCATTGCTTTCCTTCCTTTTCTCCTCACTTGTAGCCATCCCATCTGTAGTTGCAATTGTCTTGATTCCAATCATGTTGAGCAATCCATCTCACAGCTATTTATCATTTTCTTTAACCACTCTAAAAAATGTATGAATCCATGTGTTTTTATTTAAGAAGTATGAAAGCGAGTTTGTGAATCTTATTTCTTAACTGATACTTGATAAAATACTTTTATAAAATTGTATTTTTATATTTATAAGAAGTCATTTAACTCTCTCTCTCTCTCTCTCTCTCTCTCTCTCTCTCTCTCTCTCTCTCTCTCTCTCTCTCTCTCTCTCTCTCTCTCTCTCTCTCTCTCTCTCTCTCTCTCTCTCTCTCTCTCTCTCTCTCTCTCTCTCTCTCTCTCTCTCTCTCTCTCTCTCTCTCTCTCTCATATATATATATATATATATATATATATATACACACGATAATATAAAAATTATATGTAACTTTTGTTTAATAAAATTAGGTATGTGAAGTACAAGAAGGTTTTTTTTTTTATTATAAAACAAAAGTTTTTAGAGATAAATACGTTGTTTTATAATTAATTGGCATGGCGTGATACAATAAATAAATGCTTATTAGTGAAGAATTATCACCAGGAATCCAATTCAAAGGTAGACGCAACTCGATGCCAGTCTTTGTTGGTAGGCTATTATATTTACGTTTAATTGGAGTTTTGATCGTTTTATTTTAATAAAATAAATTATTTAATTTTTATTTTAAAAATAAATTATTTAATTTCTATTTTTATAAATTGAGTAATTTTAGTTTTTTAATCAGTGCATCGTTAAAAATTTAATAAAAAATATTAACATAGTATTATAAAATAAAATTTTCCATTGGAAATAAATATAAATAATTTAAATATATTTGATGTAAACATAATTTTTTAAATATTTAAATTAATTTTAATAATAAAATTAATTTTTTAATAATCTTATTTTTATTAATATTAATTTAGATATTTAAAAACTTATAACATTTCGCGTGCATTTAAAATTCTAGGTGAATGATTTCATGTTGTGATGGAAGAGAAAGGCACGTAGGCAGCTCCCATAAATGCCGACAGATTAATTGGTGCGATGTGAAGTCTGTGTCCTGCCTCCCATTTCTGCTTCTACTCCCAATTCTCCAACCACATTCTCATTCCACCACCACTCCACTCCCCTTTCCCCTTTTCTCCTTTTCCCACCCACCATATTCATATTCCATTTCCCCCACTCTGCTCATGTTTATGCCTATACTTTGCTAACATAGCCAGCTAGGTAAACTTGTTCAACATTTTTCAAATATTACCTCATTCATACATAATAAATTTTATGGTATGTTTATACAAATTTTATCTATAAATTTTTTTTTTATTTTTATTCTCATATCAAATATTTATTTAAGAATTAACATGTGTTAATCTAAATAGAAGTTACTTTGGTCCCTTAAGTATTATGTCAAGAGTTTGATTTCTTGTGAATGTGAATAAAGCATGAACTGTTAGTAAGTCTCCCTCTTACAAAAAACACGACAAAAAGTTGAGAGATTAATTCTTTACTTTTTGAAATGAGGAGATACTTTGGAGCACGCAAAAGGATTTTTTTTTACATTAACTGTCTAGCCACTATTTTTTTTTTTGGTAAAAATATCTAGCCATTTATCTCTTGCATGAAAGAAGAAAATATAACTCATACTGTTATTATGCAATAACACCCAAAAAAAAAAAAAGGATAGAAAAGGACAACAGAAAAGTACGGTTAATGTAAAAGTAAACGTCTGAACATCATATAGATACAAGTGTTAATGGAATGGGAAGTATTTGAAAGGTTTTCGAGAGTGAGACCCCTCTGTTATTGATGACCACATGTCCACATCCTCTTCCCCATCTCTTATCTTCTCCTCCGAGCTCAAACAAATGAAGAATGCATATTTTTATTCTTATTAAATAATTATTACAACCAATATAAATAAATACAATCTTAGTTATTAATATGCTCACGGGTCATGCAGAGATTCCATGTCCAATAGTCTCATAGCACAACTCAAATTCCAAAAATTAAAAAGAAAAATAAACTGGTAAGGAATTTAAAAAAAAAAAATGGAGGAGAGGGATGTGGAATTCGACGAGCAAGAAGAGCAAGAAGAGGAGACGGGGGTCCCGGAACCGCCGCCGAGTTACGACTCGCTCGGCAACTCGGCCGCCAGGTCCAAAATGGGTGGCGCCGTCGGAGCTGAGGGAGCTGCATCCGCCATCACACCTGGACAGAAAGGTGGGTCCACTGGGACAGTCAGATACAGGGAGTGCCAAAAGAACCACGCAGTCAGCTTCGGTGGCCACGCCGTCGACGGCTGTTGCGAGTTCATGGCGGCGGGAGTGGATGGCACGCTCGAGGCGGTGCTTTGCGCCGCGTGCAACTGTCACCGAAATTTTCACCGCAAGGAGATCGACGGGGAAATGAGCTCGTATCACCAGCAGCGGCGACAGCAGCCGCCGCTGCACCACCAGTACCACCACCATTTCTCCGCTTACTACCACCGTGCGCCACCGCACCCGGCTGCTGGGTACCTCCACCACCATTTGGGAACTCCGCAGATGGCGCAGCACCAGCCCTTAGCTCTACCCTTTGCGGCACCGGGAGGGGGACTCAGTAGAGAAGAGGAAGACGTGTCAAATCCGAGCAGCAGCGGCGGCGTTGGTGGCGGCGGTAGCGGTGGTGGAACGAAGAAAAGGTTTCGGACAAAGTTCACGCAGGAGCAGAAGGAGAAGATGCTAGCATTTGCGGAGCAGCTTGGGTGGAGAATCCAGAAGCATGACGAGGCTGCTGTGGACCAATTCTGTGTGGAGAACTGTGTGAAGAGACAAGCGCTCAAGGTTTGGATGCACAACAACAAGAACACTCTTGGTAAGAAACCCTAATTTCGATTCTTTCTCCCTTTCAATTTTTAGGTCAAGATGGCTGGGCATTTTTGGTGTCGTTCTCTCTACAACAACACTACTGGCTAATTTTAGTATGAATGGGATGAATGGAACAAGAGAAAGAGAGAAAGAAAGCTTGTGTCTGTGAAAAGAAAAAAATAGAAAAAATTGTATTGTAAAATTTTAATGGGGATCAAGCCAAGGTTCTAACTCATTCCTCATTTCCTTAATTATTTTAGTTATTTTCCGTTTAATATTTTTTATGGGATTTTAGTGGGTGGTGTTTTCCAGTTTTATATTGACTAATGAAACCTTCAGGTAGCAGGCATTAGGTGAGGGATAAAATGATCAGGCTAACATGAACTCCTGTACACACATTAATTGCGATTTCTCAGTAAAGAGAAACCAGCTAAAGACAAAGTAACTTGGAAGTTTATGAAAAAATTTGCAAGTTTTCATCATACCGTCATGTGATAATGAGCATGAGAGTATGCAATGGAGGAATGCAGATGAGCCCAGAGGATAAATTCCAATTAAGTTGAATTTAAGGTCATGCAAATGCAAAGCTATTCAAATTTGCTTTGTTCTCGTTTCACATCCGTCATCTTTTCCTGCTTTTCCTCCTTCTTACCGCAGCAGCTTTATTCTCATTTCTCTCTCATATTAATGTCTCAAACCATTTTTCTTTCCATTCTGAACACACGAACGGGAGCTGAGATTTCACAAACTATTCTAAGAGTTTTATGATCCAAAGTGCAGGGACACTACTTTGTTTCTGAAATTGAGCTCGTTCCACCATTTTGTGTTGCTTAATTTTGGCGTTATTTTCGCTTGCTTATATCTAATATTTGTTGAAGAAGGCAATACCTCCCCTTCCATTATCAAATTGTTCTTTAGGCTTTCAGTCAACTTCTTCCCTTGAGTTAAGTCGCTGTTACGTTAATTCTTTTTTTTTCTATCTCTAGAAAAAAATGAAGAAAAAAAGCTCTTGATTTTGTGTCATTTCAATCACATTCTAATATGAAATTTGTTATTTTTATACTTTTTTACATTAAATTCATACAACTTTTTCATTAAATAAAAATACACTTTTTAAAGTTTAAATATATTTTTCAATACATATTCTTTTTTTTCTTCCTCTAACAATATGAAAAGCGTATGAGTTTGGTATACAAACAAAATTCTTCTCGTATATGTCTGGTCAGAGTGGTGTGGAAAGCGAGAAAGTAATGGAAGCACAAAATTAACTAGGAGTGGATATTGACGCGGCAAACTCGTACACTGTTTGCCAGTTAGATCACAGATCAGAGTCTTGCAGATCAGACGTGCAGAGCTTTTTCTGATTACGATGAACGGCATCCTTACGCTGTTCTATGCTTTTCCTTATCTATTTGTTATTTTGTTCTTTCTTTTTCTCGTAACTGTTTTCAACATTTCAACTAATTATATTTTGAAAGAAAAACTCATCAACAAATGACCTGCGTAGGTTTAGTTTTAATTTCAAATGCTGTTGGTTAGCTAAGCACTGACAACTTCTCTAGGTCTGTGTGTGCATGAACAACCTGGCGGAAGCAGGTTGCTTGCTTGTTTCTGAGTTCCTAGCTTTTTCGTTTGAAAATTGTTTCTTGCACATGATTTTTATAAAAATATTCTTTCACTTTAGTTTTATATTTTTTTATACACATATCCTGATTGGTAAGTAAAAGAGAAATGAACTTAATTTTTTTTTATTTTTTTTATTTTTATTATAAAAAATAAGTGTACGAAAAAAATATAAAAATAAAATAATTATTATTTTATTACATCATTCTTATATTATTTTTTTAGTTAAAAAAAATACGCATTTTAACATACTCTCTTTGTTTTTTTCTTCAAAAAAAAATATATAAATAATTGTGTTAATAAAATGATGTGCAATAAACATTTTCTTAATTAATTGGACTTGCTTGCCAGCATCTTTCCATCCAGAACAATCAGTGTTCAGCTGTACCTTGAAAATTTTTTCTTTCAAACCCTACTTTTTGTATAGTTCCCAACACAAGGTTTTGTATTAGCTTATTTTAGGATAAATATTTATTTTAGTCTCTTAAAGATATAGATGACATCCATTTGCTCTTTTAAAAAAAGTTGACATTAATTTAGTCTCTAAATAATAAAAAGTAGTATCAATTTGGTTTCTTAAAAAAAGTTGACATCAATTTAATCTTTTAATCATAAAAAATAAAATTAATATAATCTCTTAATTATAGAAAGTTACATCAATTTAGTTCTTCAATCAAACATTTCATTATCGGTGTTTTTATAGTTCATAATATAAAAATTATTTTAATATCACTTTTTATGATTGAGGGATTAAATTATGTTAATTTTATTTGAAAGACTCTAAATTGATGTCATCTGTATATTTGGAGGACTAAAATTGGTATTTACTCTTTATTTTATTAGTCATAGTATTATTAAAATTGACAACAAAATTAGAGAGTTGATTATATAAATTGAACTAAATTGGTAACACAAATTTTTACATTTTAAATAGATTATAAATAAATAATAAATTTTATGACATTTAATTTGATGGAGGAAAATTTATAAAACTTATGTACTCACAAGATTCAGTGGTAAACAAGTTAGAACTCGAATAGGACAATGTTTACTTACAATAGAGAATACTATGTAGTCTCACTTCCCCGAACATGGTTACACTTCTTAAGAAAAAAAAAAAAATTGTAACACTTACGTAGTCTTTAAAATGATGTGGTGATGCCTGGGAATGCTGTACGAGCATGCATGACGAATTTATATTCACAGTTTCGAAAGAAAGACTTCCATCATCTTGTTCAGGATTCATAATGAACATGCAAGTTTGATATCTATAATCTAAAAGAGTTGCAATTGTTTCCAAACTACCATGTGCAATACTCAAATAATTTACTGGCAATCTCCCTATCTGAATATCGTACTGTCGAAGGTTAATGACACGGAATTAAATTGACGAGACTTTGATGTACATTTACAAACAAACTTTGTTACTGGTGGCCCTATAAAGTATTGGGGTTTGGTTTATTTCATCATGCACATTAATTCATGTCTAACAAGATTAGCTTACATAAATTAATATCTTGTTTAAGGGATCGTACTTCGTTATGTTCGTGTCCTCCTTCAAAGAAAGTGAGCTGGTGGAAGAGAAATAATGTAGGTAATTAGCAGGATGTTAGATGTTTAAATCTCCATATATCATCATTGAATAAAAAAGAAAAACCAATATTTAGTTAATTGTTTCTCTTATTAAGTGCAAGAAAATGAGACACGGTGATGCATAAATGAAATTAACTATTTTGTTTAATTTAATAGCTGAGTGCCTCTTCATTATTTTAGATAATGAGTAAAATTTAATTATTAGATCTTGCATTTGCGGTTAGGATTAGAACAAAAAGTTATGTAAATTTTTTTATGATCATGTGACCCTTAGGGTATGTATGGATAAAGGGATTTGGAGAGAAGGGAAAGGGATGGTAAATTTTTATTTTGATTAAAAATTATCTTTATTTGTGAATTTTTTAAAATGAAAGAATAAAATGAAAAATTATCAAGCAACCTTCCTATCCTCTATTTTTTATTTTTGTAAATATTTTATAATTCTCCCGATTTAGAAATGAAAAATCAAATCTCCCTTTCCTTTCTCTCCAAACTTCTTCAATTTATCCAAACTTGCCCTTAAGTAATTTCTAATCCTAATTATACATTTATATTTCAATAGTCAGTATTTTTTATTATTGGATAACTTTTTATAAAAATTGAATTTTATCAATCCAACTAACGGATTGAAAGTTTTCATGAAGTAAATCAAGCCTATAAAATTTTATGAAATTTAAAAATTAATTGGTACTTCATTACATTATTTTATATTAAAGTATAATATTGAGCCCGTTTGAATATACTTTTTTTTAAAAAGTACTTTGTTCAAAAAAAGTGCTTTAACACATTTTGAAGTGTATTTGGATGCAACTTTTAAAAAAAGTAAAAGTTAAAAAAAATTAATTTACCTATTTTTTTAGAAGCTAATAATCTCTAGCTTTTGAAAAATGTAAAAGGAGAAGTGATTTTTAATATAATTTTATAACAAAAATATCCTTTTACCTTTATTAAAAGTTACATTTTATATCATTTCTTTTTCCTCCTTATAAACTTTATTTACATAAACCTATAGTTTTGTGAATTACATTTTAAACAACGCAACTTTAAGTCATTGTATCTTAATACCTTAAATCGAATTATGATCTCAATGACTATACCATTTAAAGAAAGTAAGATAGAACAATATCAGCAATATGTTGTTAAACCTTTAGGTACATAATTATATATGTTTTTATTACCTAACATCTCATTTTTTATAATGCTGTTACCATGACATACTTAAAAATCTTACCGTCCCTATTATGCTAGCATTTTATCATATTTTACGTATCATAACTTATCATATCTTGCATTTAGATGTCTTTTTTAATAATTTTGATATAAATAAAGTGCTTATATTCTTTCTTATCCAAATAAATTTAAAATTTTTTTTATTATTTAAAAGTATTTCTTAAATATTGTGTCCAAATGTAAAATTACTTTTTCTTCAAAAAAAAGTCTACTAAAATAAGATATATATAAAAAATACTTCTTTTAGAAACTTATCCAAATGAGCCTATAATTTTATAAAATAAGTAAATGTTAATTATTATATTAGATTCTTAATTTTTAACTTATCTTAAATTTGGTATTTAAATAATCATGGACGTCGGTGAAATTTACATTTAAAAAAAAAGTTATCTGTATACATAAAAGATTGTTTCACAGAGGCAAAATTCATCAAAACTACCACGAGAAAAATCAAAGAAATATTAATTAGAAACTCAAATTTCACAATAGAGATTGGTTTAAATGGAGAGAAAGTGATGAAGAATTGAAGACCAAATGTAGAGAGAGATAGAGACACTGATTAAAGATAATGCATTAGGTGAAAAGAAAAGATAATGCATTAGTTATACTAACGGTAACCTATTTGGTGAAAGGAGCAACATGAACGGATGCTTGACTTTTTTTGTTTCTTACCTGGTTATTCTTATATCTTTTGGGTGTAAAGACTAATTTCTCTTAATTCGATCATTAGATTATCGGACTCAACCTAGTTCACAGATTATTTTTTTTTCCTTTCAAGGATTTTTGTAATAATTTTCTTATTTAATAATTATGGATGACGACTCTATTTTCTTTTCAATATCTCCCTCCATTCCATTGTAATGCATTTTGGTCATGACATTTAACATATTTTCTAAGTTAGTAAGGTTCAATGGATAACCAAAACATATTTTTAACCGAATACCCCTTTAATCTCTTTGAAAAATATTTGAACTGTTTGAAAAATCTTTTTAACTTGGCCTTGACATATTAAATTTAGACTATTCTTACAAATAGGCCTAAGTCCTAAAATAAATGACCTTGATGTGTTCTTGTACTTTATCTTCTTGCAACTAATTTACTCTTTGTTATCCTCAAAATCCATGTGAGCATATTGTTCACAGTGCATACACATCTCAACTTTTCATTTGTAGTTCACAATTGATTCTGTATTTAGTCCTGTCGTCAATAGAGATCTGTGCTGGTTAAATATAAGTGTTACAAAAAATAACCCAAGGTAAACAAACAGTCAAAAAAAGAAACATGTGGGTTAGAGAATTCCAAAAGAGAACTTACTCTAAATGCTAAGCACCATACAGAATCAGACACCTCATATATAATTGTGTGGACTAGTAATAAATTCTATATTGTTCAAGATAAACCAATCTTCACCATCTAAATTAAAGCAGATATAATGGAAATTTGAGTTTTTCACCATTTAGTGTCTAACACTGAAATGAAATCAATATCCTGTTCTTTCCATCCTTTTGTCCAAGCATACTTGGGACATCCTTCTCTCAACTGTTCAAAAAAAAGCAAATGCAAAAGAGAAATTGAACATGTCATCTACGTGTCTTGATCATCAAAATGAAGAAAAATGTAAATGAATGAGAAGAGGTTATATTTCCATTAATTTGTGTTAACAATACTTTTTTGACAACATATGTCTTCTAGTTATTAGGAGGGTTGTTATACGTACATAAGTGGACTGCAAATCAAATTGTGTTTACGCTTAAGAATATTTGATCCCATCAATAAGGTGATTGACTGCATTATGCAGTCTGTTGTCTCCTAAAAGAAGCAACTAGGAATTAATTTAGGAAACATCATGAGTTCCCATCATGCATAGCATTCTGCAGATGTAGACTATTGTAGAATGCATTATGCAACAGATGAGGGTGCCTAAGCAATATTCCCTAGTACATATTGATCCATATCATTAGCTATTTAGTTCAAAAATTTAATGATATATAAAGTATCCCTCGCATCAGAAACTTTAAAACACCCAAAACTTTTGATAAGAGACCAAAAACAAGAAATATGGGTAACCAATGGGCATAAAACCTCATTTGCTTTACAAGTAGGTCTACGCAAGTGTTTGTGTCATATAAGTAATAAAGTGAATATATATCATTCCCTCATAAATTTGTATTTATACTAATACTAAGTACAAAAATTAAAAAATCTTAACCTTATTTAAACCAACAATAAAATGAGCAAAAACACCAAAATATAATAAAAATTAAGAAAATAAAAGTTGCAAATTGGAAATCAAAGATAAATTTAACCAATGCAAATGAGTTTGGGATTACAATATCCCCTAATATTACACTTGAAATCCCTTGATTCCTTTTTATCTAATTTAATGATCATGAGTTATTAACTTAGGAATTTAATTCTTTTATATGCATTTTTCGATGGTCATATAAAATTATACCTCTTAATTTACTCCCTATATCCTTGTGACAATAAATTAAAAAAGGAAGCATTAAGATCAAGCCTTAATTAAGGTTATACATGATTCACAAGTATATCTCTATCTTTTAAATGAATCAACTCATTCGATGCCCAAATGATTTAAAACATGTGTTATTCTATCTAAGGCTTAAACCCAAAAATTTTCTTTTTCCCAAATTCAATTCAAATTTACTTAATCACTCTAATTGGTGGTCAATCAATTAAAGACATGAAAACAAGATGACATAAACAACTCAATTCTCATTAAAATAAGAAAGAAGGGGAAAAAAATATCCAAATTGCATAACAGGTTCAATTGCAATCCTAGAATAAAAAACGTAGTTCATAATAGTAAATAGAAATAAGAATAAGAATCCAAGGAATTTCACCAGTATGACAACAAGAAATCAGAGGAAAGAATCAAATAAGAAGGAGAAGAAGAAGAAGAAAGCAAGTAATCCAAATCTTCAATCTTCCAACTCTTGGTTTTTGAGATCTTGAGGGCTTGAAAGCTTCTCGCCGACAATAGAAGTATACTTTGAAAAGTCCTAAAAGATATATCTCTTGTTCCCTAAGATTTCAAGAGTTTAAATCCATTTAAAACACTCAAATTGCACTAGTGTCGCAACCTCAAAGTTCTGGTGCTGCGGCGCTTGCCTCCTCTTAAGTTTCAACAGCATTTTTTGAATTCAAAGCTCTATTGCGTCTAATTGGTAGGGAATTGGCTCTTGACCTCAAGAAATTGTAGTTCTATGTCTCTTTCAATAGGATTTGGAATCACCTCATTTGGACTTCTCTATCTCAAGATATCATCATTTCACTCTTCAAAGGTTTGACAGTTCTGACAGCATCATGTTTTTGTTTTGCATGCTAATTTTCACCCTACAAATGGAAGAACTGGTTATGATGTCTTCATTAAAGTTGTAGATCTCTTTCTTATCTTTCAATAACCATGAAGATTGGCTCAATCCGAGTTCTTTATCCAGAGTTATCCTGAAAGGAAGATAGCAAGGTTTGAATATCTTTCACCAAAATTTTAGTGTTTCAACTAAAATTTCACTAAGTCCTTAAACCTTCACTTCCTCTTGTCTTTGGATCCTTTTTATAGCCATTCACCTACAAAGCACAATATACCAACTTGAAAGTAGCATCACCAATGATAAAAACTCATGTAATTTGACAAAAAAGAACTTAAAAATACTGAATAACAATAAAACAAGTAACATAAAGGGAACTTTTATTAAAATTAGAATAAAACTAAGATTTTTACTGTAAATATTAAGGACATAGTGTACTTTAATGTACAAAATGAGACTAAATAACTTTATTTTCATAGAGTTATCAATCTCTTTCTTAGAATTGCATACTCATTGTTATATATATGCCTTCAAAACATCCAAATTTAAGTGTATAATTTTGAATGGAAACACACATGCCCTACAGTACTGCTTTCCAAAAAATTCAACAAAGTCATTTTTAGACATCTATTAACCATAATGACACAACAGAAATTTGGACTTCAATTTATATTTCAATAAATTTCTATGTGTTTGATAGAAAACAATAAATCCTGTCAATGTATCGACAAAAAATTGTCTTTCTTATACATACTCCAAAGGGTTCTGGGAAGTGATGGAAATAAAGGGCACTTCTCCATTAATATTTTGCTTTTTGATGGTTAATACTTTGTTAATTGGGTAAAACATTTTCAAATAGAGTGCTATTGGAGTGTACTAAGATGATTGAACACCATTATTCTCTTCCACGTCTACTAAGCTGTACTAAAAGTGGTTCAAAATTGTAATTGAAAATGAGACAGTAGCTATCACAATCGCCTCCGAAAGGCACGACAATAGAAATGCAGGCAAGATTTGAAATAAAATGGAGTTACCACAAATAATTATTGGGTAGAAAAATTATTGAAAAAACCCTTAAAAATTAAAGAAAAATAATCTCTGAACCAAGTCAAGCCTAATTATGCATAAGGAAATGATAGAAAGTTAATCCTATGCATCTCTGATACATATGTCCTAGAGATAGTTACCCTAAATTAATTGTGCAAATTATTAATAACCTTAAAAATATTTATTTTACATCTTAAATAATAAATGACAAAAAAATAACTAAAGAATTAATTGAAAATATTTATAAGTTTAGAAATAAAAAGGCCACTCTTGCACAACGTTCAAGATAACATCATGTTATACAATAGACCCTTACGACCTTAACAACACTTGAGGATGGCATTATGAAAAAGCTTGTATTGAATGAAAAATGAAGTTACAGGGAAACTGAAATACTTCAACTTATATACATGACCAATCACACCTAACAGAAATTAACTAACTTAACAGACTAACAACAGAATAACAAACTTAGAAAATTAACTCTGATTAATTAACACAATCATTTTGTATCATGTATTACCCCCACAAGCTGGAGAATGGATGTTTAGCATTCCCATATTGGATTGAATCTCCATGAATGGTGTTGTGGTAAGAGCTATGGTGAACGTATCTGTTATTTGGTTTCAGGAAGAATTTGGCATAAGATGAATTAATCCTGATTGAACTTTCTCCCTGACTATATGACAGTCAATCTCAATATATTTGGTTCTCTTATGAAAGGAAGGTTTAGTAGCTATGTGTAGCGTTGATTGGTTGTCACAGTACAATAGTGCTGGAGTTGTGAAGTTGACATGTATATCCTTCAATAAATAAAACATTGCAATTCACAAGTTGTAGCTGCCATTGCTCTATATTCAGCTTCTATAGAAGACCATGAGTCAATAATTTGCTTTCTAGATAGCCAAGAAATGAGTGAATCTCCTCAAAATATACAAAAACCAGTAATTGACATTCTGATTTCAGGGCACCTTGCCTAATCAACATCTATGAAGGCCTTAAGCCTTAATTCTTAACCTGTGGGGAAGAATAAAACTTTTCCTGGTGCTACATTAATATATCTAAGGAACCTCATAGCTGTTTGACGATGAATTTGCATTGACTTTAAGAGAAATTGACTAAGTTGTTGCACTACAAAGCTAATGCCAAGTCTTGTTGTCTGATTAGACTGGACCAGAACTCTAGATTTTGATGGATGAACAACTGTTTTATCTCCTCTACTACTCAATTTCCAGTGGAGAAACTGAATAGAGGGGCTGAAAGTTACAATGCAGATAGAAAAGAAGAAGAAAAATCACAAAATACCCGAGTAAATTCGAGGATACTCGGTTCCTCCCTCTCAGTCCTCACTTAGTTCCTTCCCGCTTCTTTACTAGCTTACAGACCACTATATATAGCGTTGCACCCTTCCCTCTCCCGCCATTCTCTTCTTTTGAATTCATGCGGGACTCCCATCACACCTTCCATGCTTACTGAGGAGTCACGCGGAAGCTCAGCATGTTATGCAATCCGACTCTCCTTCAGTGCACATTGGCAACCGCTCACCCACCCGTGTGGTGTGAGTTAGTTACTCCTAGTTACCGGATCCTCATGACTGATGCAAGTTCTGATACCCTGCTTTTCCTGAACCGCCTCCTAACATACACCCTAGGGGCGTTATCAATACTCTCCCCCAGAAGTTTCACCTTGTCCTCAAGGTGAAAGGTTAGGAATTGAGTCTGGATGTGAGACATCAACTCCCACGAATTTTCACAGGCGAGAAGATCCTTCCATTGTATGAGGACCTCTTGATGACCAGTGTTATTGGTGCGGACAGCCATGACAGCCTCTGGTATCACCTATAATTCCATGTCTTTGGCGGGGAAAGGAGGCAATGGTTGACTTGTTTCTGAAGCCGCGATGGATTTGTTTAAGAGTGATACATGGAAGGTAAGATGAATGCAGCTCCCCTCCGGAAGCTTAATGGTATAGGCGACTTGGCCCACTTTGGCGAGTACCTCATACGGACCATAGTAGCGTGGGCTCAACTTTTGATTGATTCGTTGAGCCAGGGAACGTAGTTTGTAGGGCTGAATTTTGAGGAAAACCAAGTCCCCTGGTTGATAGCCTACTTCTGCCGATGCTTATCAGCTTGCAACTTCATACGATTTTGTGCCTGCGTGAGATTATCCTTGAGAGTAGCTAACATCTGATCCCTTTCAGTTAGCAGTTGATTAACCTCTTCCACGGCTGATGGTTTGGATGGTCCTTTAAGTATAGTAGGTGGGTCTGTCCCATATAAGGCCTTGAAGGGGGTAAGTTTGGTGGAATTGTGGTAATTGGTGTTATACCAAAATTCTGCTCAGCTGAGCCATTTAGGCCATTGTTTGGGCTTGGTGCCTGTGATGCATCTGAGATAAGTTTCCAAACATCTGTTGACCACCTCGGTCTGTCCATCCGACTGAGGGTGGTATGCTGAAGTAAACTTGAGCTTAGTTCCCATTTGCTTGAAACAGCTCAGTCCAAAAGTGACTGATAAAGAGTCTGTCCCTGTCGGTGATGATGGATGTTGGGATGCCATGTAGCCTGACAATGTCTTTGATAAAGACATCAGCGACCTCCTTAGCTGTGTTGGGGTGATAAAGGGTCATAAAGTGGGCATATTTGGTGAGCCTATCGACCACCACTAAAATGGTATCCACCTCGTGAGCTCTCGGTAGGCCCCCTATGAAGTCCATTGATATATCGGACCAGGTATGAGTGGGAATCGATAATGGTTGCAGTAGCCCTGCGGGTGATAACGTTTGGTATTTATTTCTTTGACATACTTCACATGCAGCGACGTATTGCTGGATATCCTTCTTCATACCCTCCCAGTACACCAATGCTGAAATGTGCTTGAAGGTCTTGAAAAAACCAGAGTGGCCTCCTATTGCAGTGTCGTGGAATTCCTTGAGAATGAGGACAGCCGTTGGGGATGTCTTAGGCAGGACCACACGATCCTTATACAGTAGCTGGTCACCTCTGAGTTGATAACCTGGATGAGAGTCGGGATGCAATAATAATTCCTGCATTACTCGACTTAATTTGGGGTTGGCCCGAACTTTTTCAACCAAATTGTCCAACCCTTGAAAGTGAACTGTGGATATAGCTGCAAATTGCATACGCCGAGATAAAGCGTTTGCAGCTTTATTGTCAAAGCCAGGTTTGTAGTGGATTTCGAAGTCAAAACCAATTAGCTTAGAAATCCACTTGTGTTGATCTTCTCCCATTAGCTTATGATCTGTAAGGAATCGGAGACTCTGTTGGTCTGTGTGGATGATGAAGTGTCTGCCCATCAGATAGTGTCGCCACTTCTGTACTGCAAAAACTACTGCCATGAGCTCCCTTTCATAAACTGATTTGGCTTGAGCCCTTTCAGACAGTCCTTGGCTGATGTAGGCTAATGGTCGGCCTTCCTGCATTAGCACTGCTCCAATGCCTAGGCTGGAGGCTTCTGTTTCGATTGTGAATGGTTTGGAGAAATCTGGGACTGCTAAGACAGGAATGCTGGTCATGGCCGATTTTAACTGTTCAAAAGCCAATTGTGCCTCCATTCCCTAAGAAAAATTATCCTTCTTGAGTAGGTTCGTCAATGGCTTAGCAATCTTTCCATACCCTTGGACAAATTTGCGGTAGTAGCCTGTGAGACTCAGAAAAGCCTCGGAGACCCTTCTGATCTTTGGGATCAGGCCAGGACTGCATTGCTTCTACCTTTTTGGGGTCAGTTGCTACCCCATCCTATGAAATGTAGTGGCCCAAGTATTCAATATGATGTTGCCCAAAGGCATATTTCTTCTTGTTCACGTACAGTTGTTGGTGCCGTAGCTGTTGCAGCACAAGCTGAAGGTGCTGCAGGTGAGACTATTGGTCCTTGCTATATATGAGGATGTCATCAAAAAATACCAGCACAAACTTCCTTAAGAACGGTCTTAACACTTCATTCATAAGTGACTGAGAAGTAGAGGAGAGCATTGGTCAAACCAAATGGCATGACCAGAAATTCATAGTGGCCGGTGTGAGTTCTGAAGGCAGTTTTTGAGATATCTGCTGTGCTCATCCGTATTTGATGATATCCATATTTAAGATCCAGTTTGAAGAACACCGTTGCGCCCCCTAGTTCGTCCAGTAATTCAACTATAACCGGGATAGGAAACTTATCTAGAATGGTGATCTTATTGAGTGCCCTGTAATCCAAGCAAAAACTCCAGCTGCCATCCTTCTTTCTTACCAGTATAACAGGACTGGAATATGGACTGCTGCTAGTCTTGATGATCCCAGCCGTTAGCATCTCCTCCACAATCTTTTCCAATTCATTTTTCTGGTAAGGCAGATACCGATAAGGTCTCAGATTTGGAATTTGGGCTCCTTCTCGTAGGGTGATAGCATGTTTTTGCTGTCTGGCTAGTGGTAAGCCCTGCGAGTTTCTAAATATGTCCTCGAATGCTGCCAGTACCGTCTGTAATTCTACCCAATCCGGGTTGCCCATTTCTTGTTCAGCTGTAACCATCTTGTATTCTACAATGTATCCTTCTCCGGAGTCCTGAAGGACTTTCATCATGGTTTTTAGGGATGCTGATGCTTTGCAGAGGGATGGTTCCCCCCTGATTGTGATCAATTCGTGAGCCACCTCCACCTTCAGAGTGAGATCTCTAAAGTTGGCTGGAATTTCACCAAGACTTTCTAACCAGTCCATCCCTAAAATTACACCTGCACCTCCTAACTCGAACAGATAGAAGTCCTGAATCACCTCCACTCCTTGCATTCGCAGGGCTACTCCTTGGCATACCCCTTTACTTCTTATTTTATGCCCATCCTCTACCTCCACCAGATATTCTGGGGTGTCAGATATCGGTAGTTGCAGCTTCTGGACTATCCTTTTAGCAATAAAATTATTGGAGGCTCCGCAGTCTACTAGGATCACCAACCTTTCTCCTTTTATCTCCCCCCACACCTTAAGGGATTTCTTAGAAGTCATCCCCATTATGCTGTGCATGGACAGTTGTAGCTCCCTACTAGTTTCCTCCACTTACTCCAGTTCCCTGTTCTCCTGTATTGCTTCCTTTTCGGGCATTTCGATCAGCAGAACGTGAAACTGTTTGTTTTTGCACACATGCTCCCGGTTGTACTTCTCATCACATATGAAGCAGAGCCCCTTCCTCATCCTCTTCTGGTACTCTTCATCCTACAACCACCTGGATTCCTTGTTTCGGTTGGTTCCTGATGCACCCTCCGCAGTTTTATTCCCTGTGTTTGTGGTCAGGGTCAGAGCCTTAGTTGGGATGCTTGCTCCTCCTTTCTGTATTTCGTTATTGTATTTTTCATCGACCTCTGTTGATTTAGAGGATGGGGCAGCTTTGTAGCTCCAGCCGGACATCTTGCCAACTGTTGTATTAAACTTCCCACACGTCCAGTTTTTCTCCTCAATCAACAACGCTTGATCCATTAGATAAGTTAATGAATCTAATCGATGCAGTTTCAATTCTGATCTTATTTCTTCCTTCAATCTGTTCAAAAATACTCCTCTCAACATTTTCATCAGCATGCCGCAATGGTCCAGAGATTAACTCAAAATTTTCTCTGAATTCTCCCACTAATCCCTTCTGACGTAGTCCAAGGAGTATCTCGAATGGATTCCCTACCAAACTCAGTTGGAACCGCCGCAGAAGAGCTTCTCTAAACCTGGCCCATGTGATTTCTACCGTACGTGCCTCCCACCATTGGAACCAATTCAGAGCTCTGCCTTCCAGAGCCAGAATTATGGCCTGGACTTTCTCTCTATCAGGAATAGAGTTGATAAGGAAATACCTCTCCACTCTATTTAGCCACTCGTAGGTGTCTTCTCCGGAGAAGAGCGGTAATTCCATTCTCCTCCCTCTGTCTCCCTGGTACATGGCTCTGGGAGTGCCATAACTTTGTTCTACCTCTCCTTCATCATCAGAATTAATCTTGGTTCCCCTCCGTGTGGTTTTTGGAGACTTTCCTCGATGAGTCTCATCATCTCCTGTTGCATTACTTCATTTTGTCTCTCTCGTATCTCCCTGGCCTGCCAATCTTCTGCTGCTTCTCTCCTCCATTGAAGGACTTCTTCCCTCCAACCTTCCATCGAACTCATGCTGCATTCCAAAGCTTCTATTCTGGCCTCCATGCGTGTGTGAACCATAGCACAGCTCCCAGATCGGGAGCTCTGATACCAGTTGATAAGACTGGACCAGAACTCTAGATTTTGATGGATGAACAACTGTTTTATCTCCTCTGCTACTCAATTTCTAGTGGAGAAACTGAATAGAGGGGCTGAAAGTTACAATGCAGATAGAAAAGAAGAAGAAAAATTACAAAATACCCGAGTAAATACGAGGATACTCAGTTCCTCCCTCTCAGTCCTCACTTAGTTCCTTCTCGCTTCTTTACTAGCTTACAGACCA
This sequence comes from Castanospermum australe, assembly GCA_019955255.1. Taxonomy (NCBI): domain Eukaryota; kingdom Viridiplantae; phylum Streptophyta; class Magnoliopsida; order Fabales; family Fabaceae; genus Castanospermum; species Castanospermum australe. The sequence goes on from NSJW01000429.1 coordinate 966,789, forward strand.
CTATATAGCGTTGCACCCTTCCCTCTCCCGCCATTCTCTTCTTTTGAATTCACGCAGGACTCCCATCACACCTTCCATGCTTACTGATAATTGAATTTTATCACACTTAATTGTTGCATTTGATTAATGATTTTAGGGCTGTTTAGTGTGTAATTAATGATTTTTGGTCTAAATTGGGCTTTAGGCTTTTAATTGGATTTAATTTATTTTTCGTGCTATTTTTTCAGATTTACACTGTTCCAGTATTTTGATCATAACTTTTGTTATAGCTATCCGATTATCTTATTCTTTTTTCGTTTTGCAGATAACTCAAAGAGCTACAAATGGTATTAGAGGCTTGAAGGCCAAATTCGGACAAGAAGACAGTCAAAATTGGAGCCAAAGTTAGTCACGAAATTCTAGAGCTATGTTTAGTTAATTGGGCTTAACTTTGTAATTAGGAGTCCAAATTACATGGGACCAAAGTCATTAGTTATGTTTTTAATTTGGGCCAGTTTTGGAGCCCTGACCCTGTTTACTTTTAGGTTTAAATAGCATATTAGGGTAACATGAACAGCAGCTTTTGATTTTGGAGAAATTTCAGATCTACACCTCTTCTCTTTTCTCTCATCTTGTTCATCTTGTTCTTCTTTTTCTTTCCTTTTCGTTTTTCTTTTTTTCCCAGCCATGGTAGGCTAACTTTCCATTCAATCAACCCATGAGTTGAGGATTTTGCTGTTGAATCCAGAGGACCCGTGCTCTCCATGAACTGAATCCGTTTTTCTTCCCCTTTTACTCGAATTGAGCAACACGATTGTGTACGTTGAATCCGAGCGGATGAGGTTTGTCCATGAGGTTTGTTTATGATTTCTGTATTTTGATCATTTAGGGGAAGGGATTAAATGTTAGATTTAATATTTAGGTTGATTAACCCAAGGGACTTAAAATCAAAACAGGTTGAAGTGAACACTATGTGATGGCATGAGTGAACACGCCAAGAGTTTGATTAAATGCTAGGTGATTGTCTAGTAGAGAGGGTTCCTATATGAATGCAGGGATTCCGATTTGTTTAGGGTCAACCACGAGATTCAGTAATTTTTTGTCCAGTGACGGATGTCCTTGAAACTTCAATTCTGGGTTGGTTGATTGCTTTTAAATTGTTAATTTCGTTTTATCTCTTGCTTTAATTTTCTCTTGCTTTAATTTTAATCGAATTAAAACCCCGCCTGTTTATTATTTTTGTTTTTAATTGAGTGATTTAGTTCTATGCAAAAGTCCTTGGGAGACGATCCAGGTTATCCTATATTACAAATTTCTTTATAAGCCTGGTTAATTTGAGTGAGTTCGACAGTTCACGTCAAATTTTGGCGCCGTTACCGGGGAATTTTTGCATTGCTCTTTTGATCTTGATTATTGCATATTAACAGCAGATTAGAGTAGAGTAGCTGCATTTCATTTTATTCCTTGTTCCACACTTGAGTAGAGTAGAGTAGCTTAGTAGTGTCGAAAGTGTCAAAAGTGTCGCAAGTGTCGCATAATTGGATTAACCTGTGAAGTTAGGTGCTTAGGCTGGGTATCCAAAGTTTATCCACTATCCTGAGCAAAACTAACCCCGTTGGGGTTAATCTGGGGTCAAAAATATCGAAATTCCTTCATCTGGTATGAGTTTTCTTACTAAATTCTATCGTTTAGACCACTTTTTCATTTTTTTTTTTTTATTTTGTGAATTTTAAAAATCACCAAAAAATTATAGAAAATAAAAAATACATTTTAGAATTTTACTATGGTGGTCCCATAATTTTTAAAATTCATTTGATAGTGTTTCTGATTTTATTTTAGCTAATTTCTTAGTGTAGTTTACATATTTTATATGCTGTTAGTGTTTTTGCCTGTTATGCCTTATGCTATATGACTAGGAGTAGTAACAACACACATGACCTGATTGCTTTTGATGCTGAAATAGAGAGAACATTGCATGTTGCTAGAAGGGCTTCTAGGCTAAGTCATAGGATTGTTATTGAACTTGATCCTGAGTCTGAGCATATTCAGCATATTGAGCATTCTGATTCTGTTCCATCTGTTAATTTTCCTATTTTCTTATAATAGTGTGGATTTTACTTATTCTAGTAATAGTTTCATTAATTCTGAGAGCATGGACAATAGAACTTTAAAGGAATTGGTTGCACCTGACGTTAACTATCAACCCTTGTGCATCCAATATCCTGATCTTGATGCTGACTTTGAGCTTAAATCTGGTCTTATCCATTTGCTTCCCAAGTTTCATGGCCTTGCAGGTGAGGATCCACATAAGCATTTGAAGGAGTTCCATGTGGTTTGCAGCACAATGAAACCACAAGGAATTGATGAGGAGCAGATTAAATTGAGAGCTTTTCCTTTCTCTCTAGATGGAGGAGCTAAGGACTGGCTGTACTACCTTCAACCCTCATCCATTGGAAGCTAGAATGACATGAAGAGATTATTTCTGGAGAAGTTTTTCCCAGCCTCAAGAGCCACTGCTATCAGAAAAGAGATATGTGGCATAAGGCAAACAAATGGAGAGAATTTGCATGAATACTGGGAGAGATTCAAGAGGCTATGTGCAAGCTATCCACACCACCAGATATCTGATCAGTTGCTGATAGTATAACTTCTATGAAGGCTTGTTATCCACGGACAGAAAATATGGTGGATGCAGCCAGTGGTGGAGCTTTAATTGATAAGACACCTACTGCGGCCAGAGAATTGATAGCAAACATGGCAGCTAATTCCCAACAATTCGGCACTAGAACAACCAGCAGTAGGGTGTTCTCAATTCAAGCGCCCCCAGTCCAATATCACAGTGCCCGAAACCAGCAATAGTATCCGGTGCAAACCACCAGAGACTGAAAAATAGACTAGACGAATTGACCTCATTAGTAAGGCAATTGGCAGTGACACAAACAGTGCATTCTCCTATCCCACAGATAAGCAGACCATGTGGTATCTGTTCTGATCCACTCCACCCCACTGATGCTTGTCTAACTCTGCAAGAGGGCATCTCTCCAGACCAATCAGTAGCTGTAGCAGGAGTCTTTCCTATAAAGCCATAGTATCAGCAGCAACATAATCCATTTTCAAAACACTTATAATCCTGGCTGGAAAGATCATCCAAACTTAAGGTGGAACCAGAACCAGTAGAATTTTCCACAATACCAAACATAGGCAGTTTGCACAGCACAAACAAAATTCCCAACAGTTTGCACCTCCACAACCAGTGCAACAGCAGCCACCAGCCCAACAGCAGACCAGTAATGGTCCTTCACTGGAAGATTTAGTGAAGCAGCTTGCAACGAACAATTTACAATTCCAGCAGAGAACTGAATCTTCCATTCAGAATTTGCAAACTCAGATTGGGCAATTAGCAACATCACTGAACCAACTCTAACCCCTAGGGATCTAACAACTCTCTTCCTTCACAGACAATTCCTAATCCGAAAGGGGAATGTTAGTGCTATATCCCTAAGGTCTGGCAAGCAATTTGAAGAGCCCAAGCAAGCTGTAGTTGAGGCTGAACCAACCCTAGAAAAGGAGAAGACTGATGCTAAGAAAAATGAAACATTGAAGTAAGGCAATGATGAGTCTGAAACCCCCATCCCTCTACCTTTCCCTCAGAGAGCCCTTCAATCCAAAAAGTTGGCAGAGAAAGCACAAGAGAATGAGATCCTAGAGATGTTCAAAAAAGTTTGAAATTAACATCCCTCTCTTAGACGCGATTAAGCAGATTCCCAAATATGCCAAATTTCTGAAGGAGTTATGTACCAACAAGAGGCGACTGAAGGGGTATTTATTGACAGAAAAATTTCGTCTCTAAAACTATTAAAATTCGTGTCTAAGCATGTAAGACACAGAATCAGACACGAAAACCATTCCATCTTTGAAATGGTTGTTACTGACTATTTGGACATAGAATTTTGAGTCTGTGTCTGATCTGACACGGTTCATGTGAAAAATAAAAATTCTGTGTCTGAAACAATGTTGGGTCCGTGTCCAAGGGATGACGTGGCCCGAGTTTAGACAGAATTTTTTTGTCTTCAAATTGTGTCTGATTATTTTATTAATATAATATCAAAATAATATCCTGCTTGATTACAGACACGGTTTTAGAGAAGAAAAATTTCTATCTCTAACGGTACATAATTTTTTTATAATTTTTTTTATTTTTTCAGCGTTTCCAATTTAACCAATCAAAACCCAAATATATAAATAGCTAAATTCACATAAACAACCAAAATCCAATTTCAAACTAATGCAAAATTATAAAATTTAAATTAACTTAAAAATAAACAAAATATATATTGTTCACATAAGATAAAGTATCCAAAAATAGTACTATATATAAAATAAAATGTATTAAATGTTCATAAAATTAATCTAAAGTAGCCTATCATCCCCTTCACTAGCATCATCATCAACAGCATCGTCCCCATCCATTTGATGGTTGCCATCAGAATTTGGAGGCCTCTCAGAGTGTCTATTAGCCAGCTCCAGTCTCTACGTAATGGTGTGGATCATCTGCTACTGAGATTGCACCGTATTGTTCAACTGTGTGATTAACTTCCTCATTATCTGTATTTTCGATTCAAAATAGCCATCAGATGTAGATGAGGATGAGCATCTAATACTGGCAGTGTCTGCCCCTAATTTGCAAATATGTCCTTTTTTGTTGACGTCCCCAACAACATCAAAGAAGATGCTGTTGTTGGATTCCTGATTGGTGCCCTCATCTCTGGCAGTTGCTAGCATGTCCCTCTAATCACATGCTTACAATACTCATCCTGAAAAAATAAATGTAAGTTCTATTAATATTAATATGTTATATGGAACTGACAATGATGAAATCTTAATTACACTTATAGCAATCTGGTTACAACAAGCATTGATCCACACGCCTGGCCTCCCTTTTAGCTTGTGAAGATGTTCAAACATGTCCCAAGTTGTGGGATCTCGTTGTAGTTGAGCCTTCCACAAGAAAATCACCAAAATTAGTATAAGATATTTATATCAGTTCATAAATAAAGTTAATGAACTTAGCATTGTATACTAATCTTTTTTGTGCTCTGGTGTTGGGATTGATCCTCTAGTGTGCTTGGATAGTCCTTCATCAGTTCTTCTATTCTAGCTGTTTTTCCTGGACTTCTCCAGCCATGCAGGATCATGCCACAGTGCCTCCAACTGATCCCTAACATTTATAGGGATCAACTTGCCCTTGTTTGCCCCACTGCGGACCTTATTCATTGCATTTTTTAATGAGTTCGAGCCATTATGGTTAATGCACTTCTTTATTTGATTTTCATCTTGGGGTTGCTACTTATATTTTTTTCTGCATTTAGACAAAGAACACATTAGCCATAAAGAATATATAACTAAATTATAAAACTTGTAATTGAATGAATAATTAAAATAGTCAACATATTACCCCAACTCAGCCCACCACATATCGTAGACTACTTCATCCACCTCATCCCAGTTTCTCCAAGTCCTCTCAGACTTGGCCTTAATGATGCTAGTGATGGTGACCAGTGGTCCAATTAGAGGATCAAATCTATAAATGGAAGAAATTATAATTTTTGTGTTGAAAATTAAAAGTATAAACAAAAACGTAAAATAAATAATTAAAATACTTACATCAATCTAGGTCTCAACCTAATCCATATGCGGCCATTTGCATCAGTATTGTCCCAAACTATCTATGGCCCCACCATTGATGATGCTTCATGGGCATGAGAAGAACAGCCAGGGGAAGCAGTCGTGAGAGGATGGGGTGGTGGAGTATGCGAAGATGTATAAGGATGGGGTGATGGTGTTGGCGAAAGAGATGGAGCAGGAGAAGGACATGGTGTAGGAGAAGGAGTAGGTGCAAGAGAAGGAGTACCTCGACCCCTCCCTCTCCCTTTAGTACCTCTAACTCTACCTCTATCTGCTATTCATATATGTATATATACATGCAAAATAATATAATGCAATAAATTTGAAATAAAATAACATTCAAATATATAAAGCTTATTGCATAACTAAATTAATACAAATTAAAGTATGAAAAGGTACATTATTAATAGAAATTCCTAATTGAATTCAGTTTCATCAATGTTTTTCATCTTCATCTTCATTATCATCATCGTTATCGTCTTCTTCCTCTTTATCTTCTTCATCTTCTTCTTCTTCTCCTTCTTCCTCTGTTATAAATTCCACATCCCCATCTATTTCTTCAGTCTCATTATGATTGAAAGATGATCTTTGCATTTCATCTGCTTGACCTTCTTTATCAACAAGACTTTGTTAGAGATTGTCACTTGCAACTATTAAAGGCATTTGTGGGATTTGATCTTCATTATATGGATAATCCGTTTTAGAATCTAAAGACTGAATTATATTTCTTGCCTTAATTTTTATCACATCTAACCACCCTTGTTGCACTCCAGGATAACGTGTATAATACACCTATTTTGCTTGTTCTACTACTACAAAGGGATCATAGTTCTTGTATCTCCTAGATGCTCTAAGTTCAACAATCCCATAATTTATATCAATCTTTGTCCCTTGATTTGGAGGTGGATTAAATTAATCACATTTGAATAAAACTAACTTCTTAATTGGCCATCTAGTCTACTCTACTTCGATAATATTGGTTAAGACCTTATAGTAATCATTCTCCATTGTCTCATACCCGTCTCCTCGAACACATACACCACAATTTGTTGTGACCATCCTTGACTTTGATTTTTTATCCCAAATTTATAACCATTTACAAAATACGTATGAAATTTGGTAATATTTCTAAGTGTCCCCATGCCAAACTCTTGAAAAGAGGATCTTCAACCATGTTTTTTGGACTAAGCACCTATATCACAAATTCTTTCAGTAAATTCCATTAATGAATTAAGTGAAAATGTGTATGTATAGATGTGTTCAAGATAACGTACATACTTTTTAAATCAATTGGGGAATGAAGAAGAAATTTTTTGTTTATTTTCGCATCATTGATGTCAGGGACAAGTTCTTGCAACATATTTCCATATATGCTGCAACGAGATCACAAATTTAAATATATGAGTGAAATGAAATCGTTAGAAGATATAAGTATTTAATTAAAGTATGATTGAGAACTTACACCAATAATGACTCAACCTCAGGACAATTTAGGAGTACATATAATTTTGCAGCTTCGATTTCCTTTTCATCTAAGGTAGTGGATATGTGCTTTCCAAATGGTCGGCCTTAATAATTAAAAATTGACAACGACAAATCGGATGAAAAACCTTCACCGCCATTGTCATTATGTGGCACTCTTGTCCTCTTAGATGGTACATTAGGTGGATAATAATAAGATACAATGTGGAAGTTTCCTCCACTATATTAGCTTCACAAATGGAGACTTCCACAAAGGCAGGATTAGTGACCTTATCTTTCAAAGTATTTATAAACCTAATACAATTAATTAAAAATATTAGTCCAAGAACTATTATATATATAAGAGTTGAATTGACAAGAGATAGATACATGACAACCTTTCAAAAGGATACATCCATCTATATTGCAAGGGACCACCTACCTTTACTTTGTAAAGCAAATGAATTGGAATATGCTCCATTGAGTCAAAGAAACTTTGTGAAAATATTTGGTCCAATTTAGACAAACTGATTGGAATTTTATTTTCCATCAAATGTAATTTATCCTCTCTCAAAAGTGATGAAGTTAATTCTCTAAATAATTGACTGAACTCAGTAAGTGTATTCTAAATGGGCTTGGGTAAAGTCTTAAATGCCACTAGGAGTAAACATTGCATGAATACATGGCAGTCATGACTTTTCATACCAAACAACTTTGCTTCCTTTATGTCAACGCACCTAGCCAAATTGGAGGCATACACATCTGGTAGCTTCAGTTGTTTGACTCATTCACAAAATAGCTAATCTTTGCTGCTTAGTTAATGTGTATTGTGCCTTTGTTTTTTTTTAAGTTTTCCACCTCCAACATCTTACAGCTCTAGATTTCTCCGCCTACGATATTCAGTCAAGTCCAGTCTAGCATTAAAAGTATCTTTTGTTTTGTCCTTAATATCCATAACTATGTACAATATGTTAAGAAATATATTTCTCTCAATATGCATGACATCCAAATTATGTGGGAGAAGATTTGATTTCCAATAAGGGAGTTCCCAAAATATGCTTCGCTTGGTCTAGTTATGATTGACTCCATACTCTGTCGACTGTTCTCTTTGTGATTCAGAAATGTTGGGTATATTTCTAACCCTTTCCCATATTGGTTCACCAATCAACCTATTCGAGGGCAATGATGTCTCAACATGTCACTTCCTAAAGGCATTTTTATTCCTTCTATAGGATGATCAATTGGCAAAAATTGTTGATGGCAATCAAAAAATGACGTCTTTCAACTATGTTTCAGGGTGAATGCTTTTGAAAGCTCTAGACAAATTGGACAAGCAAGTTTTTCCATTGTCGTCCAACCAGACAACATCCCATATACAGGAAAGTCATTTATCATCCACATCAAGGTTCTTTTCATGACAAAAGTTTTGTTTGAGTGATACATCATAGGTAAGAACTCCCTCATTCCACAATAATTTAAGGTCATCTATAAGTGGCTGCAAATACATATCAGTTTTACATTTTGGATTAGATGGGTCAGGAATTATGATGCTTGAGAACAAAAATGCTCTTTTCATGCACATCCAGAGAGGAAAATTATAAGGAGTAACAACTACTGGCCAACAAGAACAAATTCTACCAGTTTTATCAAATGGAGTAAACCCATTAGCATATAACCTTAACTTAACATTTCTAGGATCTTCCACAAATTCAGGATAAGTTGAGTCAAAATGTTTCCAAGCTTCTCCATTAGAAGGATAAGATAAAGAACCTAGCTCTCTCTGTGTCTCATGACGCCATCTCATTTGACTGGCTGTCTGCATTGAAGAATACAATCTTTGCAGCCTTCGAATAAGTGAGAAACACCACATTTTTTTCAAAGGAGCATTCTTGACCTTACCCCTTCTATTGATGTGTTTATAATGGTGCTCACCACAAAATTTACAACTATGCAAATTTTCATTAGGAGGATAATATAACATGCATCCATTAAGGCAATAGTCAATTTTCACACATCACAAGCCTAATTCAAATACTTTCTTCTTTGCATGAAAAAATTTTTTGGGCATATGTTTATCATTTGGCATTGCATCCATCATAAATTGCATCCAACAATTAAAGCAAGTCTCAGACATGCTGAAATCTGTCTTCAAACTTAGAGCTGTTACTACAATTGACAATTCAGAATAATTATCACAGCCGCTCCATAGCGAAGCTTGTGTAGCCATCAACATATCAAAAAATTTTGCAGCTTCTAGGTTCGAATCTTCATTCATCTCTTCCCCATAACTAAATCCTTGTTTCTTAATCACATTGCCAATTGAAGGTCTAGCAACATCCATAACCATATGTTCATTGTTATTGAAGTTTTCCCCTAACCCGCTACTACTATTGTATGAATTGTCTATAACTATAGGAGGAATGGGAGGCATTGATTCTCCATGATTAGTCAAATAATAACAATTACTTATAAATCCTTTGCTATTTAGATGTACCATGACATCATCAACTATGTGGTATTTTTTACATTTGTATTTTTTGCACAGACATCTCAACTTTTCTTCTATACTATATAGATCTTGTCTACAAGCGAATTGAATAAACTCATGAACGCCAGCTATAAATTCATTCGAAGTACTCCTATCAGGACCTACTCTTTTATCCATCCACTTACAATGCTTAGAAACTTTCATTATTCGTCTAATTAAGTACCAGACAGTTCATAAATACTTTTATACAATAAAACATATGCATAATTAACTAAATCAAATACCAAATTAAATCCACAAGCAAAATCCAAAATCCTACATCATTTAAAATTAGTTATATTTGTAAACAATAATTCAAATGATTCTGTAAAAATTTTGACAGCACCTCTCTTATAATATCAATAATCCCAAAATTTAAAGTACCTAATTTATTCAATAGTATGCAGTTCAGAATTACTCAGATATATTAGGCAGTTTAAAAATGAATACTAAATAGTTTAGAAAAACTTTTATACAATAAAACATATACATAATTAACTAAATCTAATGCCAAATTAAATCCAAATTAAATTCAGATTATATTTATCACAATTCACTCTTCTCCTCTTTAGTACGATTTGGGTGTTATTTGGTATGATTTCATCTTATTTAATTTATCCTAATATATATTTTAACTAATTTTTTGATTAGTTGATTCCTATTCCTTTTATTTTCTTTAATTTTTCCTAATATCCACTTTAACTAATTTTCTAATTAGTCAATGCCCATTCCTTCTATTTTTTTTAATTTTTCCTAATATCTAGTTTAACTAATTTTTTAATTTTCTTATCCATTCCCATTCCTTCTATCTTCTATAATTTTTCCTAATATTCACTTTAATTAATTTTTTAATTTGTTTGCCCATTCCCATTCCCATTCCTTCTATCTTCCTTTATTTGTCCTAATATCCACTCTAACTAATTTTCTAATTTGTGAATTTTTATTCATTCCATCTTCTTTAATTTTTCCTAATCTAATCTAACTAATTTTTTTATTTACTTGCACATTCTCATTCCTTCTATCTTTTTTAATTTTTCTTAATATTTAGTTCAACTAATTTTCTAATTTGTCAATTCACATTCCTTCCATCAAGCTTAATTTTTTTGTAATATCCACTTTAACTAATTTTTTTATTTATCCATTCACATTCTTTTCATCTTCTTTAATATTTCTTAATATCCAATTTTCTAATTTAGTTATTCCCATTCCTTCCATCTTTAATTTTTCTTAATATCCATTTTAACCAAGTTCCCAAAGAAATTTCAAAACAAAATTTACACCAAATCAAAGACTATAATTATAGACCAAACACATATATAAATTTATTCCATAATCAGTAACTGAACTTACACCAAACAAACTCACAAATTCTCAACAAGGTTGTCAATAAATTTGACGAAAGATGGAAGGAAAACTAACCTTTGAGGAGCCTTGCTAGAGGAAGTGAAGTGAGGAGGAGAGCTTTTCTGGCAGCAGTAGCAAGCTTCGTCATCGTCGGCAGCTGAAGCAGAAGGAGATCTGCTCAACCCACTACCATCCGTGCATGACTGCCACTGGAGAAGGGATAGGGAGCCTCGCCGGCAGTGGGCGATTGGAGAGGAGGGGGGAAGAGGCAAAGAAGGAGGGGGGAGGAAGGAGAGTTGGATGGGGAAGGAAAGGGAGGAGGAAGCGAGGCAGGGAGCAAGGTGGAAAGTTTGAAGGAATGGAGAAGTGTGGAGCCTCTTCGCTGGTGATGGAGAAGCGAGAAAGAGTGGGGGGAGAAAGGGGAGGAGGACTGGGGCAGAGGGAGGAGGGAGGAGCAGGAGGGTTAGGGTTCATCAAGAAAGAAGGAAATAGGGAAGAAGAAGGGGAAGAGAGGGGCACACAATGCACTGTTTAGCTTTATTTTTTGGAGACGAAATTCTTCCGTCTCTAAACCCGTGTCTAAACTTTTTTTTTTTTTTTTTATAAATTTGGCACACAATTTGGCGCTTTTCCATCTTTAAACCCTTTTTTTTTAAAAAAAATATTTATGAAACAATTGGACACAGAATAATTCCATGTCTGACTCTTTTCTTTCCTTTTTCATTTCCAATATTACAGTGAGAGATAGAATTTGGCTTGATTGAATTTTTATTTTAAAAAAATATACTTCTACACACAGAATCAAACATTGATTTATTAGAGACGAAAAGATTCAGTCTCTGATTCCATGTCTAAAGGTCAAAATACTCATTTGGTGTCAAGGCCATATTTTTCATGTCCATTTCTCTGTCTATGAGAGACAGAAAAAATTCCATCTCTGAATTTCATGTCTAGATTCTTTTTTTTTTTAGTAGTGAGAACATCATTGGATGGTGACCCAAACAAAAATGCCAAAGATCAAATTGTACAATAGGTTTTGTATTTACAGAAAATGAACTGTGGGAACTAAGCTGAACATTTCTTTTGACTTGATCTGAAGGTACTTCCACTGCATACAAGCCTTTCTTGACTTCAACAGTACCAATCATCTTCAAGGAGGTTGTATCATGTATATAACATTTGTTGTCATGAAAAATTAAATGAAAATTTAGTGACTTTGTGAGTTTAGCTATGAAATCAAGTTAAGCTTAAATTAGGGAACATATAGGACATTTGTGAGGAAAAGATCAGTAAATTGTACCATACTAGAGAAATGTGACTGGACTTGACTTCCATTATGTAAATTGATTGTAATAGGCTAAATTCTAATGTAAGTGACAAACAAAATTGATATTTTGACAAATGTGATCAGTGGCTACTGTGTCTAAGATCCACTGATCTTGAGCAAAGTATTTACCGATGGTTCCTGATTGGTTTACGGGTTAAGTTTTTGAATACTGTAACATATTGGTCCTGACATGATTAGTGGAACTTTGGTTTGAGTTCTGGTTCAATGGCTGCTGGAATTAGGCTTGATTGGATTGCTGAAGAATAGCTAGAATGTTGTTATATTGTTATGGAGTAAAAGGAAATATGGAAGTTTTAGTACTCCCTTGGACGTGTTAGGTGAGGACCTTGAAACTATGAGTTACTGTCAGTGGAAGTGGCATTAGTCAAAGCATTGCTGAAGCAAAAACCAGGAGGATAACCATGCTTGTTGTAGCATGTCTCAAGGGTGTGCTTTGCTTTGCCACAGAAAGTGCATATCTTCCCTGCTCCAACATTGACAACAAATCCTCTCCCATTTCCTTTGGCCCCTCGTCCATCATTGCCTCTTCCAAGTGGAGGTCTACTTCCTTCACTAACATTTTCTAATGCACTGATTAGGACGTTTGGATCAAGATTTTCCATCTCTCTTTCTTGTTGCAGCACCTTAGAAAACATTTGATTCATAGGTGGCATGGTTCCATCATCATTATCTGTGTCCTAGCATGCCTAAATTGATCATTTAGGCCTGGAATGAAACATATTACTCTATCATTGTTTTTGTATCTACTAACTAATCTTAATGCATTGCAAACACATGAAATAGCACATGTGCACTGCAGCATTAGCCTATAGTCATCTAGTTCATCCCAAAGCACCTTTAATTGAGTAAAATACTCAATTACAGATGATGAGTCTTGCTTGAGATTCAATATTTCTCTTTGAAGATCAAAAATTCTAAACACATCACCTTGTGAAAACCTATCTTTTAGGTCCTTCCATACATCTGAGGCATTTTTGATCTAAAGAACACTATCTACAATGGTTGGGGACAGCGACTTTGTGAACCATCATAGAATCATGGTGTTGCATCTCTTCCAAGGGCCATGAAGCGGATCACTATTGGGAGACATTGGAATGGATCCATCTATGAACTCCAAGTTGTTCTTGGTGATCAATGCTCTCTTCATATTGGAACCAGTGGGACATAAGGCACTAGCATTGAAGCTGAATTCTCATTCAGATGGAAGAAATACATATTTAGAGGATCCAAGATGGTTCTTGTGAATCCTTGGGTTTGGACATTATTCGCCATTGAAGAAAAGCTTGAGAATCAAAGGAAACACGGAAGCATAGCTCACAAAAGGAACTTTGATACCATATGAAAAAGCTTGTATTAAATGAAAAATGAAGTTAAAGGGAAACTAAAATACTTCAACTTATATACATGACTAATCACACCTAAAAGAACTTAACTAAACAGACTAACAACAGAATAATAAACTTGGAAAATTAACTTTGATTGATTAACACAATCATTTTGTATCCTGTACTAGGCATAACCATACAATCAATATCATTGACTATTGCATGAAAAAAAATTAAACATTAAATAAAAGATGAAAGGATTAAACAAAGGAATTAAACGAAAATATTTACAAGTTTGATTTGCCTTGCCTGCCTACATATCCCTCATGTATAATGGAGAAGTCAAAGCCACGTAATTCTTTGGAAAATGATTGTGGGTTGGTTAGTTTCAATTAAAAAAAAATTAAGTTTCTTTAAAAAAGCTGAAGGGAGTTTGATTGATTTTTATGAAAAGGAAAATGCCACAAGAAAATCCAATTTTGTAAAGAATTTAGGATGACTCTAGGTCATACAATAAATTCATACAATCAACATTTTCAATTGTTTCGTGAATGCTATATTCACAAATTATTGGTTTTTATTTAATTAGAAGACATTTATTTACAAAATCTATACATTTATTAGATATCAATTAAAAACTTAATAAAATTATAACAATAAAGCATATGAAAATGTATAAAAAATTGAGATTCTAACCAAAATATATCAATAAACTCAATCAGTAACTCAAGCAAAAATGATTAAACAATTATGATATGAACCTGCATAACTCCACCTCAAAAGCTGGCTCGTAAGGGGAGGTTTTCAAACTCATATATATAACACCCAAGACCACCCTCTCTAATTGACGTAGGACATCATTGATGATGCAAATGAAGTTACGACGTCAAACGATCCAGTCCAAGTTCCAGTTGGTCCAGTTATGAGAGCTCGAACAAAGAAATTCAAGGAAGCACTCAACGGGCTGATTCAAGAAATCTGGTCTGAATCAAATTTACGGCCCATTGAGCATAGCCCACATTTTCAACAAAGAAGCATCAATGTGATTCAAACTCTAGAAGAGTTCGACCAAAAACTAACTTAATTGCAGCAGCAAATTTGTGTGTTTTTGGAGGCTGAATTTGGATGCGTTTTGAGCTTGGTTCATTGCCAAGTATCTTTTTTTTATAAAATTTTCTTTATTTGTTAGAGCTGATTGATTTTGTTTTAAGGGTGTAATCAGATACTTTCCTTCATTTGTTAGGGTTAATTGATTTGTTTTAAGGGTGTAATCAGATATTTTTGTAAACTTTCCTTTTTTCTTTTAGGCGTGTTTAATTCTGATGGTATTGTAAATCAGCCTATTTAAAGGCATATATGAATGAAAAAGAGGCTGAGTTTTATTCACAAAAATTGATAGTTTCTCTTTGGTTCTTTGAAGAACTTTTTGAACTTATCGGAATCATTCCGTGGCGTTCACAATTTGACTTATCAAACGAAATTTTCATTACCGTTTGTCCCGTCTTCAACATACCAAGGTTCTTACCTCTACATAGGTAACGGGTCGAGGTTTTTCATTCAAAATCTGATTATAGAACGGTCGTCGTACCTTAGTTTGTTAACGGGTCTCGTTATTCTTGGCGAGGTTCTCATCATTTGGTTATCCGAGCTTTGATTCTAAATCAGGTTTGCCTATCCCATTTTTTGCTTTTCCATTGATTTTCGCCTAGGGTTTAAAAAAAATAGAGGGATCCGAAAAAAACAATTCGTCCAAAAAAAAATTCGTATTTCCGAAAACTTCATCAGTCGTTGTTTCTTCGTATTTATGCTGTCCTTGGTGTTTTTTTTTTTTTTTACTTTTGAATTGCTACAAGTGATTCAATATTGTCTGATTAGTTTAAAAAAGAACTGAAAGAGAAATATCGAGTAGAAAAAGGCAGGAGTGGTGAGCATATTAGAGGGTAAAAGCCGAATTGTTTTGAGTGAAACACGAGTGAAATCGAGTGAATCATTCTTTGA
This sequence comes from Castanospermum australe, assembly GCA_019955255.1. Classification (NCBI taxonomy): domain Eukaryota; kingdom Viridiplantae; phylum Streptophyta; class Magnoliopsida; order Fabales; family Fabaceae; genus Castanospermum; species Castanospermum australe. The sequence continues at coordinate 982,456 of NSJW01000429.1, forward strand.
GTGAAACACGTGAGGGAGTGTTGTGAGGTCCATTGCATTTTGTTCCTAACCTTATTTTGCATATCAACAATGTCTCATAACAGTGGTGATGGTGCTCAAGGAGTGGCTGATCCAAAGTTGTTCATGAAGGCTATGGTAAAAGAGGTAAAAAGAATGATGAGGAGTGAATTAGAGCAGGTGCATGAACAGTTGGATAAGGTAGAGAATGAACGTATGGCGCAGCTGCAAAACGTTCATAATGTGCTTAAGAGGGAAATAGTTCAACCGAGGAAAGTAAGGGATAAGGACGACGACCATTATGGGGCTGGTTTTGATGGAGAAGAAGATCAAAATTCAGTGGGTAGTCTTAGGAGATATGGGCGATTTAGAGAAGCTAGGAACTAGAAAGATAACAATTTGGGCAGTATTAAGATGAAAATTCCTTCATTTCAAGGAAAGAATGGCCCGGAGGCCTATCTTGAATGGGAGAAGAAGGTGGAGTTGGTGTTCGATTGCCACAACTGCTCCAAGATGAAGAAGGTAAAACTTGCTTGCCATTGAGTTTTCTGATTATGCTATTGTTTTGGTGGGATCAATTAGTGTTGAACAGGCGGCGGAATAGAAAGCGTCCGGTTGAGACTTGGGAAGAGATGAAAACAGTGATGAGAATACGGTTTGTACCCAGCCATTACTATCGGGAGTTGTACCAAAAACTGCAAAGCTCTAGACAAGGTAACCAGAGTGTGAAAGATTATTATCAGGAGATGGAGATCGCTATGATTCGGGCTAATGTAGAAGAAGATCGAGAGGCTACTATGGTAAGGTTTTTGCATGGCTTAAATTGAGAAATTCATGATAAGGAGGAGATGCAGCATTACATGGAGTTGGAAGACATGGTGTACATGGCCATCAAAGTGGAGCAACAGCTCAAGAGGAGGGGTGGTACACGTGCAGTACATAGTTCGGGTTTCTTCTCTATGGAAACTGAGTTATGTAAAGAAAGAAGAAAGTCCAGCTCCAAAACCCAAAATTGAGCCAAAACAAGAACAACTAGCCATGGTTCTCAAGGTAAATCTGGCCCTTCCACATCTCAAAATCGTGGCATTAAGTGTTTGAAATGTTAAGGCAGGGGTCACATAGCAAGCCAATGCCCGAATAAAAGAGTCATAGTGATACAGGATAACGGTGAGATTGAAACCGACGATGAATCGGAGCCCGACTCTATGCCACCATTGAAGGATGAAGATGAGGAAGAATATGCAGCTGAAGGAGAATTGTTGGTTGCACGAAGAGCTTTAAGCATGCAGGTCAAAGAAGAAGAATAAGTGCAGCGAGAAAACATCTTTCACACTAGATGCCACATGCAAAACAAGGCATGTAGTCTGATTATTGATGGAGGTAGTTGTACTAATGTTGCTAGCATTACTTTGGTGGAAAAATTAGGGCTGTCAACAATTAAACATCCCCAACCTTATAAATTGCAATGGCTCAATGATAGTGGAGAGTTAAGGGTGACTAAACAGGTGTTAGTGTCATTCTGGATTAGAAAATATGAAGATGAAGTTTTGTGCAATGTAGTTTCGATGCAAGCTGGACACTTGTTATTAGGCCGACCTTGGCAATTTGATCAGCAAGTTAAGCATGACGACTTTACCAACAAATACTCTTTTGTGCTCAATCAGAGAACCACCACTCTTGTTCCGATGACACCAAAGCAAGTTTATAAAGATCAAGTGAGATTACAGAGAGAGGGTGATCAAAAGAAAAAGAGTTAAAGTGAACAAAAGAAAAAGAGTGAAAATCAGAGAGAGGCCGAGAAAAATGAGGAAGTAAAAAAAAATAAATCAAAATTCTGCCATTGAGAGAAAATCAAACAAAAAACAAAAGAATTTCTATGCAAAAGTGAGTGAAATTAAGTGAGCTTGACCCCGCTTTGCCTAGTTCTGTTCTTTCTCTTTTGCAGGAATCTGATGATGTCATTTTCGAGGAGATTCCACATGGTTTACCACCTATTCGAGGGATTAAACATCAAATCGATTTTGTGCCTGGTGGTTCCATTCCAAACCGACCAGCCTACCGAACTAATCCGGAGGAGACAAAGGAATTACAAAGGCAGGTTAGTAAATTGATGGAAAAGGAGTGCGTGAGAGAAAGCATGAGCCCATGTGCCGTTTCGGTGATTTTAGTTCCTAAGAAGGATGGGACGTAGAGAATGTGCGTTGATTGTTGAGCTATCAACAATATAACGGTAAAGTATCAACATCCTATTCCTCGCTTAGATGATATGCTAGATGAATTGCATGGTGCTTGTGTATTTTCCAAGATTGATCTGAAAAGTGGTTATCATCAAATAAGAATGAAAGAATGAGATGAATGAAAAACTTCTTTTAAAAAAAAACATGGTTTATATGAGTGGTTAGTGATGCCATTCGGATTAACTAATGCACTGAGTACTTTTATGCGATTCAATGAACCATGTCTTGCGTGCTTTCGTGGGCAGATTTGTTGTTGTCTATTTTGATGATATACTCATTTATAGCAAAAACTTAGATGACCATGTTAAGTACTTAAGATCAGTTTTGGAAGTGTTAAGAAAGGAAAAGTTATTTGCTAACCTTAAAAAGTGCACCTTTTGCACCGATAAGCTTGTGTTTCTTGATTTTGTTGTGAGTGCACAAGGAATACAGGTGGACGAAGAAAAGATTCGCGCCATCCAAGAGTGGCTAACGCCCACTTCTGTAAGTTAGTAAGAAGTTTTCTTGACTTGACGAGTTTTTACCGACGCTTTATTCGGGACTTCAGCGGCATTGTAGGACCCTTGACCGAAGTCATCAAGAAGAATGTTCCATTCAAATAGGGAAGGGACCAAGAGAAGGTATTCAAACTCATCAAGGAAAAATTAACTAATGCGCCTTTACTTGCTTTTCCTAACTTTGCTAAAACATTTGAAATTGAGTGTGATGCTTTAGGTATAGGCATTGGAGATGTTTTGATACAAGAGGGAAGGCCGGTTGCGTACTTTAGTGAGAAATTGAGTGGGGCAGCCCTAAACTATCCCACTTATGACAAAGAATTTGGTTCGAACTCTAAAGACTTGGCAGCACTACCTTTGGCCTAAGGAGTTTGGGATTCACACTGATCATGAGTCTTTGAAGCATCTGAAGAGCCAACACAAGTTGAGTAGGAGACATGCCCGATGGGTAGAGTTCATTGAGACGTTCCCATATGTCATCCGATATAAACAAGGTAAGGAGAATGTGGTAGCTGATGCACTTTCTCAAAGGTACATGTTAATCTCTACTCTTGACGCAAAATTACTTAGTTTTGAAACACATTAAAGAATTGTACCCTTTCGACCAAGATTTTTGTGAGGAGTATAGGAGTTGTGAGGAAAAGGGCATGGGAAAGTTCTTTAGGCATGAAAGATTTCTTGTTTCGAGAAAAGAAGATGTGTGTGCCTAATTGTTCATTACGAGACTTATTGGTAAGGGAATCCCATAGTGGAGGGTTAATGAGACATTTTGGAGTTGCCAAGACTTCAGCTGTTTTGCAGGAACACTTTTATTGGCCGCACATGAAACGAGATGTCGAGAGGATTTGTAGTAGATGTGTCAAGTGTAGGCAAGCTAAGTCCAGAGTGCAGTCCAACAGTTTGGATACTCCTTTGCCAATTCCTAGCGAACCTTGGATTGATATTTCGAGGGATTTTGTGTTAGGTTTGCCTAAGTTTAAACGGGAATGAGATTCAATATTTATGGTTGTGGATAGATTCTCTAAGATGGCACATTTTATTCCATGTCACAAAACGGATGATGCTTCACATGTTGCTGATTTGTTCTTTAGGGAGGTTGTGAGATTACATGGTATGCGTAGGACAATTGTTTCGGATAGAGATGCTAAGTTTCTAGAGTTACTTTTGGAAGACTTTGTGGTGCAAGTTAGGAACTAAGCTCTTATTTTCTACTACGTGTCACCCACAAACTAATGGTCAAACCGAAGTAGTAAATAGGACTTTGTCAACTTTGTTAAGTGCTTTCATTAGGAAAAATATCAAAACATAGGAAGAGTGATTACTACATGTCGAGTTTGCTTACAATTGTACTGTTCATTCTGCTACTAAATTTTCACCTTTTGAAATTGTGTATAGATTTAATCCCTTAACTCTATTGGATTTATCTCCTTTACCTTTGTCTGAGCATGTAAATTTAGATAGCGAAAAGAAAGCTAAATTTGTTAAACAGTTCCACGATAAGGCAAGACTCAATGTCGAGTAGAGAATGAAGCAATATGCAAAACAAGCCAACAAAGGACGCCATAAGGTGATTTTTGAACCTATAGATTAGGTTTGGCTGCACATGTGGAAAGAGAGATTTCCTGTTCAAAGGCATTCCAAACTACTTCCGAGAGGACATGGTCCTTTCCAAGTCCTCGAGCGTATCAATGACAATGCCTACAAGCTGGATTTACTGGGTGAGTACAATGTTAGTGCTACTTTTAATGTTACTGACTTAACTCCTTTTCAATTTGATGTAGGTGATGATTTGAGGACAAATCCTTTTCAAGACGAGAGAAATGATGCAAATGAAGTTACGACGTTAAAGGATCCAGTCCAAGTTCCAGTTAGTCCAGTTATGAGAGCTCAGGCGAATAAATTCAAGAAAGCACTCAACGGGCTGATTCAAGAAATCTGGTCTCAATCAAATTTATGGCCCATTAAGCATAGCCCACGTTTTCAACAAATAAGCATTAATGTGATTCAAACTGTAGAAGATTTCGACCAAAAACTAACTTAATTGTAGCGATAAATTTGCATGTTTTGGGAGCTGAATTTGGACGCGTTTTGAGCTTGGTTCATTGCCAAGTATCTTTTTTTTAAACTTTCATTTATTTGTTAGAGTTGATTTATTTGTTTTAAGGGTGTAATCAGATATTTTTGTAAACTTTTCTTTTTCTTTTAGGCGTGTTTAATTCTGATGGTATTGTAAATCAGCCTATTTAAAGGCTTATATGAATGAAAAAGAGGCAGAGTTTTATTCACGAAAATTAATAGTTTCTCTTTGGTTCTTTAAAGAACTTTTCAAACTTATCGGAATCATTCCGTAACATTCACAATGCGACTTATCAAATGGAATTTCTACTACCGTTTGTGGCGTCTTCAGCATACCAAGATTCTTTCCTCTGTATAGGTAACGGGTCGAGGTCTTCCATTCAAAATCTGATTGTAGAACGATCATGGTACCTTAGTTCGTTGACGGGTCTCGTTATTCTTGGTGAGGTTGTCATCAAATTACATCTAATCGCAATCAAACAAGCAAACTAATATCTTTTTATTATTTTATGACTCATTATTTTATTGTAAAAATAAAGATATCCTAATCAAAGCTAAAATACTTAATAAACCAAGTTGAAAGGGGTGTGATCTGGAATAAAAGCAATCTAGTATTTATTATAAAAAAATTATTTTAATCTTTATAAATAATTTTTTTAAGTGCTGAATGCAATTCAATCAACATAAGACAAAATAAAATATTAAACCTATGAAAGGATGAGAAATTACAATAGGTGATACTCTAGGGCTATAGTCCTTGCCAGGAACCCAACGTGATGTCATGACTTCTACGGAATTGACCAAGGCAATTTTCAAGGCCAGATTAGTTCTACAAGAGAAGAAGTTGATATCGAAATCGATTAATAGCAAAGCAAACTTCACTGTAGAGGTATTGTATCGTGCCTCTTTTCTTTTTCTCTTGTTATTATCTACTTTTTTCTCTCTCTGCCGTCTCTCTTTTTGTCGGCCTCTCAACAATTCTCTCTGTACCGTCTCAGGTTTTTTTTTATATAGTTAATGTTTTTTATTTTTTATTTTACTTTTTTTATTAATTATCAAAATATACTAATTTTTATAATAGTAAGAAATTGCTTCAGCTTGGGGTAACTTCGTAACTATATCTTTTGAACTGAACATATAAATAAAAAGTTACTTTAAATTAAAGTGACTTTTCACCTGAATGAAAAATTTTATATTAAAAAGTATTTTATGAGAAAACTTTGATTTATGTTGTCAAGTTGCCTTAACCCAAGAGAATTTCTCAATATGAATTTTTATTTTTTTTTTATTACGACAACTTCTCAATTAAGTTTTTTTAAATTTTTTTTAAAAAATTAGTTGAAAAATCGTCACAAGTCATAACAACTTCCTAATTAATTTTTTAAAAAAATTTGCAAATTGCAAATTGAAGGTGTATGTATGACTTCCCACTTTTACAAAATTAAATGCATTTTGGTGTATAGTATTGAAAAAAGTGCAAAATGAGAAATATAAAAAATGTGCATTATTTACATAAAAAAGCCTCCTCTCTTCTCTAGCCCCTATAGAATTGTCTCTTTATTTCTAACCCTTGTCCTACGTTTTTTCTCTCCTCTTTTAAAAACCTAGGCCCATTTAATTTTCCTAATTAAATTTTCAATTGAAGTTAATTTTCTTTCCGTCAATTTTAATCAAAATTAATCCCCACAATCCATCAATAGAAAATTCACAAAATTATTCGGTCCAATTAACCTTAAGTTCCTCTAATGAATGCTTCAATCAACATTAACTCCCCATTAATTAGATTCAAATTTGAATTTCAAACTTAATTCAGATTATTTAAATTTTTTTCTCCTTTTATCCTAAGAGATTTGGGTTTGAAATTTATTGAATTAAACTTAGTTACTCAAAATATGAGATGTGATTAGTTGGGTCTTTAAAGGGATTGAACCATTGGCTTAAGTAATTTTTTTATTACTTTTTTCTTTTTCATTTTTTTTATTGATTTGGACAAAATACGGTGTTCAAAGTAACCCATCCACAACTTTTTAACGCTAATATTTCAAGGCTAATACTATTAAAAAAAAAGATAACCTGACATTAAGTTATAAATTAAAAGGCCTATATTTGGAGTGGGTTAAAAAAAAAAAATCCTGATTGTTGAAATGGGTTGGATGTGTGAAAGTGTTGCGTGCGAGCCACTCTGGCAAGAAAATGATTCTATAAGAATTGAGCTCAAGGTCCTGGGGATGCTTGGTGCGAGCTGAGCTCCAACCACACCCTCCTCTTGGTAATTAATTAATGGGATTTTCATGGTTCAATTTCAAGGGAGGGAAGAAACCATATACACAAAGCAACATAGAGAACTAACTTGAGAAATAAATCAAGGAAACAAAAAAAAAATGCTACAATTACCTCTCATTAATAGCAGTGACAATGGCAGCTAGAGTGAAAAATGCAAAATGTAGCGTAGAAAAGATGACCTTTGAACCTACCATAAATCTCTAATATTATGTTTGGATAGAGAATTAGGGAGGGAAAATGAGGGAAGGGAGAGGTTTATCATAAGCCTTTCCCTTGTTTGAAAATTTTAGAAAAGAATGAGATGAAAATGAGGATTTTTAAGTTATTCTCTAATACTCTTCCTTAATAATTTTTGTAAATATTTTAAAGTGTCCCCAATTTAAAAGATTTTAAAGGATTTAAAATATCAAAATAAGAGAAGGATAATTTATTAACTCGCATTTCATTCTCATTTATTTCCTTTCTCTTCGTTTTCTTTAAATTCCTTTCCTTCCCATTCTTTTCAAACTGGCCAACATAACCTAAGACTATGTTTGGGAGTTTAAAAGAAATGGAAAAAAAAGAGATTTACAAAAAATGAAGGGAAACGAAAGGAATGAGAATAGAAGATTTACTAATAAATTACCTTTATCTTATTTGAATGTTTTAAATCCTTCTAAATCATATCCTCTAAATTGAGAGAACTTAAAAATTCTTATTTTCTTTTTGTTTTTATTTATAAAACTTTCAAATAAGAGAGAGGTCTCTCCGTTCCCTCATTTTTCCTCCCTAATCTCCCATCCAAACATAGTATAACGCCCTAATGATCAATCCAAAAGAAACTTTGAATGCCTATTTGGGTGGGCATTCTAAGTGCATAACAAACAAGAAAAAAAAGTGAAAACTGAAGCTTTTGCACGATGTATTTTTGGTACAATGGATATTTAAACTTGTAAATTACTCAATCCTTCACTATTAGCCATTTCTTAATGGTTTAAGGAACGTAAATATATACTTATTAAATCTGCAATTTTACTTTCCCTTTTCATTGGGATTATTTGGAAAGGAAAAGATTATGATACAACCCAAATTAAAATTACTGCGTATTCCCATTTAGCATATGAATTTTTGTATAAAACATTATCTACAAAATCAAATTGTTAAGCAGAAATGGAACCAATGTAGTACAAATATTGAGTGTTATTTAAGATGTCAAGACTAAAACTCCTCTGGTTCTAACAAGGAGTGGTATATCCTTTATTGCATTTCATAATTGTGTTTTTTTTTTTTTGTTAATTTTTTCTGAGAATATTTTATATATTGTACTCCTAATAGTGATCCTAATATAAAGTAAGTATTAAATAAACAAGTAAAATATTTAATATCTTAAATATATAAAAAATATTTAAAACTTACTTCATTTAGTAATTAGGAGGATTAATAAGAAGTATATTAGGATGATATAAAATTACTGTCTCCGTCCTCATGGGCCAGGCTTCATCTTAAAAAAAAATGTTTGATGCACACTAAAACTTTTACACTAAATCTTCCATCACTTTGTTTAAGAAAAAAAAGATAGAGAGAATATGTTGAAATGTGTGTTTTTCTTATTTTATCATAAAAAAATGTAAAAATAATGTTATAAAAATAGTGTATAAATAATATCATTCATCTAAAATCCAAATAGGGACCATAAAGCAAGGCTCTACAAAACCTTTTCGGTGCAAAGAATAAAACCTTTTTCTCTCAATACAATAAATGAATTGATTTTTACTTTCAGAAACTATTAATTGAAGTGACACAAGTAAGGTACGTCGTATTATGCACTTCCCATTTTGCATCAACTATTGAACTCATATAACACAAACACTAAAACAATGAGTAATATTATAACAGCTCCACAAGTTAGGAAGCACGAATAACATGGACATTGATGTGACACAACATGAATACAAAGATACGATAAATTTTAAAAATTATAGGACACGATACAGCTTTAATACAAAATATAAATTAATATAAAATTAACATAAAAACACAAATATTATATATATACAAGACAAAAGCATAAATCTTAACACAAATACTTATATTTAAAATATAAGTATTACTATATTGTTATTCTTAACGCATATTCTATAGGAAAAAAAAATCAACATTTGTCATTGTAGGTATGACAACAAACCATCATTTATCTAATTCTTACAATATCACACATATATTAGCACAAATTCAAAGAAATAGAGTGGAAAAAATTATGATAAAGACTAGAAATATCCTAAATGTCTGAGGAAAATCTGACACAGATATGTGTCTGACACAAGTACGACAAGCATTTTAAATTGTCGATGCTTCTTTCTCTACAAGCTAGATTGGTAGACTATTTATAATAGTGCTGGAAACATTCCGTGTTTCTATAAAGGATAATTTTTCCACACAAACGTCGTCTTCATTGGTATACTATAACTACATGTTGGGGGTTGTTTCGATCCCATGCACATTGTTTTGAATTGGATTTTGATGGTGGTTTGTAAACGCTACGAGACATGTGTAGATGGGGAACTAGCTTCTGGGACTGATGATTGGAACAGAAAAAGCTCTCCTAGAACATGTGGTAGGTGAGACAGACATGGAGAAGTTCTTGGAAGACCTCCTTAGATGAAGCATGAGAGCCATGTTTGTGGACTTCTATGAGTTTTCAGGGAAGATATGGAATGTTGGATAGTTCTTTTTGTAGTGAAGAATAAGTGTTTAAGGCTTTGGGACTTTAGTTTGTCAAGGTTGAAGAAAATGGTCTGGAGAGGTGAGGGCTACTCCTCAATACTGTTTTCAGGAAACCTTTTGTATACATAGTAAATATTATTAGAGAATTCAGTTACAAAGAAGCCTAAGCTTCCGTAAGCGGGGCTATAGACCCTAAAAGGAAGCAACCTAAAACACCCACCTGATAAAGAAACAAAGCCAGAAAAGCCGCCCTCATAGGAAGCTTATAGCTTCCCTCACTTTAGGAAACTAAGCCTCCTATGGATTGGTGGGCTCTAAGAAGAAGGAATATCCCCCAAGGTCTCATTGCCTGATTAAAGGGGGCCTCCAAAAGTAGTAGGTTGGAGAAGCCTTGAGATCGCCTCGGAGAAGCAGTGAGCCATGTTAGGAAAGACACCTCCAAATCCATGCATTAAATATCCCTTTATCTATTGACACGTTCCTCCCCATCTTTTTAGTTTGATCACTGAAATATCACTATTAGCCGTTGAAGTGCAGCTTTTGATCCACTGCAAAGTAGCATGCATTAAATGCGTGGTAGAAGCCCTAATGGCTCTCTCTTATGGTTAATGACCCATAGAAAAGGAGCTCCATGGGAGCACTTGAGGACCTTCAGATCATCACCACAACCACCCACCTATGGGATCCTCAACTCCACCGTAACACGATTTCATATACGCCAGATCATTTTCCTTAACCTCACCAAACTAAAGCCCCAAAGCTTTAAACACTTATTCTTCACTACCAGAAGCATTATCCAACATTGCATATACTTCCTTGAAAACTCATAGAAGTCCATAAATATGACTCTTATGCTTCGTCATGGGAGCTCTTACAAGAACTTCTCCATGGCTGTCTCGCCTACCACTTGCTTTGGGAGAGCTTCTTCTGTTCCACTCATTAGTTCCCCATCTACATACGTCTCATAGTGTTTATAAACCACCATCAAAATCCATTCCCAAATAAGTGGTGACTCTATTATGGAGACATGTGCTACAATACATCTAGCTATACGCTCTCCTTCAACCTTAAAAACTTAGTAAAGATAAAGAATGTGACAACCAAGCCTCAATCCAGAGGACCTTGACTACAACATGTAATGTTTGATTCAACACAAAGGCTCAAAAACACAAGAAGAATCAGAAAGGGCAAACCATCAAAGTTGTGTCAACATTTCAAAAAAGAAATATTAGTGCAGCCTAGATTATATTATGCCTAAAATAAATAGCAGAAGTACACATGAAGCTGAAAATCCTAAGGTAACAATAAGTTTGGACCTGGTCTTCACAACATTTGTTTTCTTTTCCTTAACACTTTCTAACTTTATTTCACAAGACTCTAGCTTTCACTTGAGAATCTTAGTTCACTGATAAAAGGAATGCAACTTCAAGTGCAAGATCTTAACCTCTTGTGAGAGACAATTCTCTGCATCCATAAGCCTTTGTAGAGTCCTGATAAACCTCTTCTCCAACGAGAAAGGTGCGATGAGTTACATCATCAAGCCATTCCTTGTCAATGGCAAAGCCATAAACATTTTAGAGCAGCTCTTTGAAAACAACGTGACATGCCCTTGAAGCATCTAGTGCACTATGATCTTTCAAAAACCTTAGTAGATCTGTCTGTATGCAAAGCCTTGGAAAATCATCAATAAGCAAGTTGATAGAAGGGCGTGTTGCAAAAAAACTCAGCCAACAAGGAAGAATCCTCTGAGGACTAGAGACAATTAGAAACCAATAGTTTGAAATGATCAATTACGCCTTGTTTAGCTAAAGGAATCTCTGCAAACGCAAAGAAGAAAAATGAACATCACCACGAAGAAATTAAGGGAAAAAGGATAGAAGCAATAGATACCAATCAACCATGGGGACATGCACAAAGCCTGAAACAACACCCTCTTGAGAAATGAGTAATGGTCATGAAGGAACCCCATTGAAACAACACTACATCTTGGAAAAGCAAGTGAAGTACCAATAGTTTTGGTAACGTGCCTGAATCACTAAAAGCAAAAAAAAGTCTGAACTGCTTCTTCCCAAGTAACGTCATTTAAAGTGGTAGAAGGCTGACGGTTATCGTTCTTCCCTAAGGCAGTGACTGCGGCCACTAAAAGAACCCTTGACTGAGGAGTCTTTGAATAACAAGGAAAGGTAATGACCTCAGAAGAAGTTGGCATTTCACTGACATGTTGAGTATGCACAGCAATCAGCAAAGGCACATCAAATGCTGGGTTGGATGGTTTTGTTCTCAAAGAGGACTGAACTCCAAAGAAGACTTCGATGAAGACCCCCCACATTAATCACTGCCTTAGGTTCTTTTTAGAAGCATGAAAATATGCTGTGGTCGACACAGAGCTATGCTTCCTAGCCAAATATGCTGCAAGTGAGATTCTTTTAGTTTGTCTGCCCATGGATATGGAGCGGCCAATAGGTGTAGTTAGTAAAGCAAAATAATAATGATCATGTAAAATCACACATAGATGATTTGGTCTAGAACTAACATCCATGGGTATTACCAACCTAGGTAGTCTTAAATCTATAAATGACTGCCTTCGAAGCTTGGAAGTAAGATAACCACCCCTTAGAGACACTGTTAACATGTTCATGATCAATAAAAGGAGAAAAATCTAGCATCAGGCCACAAGCGGTGGTGTGGAACAACACATAGAGCATAACCTGCTCCACGGTCATGATCTCTATATCCACAGTAGTCTCACAGAGGTCTCACCTAAATTGCTGCATAATGCGATTAGGTCTATATACAAATGGGAAATTTCTCCAATGGAATCTTTGAAGGCATAACCTAGAAGAGTGCCTGGCGCGTAGCATAGCTCCCAAAAGTTAAAGATGCCTTCTACCAGAAGTTTTATCATTTCTACTACAAAAGAAGTCTCGATTATAAATCTAATGCCAACCCTCTAATCCTTCGATAAAGTCTAAGCAATATGCCTCATAATGAATGCATCTTTATCATCAATAACTTCAACAAAAGCTCTACAAGTCTTCCTCATTGACCAACACCAGGCATGAGGGTCTAAAGGTTTTAAGGGCTCACTCCTCTTGTTATTATGAACCTTACAAGGAAAACCATACTTCAAAAAATGCTTATATGAGATCATCTAAAGAAAAATGCTATTCAAGAAGCTATTAACCTGATAACGACCTATAGAGAGAGAGAGAGCTACTCTTGCACTTGGTTTAAGCAGACATTAAAATTACCCAGGAACATAGAGGCTAAGGGGAGGTGAACTCTCTCAACTAGCAATGCTACTAGAACAAAAATGCCAAGGTTCAGAGACTCACAAAGAGGCTCTGGGAAGACATAACGACTCAACCAAAAGGTAACTAACCTAAGAAAGTTCCATATTAGTTTCATACATCAGGCCTACTTCAAAAGCCCCATCAGGTTGAAAATTGCCAAAGAATCCAAGTAGCTTGGGTAGGTTTTGGTGACTTCCCAGATTGCCTCTTGGAAGGACGTGAGCATGACCTTTTCGTCTTTGTCATGACCACTTTTTTGCGTCTTTCGAAAAGAAGGGCAGCCTAATAGTGAGCACCCAACGAGATAGTTTCTCAACTTCCTTATTATCTTATTCATTGACTCAAATAAAGGAGCATTTAGAATAACTCCAAAACCAAAAACTAAAAGCTTTAGCAAAACATGAACATCCTCCAAAGTTGGGGTGAGTTATCTCCAAGCCGTAAGAACAGTATAGATCATGCTACTCGACCTATGCACCAGGACATTCAAATCCCCAGGGCACTGGGCGATACCTAGCTGAGTAGAGATCAAAATTGAATCTCCGATGCCTACTTTCTGAAAGGCAGCAACCACAATCAAAGCACGGGCAAACAAATCTGTTACATAATCGGACCAACCGTCAGTTTGGGAAGGCTTAGTGACAAAATTGATAAGACTCCAATGGAAGTCCTGCCACAAAAGTCTACTGCACAAAAGCAAATGTGCGATGTTAGTATTGGTTAGCGTTGAAGGAGGAAGCCTCAAACGAAGAGCCGCAAGAACATTGGCTTGCGTCTTGAGCCCCAATATGTGAAAATTCTCCCCAGAAGAAAGGGGAAGTGGATAAGAACAATTGGGCAATAAGGCACTATGTAAAAGTTGACGATTGGTTATGAGAGAAAGCTTAATTTGAGGAAGAGGTGGCAAGTGCAATATACTAAAATTTGTAGATCAATGGGTAAATAAGTCCATTTAAAATTTTCCAAGTGTCTTGCAATGATGTTGGTTTGCTTGGATGACCAAGCTAGTCTTGGTCTTGTACTTAGAGAGCATGGATGAGTGTTGATTTTATTCTTGTCTTATAGATTAAGATCACATGGCTAATTTTAACTTGGTTACTATCATGCCACTTAGCATGCTATCTTTTCAATAATAATTATTATTTAGTTAGGTTACTAATTTAGTTTCTTTTCTAATTCTACTTCAAGATACAAAATGTTAACTAGTATTTGGTAAACTTTATTATTTGCTTATGTCATTGGTTTCTCCAAGTGTTTGGCCGTGTGGTGCTTAGTTCTTGGCCAACTTAATGTCTTTTCATGAGTTTTCATGAATGTCAAGTCTTCTTAGACACTACTTTTTGACTTGGGTGACTCTAAATGTTAATTAAGTAAATTTATCTTGTGTTTTTTACATTGCTAGGTAATTGATGACTTGCTTTATCCCTAACCAATGAAGAGTCTCCATGTGGCGCTTATCTTTTTACCTCTGATGACTTAGTTACCTAAAAGTAACTTAGTTTATTTAATTTGATTACTTTTTGACTAGATTACCTAAATTGACTTAGGGTTAACTTAGTTGCATTTTAACTTTTTTTGGTTTCTAACAGGATTCTTTATTTTCTAGTTAAGTTAGTCATCATTACTTCCCCAATTCTCACCTTATCCCTTAACTTATGTAACTTAGAAGACTTAAATTCTCTTTCTCCCTAGCTTACGTGAATCTTCCTTTGTATTCTACTAATATTTTATTTCTTTATCTCTTTTGCATGTACCTTCCTAGAGGTTTCCCTACATGTTCTTCTATTTCTCTCTCTTTCACGTAGGCTTCTCTTCAAAGAAGACTCATTGGTCTTTTACTAATTAATTGCTTAGCTTAGTCTCTAAGTAATCAATTACTCTTTATTAGCTTTCCTAGAAACTTCCATGCATCTTTCTTTGTAACTCACGTGAATCCTTTTCTTTCATACGAGATATTCTCTTGTCATTAATGCCATAGGTTTATTCCTTGGCATACTCTAGCTTTTAGAAATTTCCTAGCCTTTTCCAATTTCCTTTCTTCTCATTCTCATGTGTGACTTCTCTTTTTGTTACAAGATGTCCTTTTGTCCTTCTATCATTAATATATAGTTTATACTTGAGAATATTCTTTTAGAAAACTACCTAGCCTTTCCCTTCTCTTTTGCTAGCTCATGTGATGTCTCCGTTAGAAGACATCTCGTTTGTCTTCTTCTATGTTTATGTATTTGGACTTTAGGGTTATTTGGGCTAGGGTTGTTCATATGATTAGAGGTTTAGGCTCTAGGTTACTCTTGTGGACTTAACTTTAAGACAAACCTATAATTAACTACAGTTAATTATTATTCTAAACAAATTTTCATTATATGACTTGGACCCTTTTTAAAATTATGATAGACTGCCTAGCACATAAAATGTATAAATATATTTGAAACATAAACAAAGCATAATATATGTTTTCATTATTTAGGAGATGTTACACAAATCGATGGTTAGTTCAATTAGGAAAGAGATTTGTTTGCCTATACTCCGATTGCAATTCTTTCCTTAAAGAGAGTAGGCAACAAAAACATGATTTAGGTCTCTACATGGCTAGGTATCATGAAGCGCCCTGAGGATTTGAATGTCCTAGCACAAAGGTGGAGTAGCATGACCCATACTATTCTTATAGCTTGGAGAGAGTTCACCCTTACTTTTAAGGATGTTTATGTTTTGCTAAAGCTTCCAGTTTTTGGTTCTAGAGCCGTTCTAAATCTTCCTTTGGCTGAGTTCGTGAAGAATATACTCAAGAAGTTGAGAAACTCTATCTCATTGGGTGCCTACCATTCGAATGCTCTTCTTCGGAAAGATGCAAAAAAGCAGTCATGACAAAGATGAAAGGGCCATGCTCGCATCCTTCCGAGAGATGATTTAGGAAGTAATTGAAACTTGCCCAAGCTACTTGGATTAGGTACTTCTTTGGTGATTATCATCCTGATGGGGCTTTTAAAGCAGGTTCAATGAAACTGGTATGGAGCTTCTTAGGTTCATTGTTTTCTGGTTATGTCGTTATGTCTTTCTAGGGCCTCCTTGTGAGTCTCTAAGCCCTGGCATCTTCATTCTGGCACCATTGCTAGTTGAGGGAGTTCGCCTTCCCTTAGCCTTTATGTTCTTGGGCAATCTTTACCTCTGCCTAGACCAAGTGTAGGAGCAGCTTGCTATCTTTATAGGTCATTATCAAGTTAACAATTTCCTAGATAGCATTTTTCTTTAGATGTTCTTATATGAGCATGGTCCTCCTTGCGAGGTTTCTAATGATGAGAAGAGTGACCCTTTAAAACCTTTGGAGCCTCTTGCCTGGTGTTGGTCAATGAGGAGGACTTGTAGGCCTTTCTTTGAAGTTATTGATGATGGAGATGCATTCATTATGAGGCCATACTGCTCAAACTTTGTCGAAGGAGTAGAGGATTTGCATCGGATTTATAATCGAGACTTCTTTTATAATAGAAACGACAAACCTTTTGGGTTAGAGGGCGTCTTTGACTTTTAGGAGCTATGCTGCATGTCGGGCACTATTCCAAGATATGCCATTATAGATTCTATTAGAGATGTTAGGGGCAGGGTTTCTTCCCATTTATATAGACCCGATCGAGTTATGCAGCAGTTTGGGTGGGACCTTTGTGAGACTACCGTGTGTTAGAAATGTGTCTCATATTTAATGGGAATTAAGCATGATTAAATTAAAACATATTAAAGGGCTAAAAGATAAATTTAGTTGTAAGTTAATGGAGGTTATGAAAAGGATAATTAAGTAATTGCTTGATAGGAGCAATTATCTGATGATTGTGGGATGTTATTCTGGTGATAACTGATGGTTTTTGAAATTCGAAAGAAACCGATAACTGATGGTGCTATCTGATGGTTTTGAATTTCAAATTAAACCCCCATATATTCAATCTCTACCCATAAGAATACGTCAAGATTTATTTTCCATCAGAAAGTGAAAAGCGTAAGCACGAAAGGGGAAGGGACCGATAAAGATCCAACAGTCAAGAAAGTTTCAGATTTGAAGTTTATTCAACATTATGGATAAAGGTCAGTATTCATATTTTTGATTTAATTCTTATGTATGTGAAAACCATGAATTCCAAGATTCTAATTGTGTTCTAGTATGATGAACCATAATGTAAAGGATACAAATTTATGTTTACACCGTGGATATGGATATTATGATTGTGGAGATAGCTATGCTCTCTATGTTGTTCAACACCACCGCTTGTGGCTCAATGCCAGATTCTTCTCTTTTTATTGATCATGAGCGTATTGGCGGTGTCTCCTACGGGTAGTTATCTTACTTATAGGCTTTGAAGGTGGCCAATTTATAGATTTGAGACTCTACCTAGGTTGGTAATAACCATGGCCGCCCGATCCAAGTTCAGATCCTCCATGCGTGATTTTACATGATCCTTATTATTCTGCTTTGCTAGTTGCGTCTATCAGCCGCTCTACATACATGGGCAGACAAGCTGAAAGACTCTCACCTGCGGCATCTTTGGCTAGGTAGCATAGCTCTATGTCAACCAGAGTAGACTGTCATGCTTCTAGGAAGAGACCTAAGGCAGTGGTTAATGTTGAGGGGGTCTTCATCGAAGTCTTTTGTTAGAGTTCAGTCCTCGTTGAGAATAGAATCATGCAACCAAGCATCTAAAGAACCTTTGCCGATTGTTGCACAAGCTCAACATGTCAGTAAAATGCCAACTTCTTCTAAGGTTGCTGCTATCCCTCATTGTTTAAAGACTCCTTAGTCGATGGTTCCTTCAGTGGCCACAATTGCACGATGCTCTTCTCATAAGCTTAAGGAAACTGCCTTGGGGAAGAACAATAACCTTTAGCCTTTTGCTGCTTCAGATGACGTTACACGGGGAGTAGTTGAGATTTTTTTTTGCTTCTAGTGGTTTAGGCGCTGCCAAAATTAGTGGGATTTTAGTTGCTTCTCTAGGATGTAGTGGTTCAAATACTGACTTCGAGCTTCCTATGCGACACTCGAGTCCTCAATCTCTAGCCTCGTCTCTGGGTAGGCCTTTTCAGTATGTTTTGTCAGTGTTATACGTTTTAATGCTATAATTATTTACTGCTTCTTGTCTTTGAAATAGCTTTGGCTGTTGATTCGTCTAGAGCAACTCAAGAAGCGATTCCAAGACATACTTCGAAGGCTACTAGTGCGAGCGTCTCTAAACCTATTTTGCCTAAGATTCTGTGGATGGGGTTCCTTCATAACTATTACTCGTTTCTTAAGAAGGTGTCGTTTCAAGCTTTCCACATGTCCCCCTTGTTGACAGTATCTATTGCTTCTGTTCTCTTTCCCTTAATTCCTTTGTGGTGATGTTCATTTTTTCTTCCTTGCATTTGCAGAGATTCCTTTAGCTGAACAAGGCGTGATTGATCATTTCAAACGATTAGTTTCCAGCTGTCTCTTGTTCTCGTAGAACTCTTCCTTGTTGGCTGAGTTTTTTGCAACACTTTTTTCTATCAACATGTTTAATGACAATTTTAGCAAGAAATACAAGGGCTTTGTGTACGGACATAGTGCATTAGACACTTCAGGGGCATGTCGCGCTGTCTTCAAAGAGTTGCTCCAAGATGTTCTGGCTTTGCCTTTAACAAGGAGTGGCTTGATGATGTCGCCCATCGCGCCTTTTCCACTGGCAAAGAGGTTTCTCAGGATGCTCTGAAAAGGCTTATGGATGCAGAGAATAATTTCTCATAGGAGATTGAGATTTTGCACTTGAAGTTGCATTCTTTGTCTCAACAAATTGAGATTCTCAAGCGACAGCTAGAGTCTTGTGAAATAGAGCTAGAAAGTGTCAAAGGAAAAAAATGAATATTGTGGAGATCAAGTCCAAACTGAGTGCTCTCTTAGGATTTTAAGCTTCATGTGTACTCTCTGCTTTTTGTATTGGGCATAAGGCACTCTAGGCTGTACTAATATTTCTTTTTTAAAATGTTGACACAACTTTGATAGTTTGCCCCTTCTGATTGTTGTGCTTTTGAGCCTTCATGTTGAATCAAACATTACATGTTGTAACCCTCTTCTTATTTGTGAAGTTAGGGCCTTGTGGGTTAAGGCTTGGTTATCACATTCTTTATCTTCAGGAAGTCTTCGAGTTTGAAGAAGAGCCTATATATGGATGTATCATAGCACGTGTCTCCCAAGTGGAGTTGCCAATTGTTTTGTAGAGGATTTTGATGGTGCTTTGTAAATGCTACGAGACGTGCGTAGACGGGGAACCAGCTTCTGGGGGTTGATGAGTGGAATAGAAGAAGCTTTTCCAGAGCAGGTGGTAGGTGAGATAGCCAAGGAAAAGTTCTTTGAAGACCTCCCTAGACAAAGCATGAGAACTATGTTTATGGACTTTTATGAGTTTTCAGGGAAGTACATGGAATGTTGTATAATGCTTCTGGTAGTGAAGAATAAGTGTTTAAGGTTTTAGGGATTTAGTTTGGTGAGGTTGAAGAAAATGGTCTAGAGTAGGTGAAGTCCTGTAGGAGTAGAGCTGAGGATCCCATAGGTGGGTGGTTGTGGCGATGATCTAAAGGTCCTCAAATGGTCCTATGGAGCTCCTTTTCTATAGGGTATTAACCATGAGAGACAGCCATTAGGGCTCCTGCCATGCAGTTAATGCATACTCATTTGCAGCGGATCAGAAGCTGCACCTGAAAGACTGATAGTGAAGTTTTGGTAGTCAAACTGAAAAGGTCGGGAGGAGTGTGTTAGTGGACAAGGGGATATTTAATGCATGGGTGCGAAGGTGTATTTCCTGACATGGCTCGTTGCTTCTCCGAGCGGATCTGAACGCTTCTCCAACCTACTACTCTTGAGGCCCCCTTTGATCAAGTGGTAAGGCCTTGAGGGTATTTCTTCTTCTCAAAGCCACCAGTCCACAAGAGGCTTAGCTCCCCAAAGCAAGGGAAGATTTGATCTCCCTAGAGGGCGGCTTCTCTGGCCCTGCTTCTCGCTATGCTTGCTTCTTTATCATATAGGTGTTGTTTTGTGTTACTTCGTTTCAGGGTTTGCAACCCCCCTTAGGGAAGCTTGGGCTTCTCTGTAGCTGAATTTTCTGATAATATTTACTAAGTAAACACACATTAGCGAGGCTGGAGAGCTCTTTGGATATTTTTAACAACATTGTCATCATGCACAAAGCCCATGAACCAAAATTCATGGCAGTCAATAGAGACAATATTTATTTCTCAGATGAATTGCTTCTGCTTGCTGATGGATTCACTGTCCTCAGCTGATACAATAGAATAACTACCAGTGTATGCATGAAAAGGAAAGCATGCATTAAATACTAAACAGCAAAATGTAATAGAAAATGGGACGTAGTGAAATAAAAAATTTAAAAAATCTTAGTCAAGCACCTATGAGAAAATTCAACCAAAACTATTGATTTTTCAACTTTTGATATATAAAGGAAAACCATAATTAGCTTTAGCTAGACTTGTAGTGCATTGTACAAGTAAACTTATGTGCAATCAATGTCTTTAGGATCTTAAATGGAAGTAAGTGGAAGTTGTAGCAATAGGAGAGGATGGACGAAAATTATTAACCTCTCATTGTCTCAAGATAAAATGTTGACAAAATAGTAAGGGGAAAAGTACATAGAGCTTTGTTTAAAAACTCAATCAAATATTAAAAACGAAAATTTTCAGCATTGAAAATGATTCGGCGGTGGTTGTTTAATACCTACCAAAAATGAATTTAATTGAATAAGTGCTCAAAACATTCAACATGGGAAAAGTCGCTAAATGCATGCGGCACAGCTCTTTCCTTACTTAAATTAAGCATGTGCTAAATAACTTTAGTTTCTTTTAGTATAGCATTATTTATCTTAATAAATTAAAAATTCCTTTAATACAACTTCAGCAATCAAAATGAAAATACTTTCAAACAACACAAATTTAGTGCTTAATTATTCATAATTAAAAATTCAGCACTGATTTTTTAGTGATGAATTTTTCAGTTTTATTAAACACACTCTTAGAGAACAAACATCATTGTCATAGAACTAAAAGAGTGTTACACCATGTTGGCACATATATTTCCCTAGTGCCATTCCATCATTCCTTAATTAAAAATGTGGATCAAAATGAGCATATTATCATGAGCAGTTTTCTAAAGGAAGGAACACGTTATGTCGTTAAATAACGAAAACTACCATGGCTAGCACACGGCAATTGAAATCTTTCATCATCATAATTGAAAGCCCAAAAACAAAGCATCAAATTACTTAATTGTAATCGCCACTTCAAGAGAATGTTTACTCTCAATTTCCAACTTATAGAGTTTACTAAAGTTCATACTAGCAAGTTGCAAATCTCATTTCCTTCATTACTATCAAAATGCAAGAAATAGAGAGTAAGTGCACGAGATAAAGAACAAAAGGAAAAAACAACCCTCCCTATTTACTTTCTATTCTCCCCTTCCCTTCACCCCAAAAATTAGAAAAATCATGTATCATCCACGTATTTTGTGCCTTGATTTTAAATTTTAAACGCTAGTAGTAAGCGTGTAGGATCACTACTACACTTAAAAAGAATCCTTATTCCTCAATGTCAAGAAATCCACCACAACCAAAACTTGGCAACTAATCAACCTAATTGGTGAAGTGAATATGTTTAATTAAATTGCAATGTTATTTAGAATTACGTGCAATTAAAGCCATTAAATGAAAATTTGTTAATAATTATTTCAATTCAATAAAAATAACCATACATATGTACATTAGCAAATAATCATGATAAAATGAAGCCATTGAGAGATTGTCATCAAATCAATTTGCTGATTTAGGAAAGGTATAACAGATACAGATATTTTAATTTAGAGGATAAAAACAAGTGAGAAACCTCCAGCTTACCTTATAATAGCTCCATTGAGTCTGTTCACCCATTTTGTAAGAAAGTGGGTTGTCACTACAAAAAGCTAGTTTGCCGTTGACTAATATAAGACTCCTATATTATAGGTCTAGCCGAGGTGGACGGATGGGATGCATTTGTTTTGAGAAGTTGCTCCTCTAGAGTGGTCTCAAAACTCTGTCTAAAGATCTTCTTATAGCCACCTTTTGCAAGAACTTTTGTTCCCTGAGCAATCCTCCCCACAGCAACATCAGTAAAACCAGGACCCGTTTTCATTGTTCCATGGAAACTCAATATGTTGATAAGGTTTGCAAAGGAACTGCTGGTACTCATCATCAAACTCCATGGCCAAAAAAGAAAAAGTAAATAAGCTCGTGAACTGTCAATCATGGTCTTAAATTGCGATGCACAATCACAATTGTGACAGCATCAATTATATTTTTCTGTAATTGTTTATAATTTCTACAATTGCAACATAATCGTGACTACAAAACCATGCTAATAATAGTTTAAAACAATGAAAACCAATATCACCAATAAGGGTGTTCCTTTTGAAGCCCGAAATACTAGCAACTGGAAAAATAAACTATCAACAGCAAAACAATGAAGAGCAGTAAAGGCAAAGTCTAGTAAGGATGCCTGCAGCCAACTAAAATCACTATTACTGAAGACTTACTCATGCCATATCCGTAGAGGACAAGAAATGACTGATATTCAGAAATCGGTCGATTAGAAAAATTAACTAACAGACCCAAATGCCATTGTTTCAGTCTCTTTCCTCTATCATCTTGTTTTTGACAAATGACAAGGGTAATTAAAGGGTGAATATAAAGACTTAGCATTCTTATACATAACATACCTAAAAGAAAACGTATTTCTTAGTTTAGTATAAATTAGAACGATCAATATACTAATAAAAAAACGTTGCTGAGAAATGAGAAATGGCATTAATGATATATAACAAGAGGGAAAACATAACAAGCACAAATAATAGATACTGTGCTACCACATGTTCCCAGTAAGATCATCGGCCTTCTTGTTAGCTTCTACGACTTTCTTTCCCTATTTCCTTAGCACATCTTTCACTGAATCCAAAGTCTCTGCTAAAAAACAAAAAAGAAAAGAAGAAACTTTGAGGCATTGTCAACCCCCAAAAACAATTTGGAGTAGAGTGTAAATGAGCATGGAATAGCATAAGCAGGGAAGGAATAATCACTCTTGCCAGAAGGAGGAGGCACCAGCGCAGGAGATACGTAGGGATTGAACTCATTGCCATTGGGCATGGTAGTGGAAGCTTCGCTAAAAATGGGTGCACGTGCTTCGGGTGCAGTTGGAACATTGATGGGTTGTTGGGTGGGGGGGGGGGGGGGTGGCGCAGCATCGCTAGGGCCAAGTTTAGGATATGAAGCGTAATCGGATTTGGTTGAGTGGGTTTGATTGTGATCAACACTCACTCATATTTGATGCTGATGCTGATGCCGATGCTGACACTAAAAGCAGAGCTTTTCCTCTCTTGTGGTTCTGGGACAACGGAATGAATCTTGATCAACAAATCTTTTACGACTACTAGTGTCCTTTATTCTCGGAGAAAAAAAAAAAAGAAGACAAAATGGTTGAATTGGAATTGGAGGATGAAACGAGGGACTTGAATTCTCGTCAAAACTGTCAAATGCTTGGACAAGTTAAGGTTCGTTCATCAATGGTCTTTCATTTCTATTGTTTTCTTTTCTAGGTTATCAATTTTGTGCCAAGGGTGACCTATCTCATCTAACCCAGGATGACCTAAAATTATCAATAACTTGTGCAAATTATAGAAGCTCACTTAAGTCTCTCCCTTCTTGGGATGTGAAATTGCAAATTTGAGAAAAAAATATTACTCAAAAAGTTAGGCCCAAAAGGTGAGTGTAGGTGAAGAACTGAAAATGGCTTAACTTCCAAATTTTCTTTAATGGTTTTACTCACTATTGTCAAAACTAAACTGGAATGAATGATCCGACTGATTCAACCATGAATCAGACACTTAACCAGTTATGGTTGAGCTTTATAACTGAATTATGGTTAGACCATTTTAAACCAGTTAAAACCGTACAAAACCAATTAAAACTATTTGTGCCGATCGATTTAACTAGTTCAACCAGTCGGTTATTAATTATTCTTTTTAAATTTAATATTATTTAATATTTTATGAATGATTTCATAGATTTCATATTATTACATTATTTAATTCAACCAACTAATTTAAATGGTTAAACCTAAGTTGAAAATCTCGTTAGTTTACTGTCTAATCGAATTTTAACAATATTAATTTCACTCATAATAGATGTTCAGTTTTTCGACCGAACAAAAGTTTTAACTAATAATCGTGACCTAGATTCTGAGTTGAAAAAAGGAATTTTTTTTTAATTTTCAGTTTGGTAAAATGGAATTGGAAGCACGTCAGACATAGGAATCAGAATATGATAAGAGTATCAAATGAAATTGGTCATTCTCAAGGGAATACATTTTCTTAAAAAAAGATTGGTCATGCTCTCATATGTTTGGTCTGTTGTTCTGTTCTGTCTGTAGAGCCCACGTCATTTTTGTGCTTTTGCTATACTTTTGTTGCATTGAATATTATAATTTATATGTTGAGAAAAAAGAGAAGAGAGATTAATAAAATATCTTAAATATCCTTAGATTTTTATTTTTAAAACTAGAAAAGCAGGACATTATTTTCTAAATGAAAAGGTTAAATTTGCTAACATACACTAATGTAAATAACAATAGAAAAAAAATATATATATATATAGTTGGAGGGGATTTCTAGTAATTTAATCTATGTATATATCCAAACAATTTGAAAGTACTTTTTATGTTAAGAGTAAACTCCTTTTTAATTTTTTAAATATACAAGTGTAATCATTTTGGTATTCTAAATAATTTTAATATTAATTAAATTTTTCAATTATAAAAAATGACATCAAAATTATCTTTTTTTGATATAGATTGGAACTAAATTAATATAATTTTTATAATATCCAAGTAAATTTTCTTATAGATATATATAGGATGAGTGTAATAGAGAAAATTATTAAGTATTTCTCCGTAATTGGAGATTAATCTTATTCATAATATGGTATTAATGTTGTGCAAATTTAGCATTAAATGGATTAACTTTTGATGAAATAAATTCTTAAGTATACTGACAACATTTGAGTAGGACAAACAGAGTATGTTTGAAATCATAAAAATTAGAATTGAATTGAATTAAGTATAGCTGAATTAAATTAAATTGAATTGAAAATACTTTTTATGTTTAGAATCATTTTAAAAATTATGATTTGAATTGATTTATAAATCAATTTTTATGTTTAGAATATACTAAAAAAGAATTGAATTGAATTGATTTTATTTTAAAAATTTACATTTTTTACACTTATAATGATATGATTTTTATTTCTTTAATAAGGGTATAATAGTAAATTCATATAAATTTATTAAAATCCACTCAAATCCTTTTATTTTTAAGAGAATTTCTAAACTAACCTAATTAAAATCTATCAAATTTTCATAGATTTTCAAATCATATTAATTCCCATTTTATAATTTTCCAAACAAAGAATTTGATTTACAAATGAAACCAAAACATAAAATTTATCATTTTATTTTCAATTTTCATATCTGGAATTGATCATGAATAGAATGGGAAATTTCTTTATGAAAATTGTCACCTTAATAAATAATTTTGTAAATATAATGCTAATTGCTTTGTGCATAAGAAAATCTGACCACTTTCATAAAAGAAAGTTGTAACTTCAATGATGCTTTATGTACAAAGATCGTCATCTATGTTGCAATTTTCCTAGAAATATGTTATTCCTCAAGTGGTACATAATTGAAATGCAGAAAAATAACCAACTAAACATATCACTTCTAGAAACAACTAATAGAACAAAGCATCCCTTATTGGTAATCAAATTCATATATCTCCATATGAATCCAAGAAAAATGTAATGCCACAAGTGGCACAGAACAACAATCATAAGAGAAAAATGACGAACACAACACATCATTCCTAGAAATAAGAAAAGGATGGTTCAAAAGCATGCACGTTATCCATCTCTTGCTTAGGTCCTTCACGAAGCACATGTTTAAGAAATCTCTGCAATCTTGGCTTACTCCATTAGGTATATCTGGTAATTCTTTCAGAAATGCAAGCTTGAACATCATCTTCTCTTTATTATGATGCTTCCCCATAGGAGTGACCCAGTCATCATCTCAATCATTCTGTACCCAAGAAACCAAATATCCAACGGTGCTTTCAATCTGCCCTATAACTTATTCTGGTGACGTGTAATATGGAGTCCCTCTAAACTTAAGCTTCCAAAACTCAGCATCCAAGTTTTCTTCTCTAGTCTTGGACAGCCAAAGTCTGCAATCTTCACTTGATAACTTGCACCATCTAGAGATGAAGGAAAGAGAAGGATGTTGTCTAGCTTGAAATAACAATGTACTACTCCAACACAATGAAGGTAAGAAAGTCCTTTGAGAAGCATGCGAGTGTAGACTCTTACTTCACTCTCCAATAGTGGCTTCCTCTTGATTAGGTCTATCAAAGAACCATAAAGGGCAAACTCCATGGAGAGATTGTAGATATAATGACCATTCTCCGTGGTGCTTTGATTCCCATATCACCGAAGGATCTCTTTGCAGCCAATGAATGATTTCAGTATGTGTTCTTCTTTCAGCAGTGAATGAAACAAGTAAGGCCTCAAACTCTTCACAGCCATGACTTCCCCATTCCTGTTTTATGAAGCAACACATATAGCAAGGAAGACAGTGCCGTTAGGAACCCTTCCGCAATATCCTTGACTTTAAACATAGAACCATGCTTTCTTCTTCTAATGATGATGATGACATGTTGGAAGAAGAAGAAACTGGTATATGAAATTCAAGTGCCAACCAGTTATATATATTGGCTTCAAATCTTGATTATATGGTAAGTGTTATTATTTGCCCATATCTTCATGTTATCTTTCACTACTAAAAATTTTACTCTCAAAGATGAAAAAATACTATGTCTAAGGGTTAAAATTCTATTGCTAAGCCTATAAGTGACGGAATTGGACATAAAACCAAAACTGTGGTAGAAAGTGGTGTTGCTAAGTTCTCAGACATAATTTTTGAATCCTGTGTCTAAGTGGTAAAAAATTCGTGTCTGGAGGGCAACCAAAACCGTGCCCCATTAATCACTTAGAGACGAAAAATTATGTCACTGATGATGTAAAAGTCCCGGTCTGATGCTCAAAAAAGTGGTGTCAAGTAGATATTTAGACATGGAATTTTTCGTGTCTGATTTTGTTCTAATTCTGTAGAATGGCAAAAAAAATAGTTCAGTACTTATAGCCTGGCATTCTATTTGTTTTTACTCTACATATAAACAACACCAAACCGAACATTCTTCAATTATATCTCGATCAAATTCTCCAATTATATCCACAAATTTTGAATTAATAAAAAAAGTCATTTATTTAATAAAATGTCTAAACATATTTATCAATGTTTCAAAATTATCCATAAAGGTAATCCATAAAAATATATCCTAAATAGTTGATAAATATATGAAACATAATACAAGAAAATCTATAAACACTGATAAGCACAAATAATCAAAATCCTCGTCATCCTCATCTTAATGATCATCAGGTGCACAATCTAGTCCAAGAGTAGCTACAGACTGTGTAGGAGGAGGATGAGGGTCCAAGTCCAACCTTTGGATGATGCGATGAACCATATCCTCCTATCAAGTAATCATTCCCTACTACTGGTTAACCATCTCCTCTAGATTGTAGATGTGTGTGTCTTTCTGTTGCATCGTGAAGGTTAAAGTAGCAGTAGTGGACTTGAAAGCCTCTATCTCTGAGGTAGAACAAGTCCCAAATCCACTGGCAAAAGCAGAGGAAGACGAAATTAGAGAGGCAGCCTTTGCACCCAGACCATACACGCATCCGTTTCTGTTGATGCTTCCGATAATATCTAGACATATGTTGTTGAATTGACGGTTGGACCCCTCGTTTGCTACGGTCTGCGAGAGTTCCTCTTACACAACCTCCTCAGGTACTCCTCCTACAAAAAAAAAGTTAAATTTGCTTAGTTTAAAAAACAATACATTTATATAACATTCCTTAGTTATGTTAAAACTTGTACTTACAGCAACAGATTGTACCTTCTACGAGATCAACTCAAAAGGCTTCCCTTTTCTACATATGAATCCAATGAAAGACATCGAAGGTAGAAGTGTCACTCTGTGCTCTCTGAGAGTATAATAGAGATTTAAAATAAAATAATCAATGTAAGTTTAATAAACTTAAAATGCATTAAAATACAATACAAAATACTCACCAATCTCTTTTGTGCTCCACTCCTAGGATTGAGCCTCTAGTGTGCAGTGACACTTACATATTGGATTTCTGATTTTTAGAATTGTTTTTAAACTTTTCCACCCAACCAAGGTCCTACAAGAGAGAGTCCAAATCGTTCCTAACCTACTAAGGGATCTATTTCCTAGGATCTACCCTACTCTAAACCTTATTCATTGCATTCTTCAGTAAGTCAAATCCTTTGTGGTTGAAACTCTTTTTGATTTACCTATCATCAGAAGGCAACCATTTGTATTTTCTTTGCATGCAATAATAAAATTAATTAGTATATTAACAATAATCTGAATGGTAAATTATGTTAACTGGCGATTATTAAATATAATAAAGTACATTACCCCAAACTCAATAAACCACATGTGGCAAACCGTGTCATCTACCTCCTTCCAATTCGTTCAAGCTTTTTTAAACTTGAATTTTATTATGGTGGTAATAATAATTAATGGTCCTATAGCTGGGTTAAACCTATAAGTAAACCAAACTTTGGTCAAAGCTATAAACTATCTAGGGATGTGAGGATGTACTAGGTGAAGCAGCTATGTGGGGATGTGAGAAAGATGTGGGAGGTGAGAGGTAGTGCTGAGAGAAGATCTTGAGAGTGGTGTTAGGCTAAGTGAAGGGGTGGATGAAAGGGACAAGTGAATATGTGGTGATGGGGTGGGAGAAGGATTAGATGCACTCTCATTGCTACTCCTACCCCTACCTCTACCATTTGCCATCTATATATACTTGTATTGACAAAAATGAATTAAATTAAGTAATATAGAAGTTTAGAAATAAAAGTCAGGTAATATCAAGTTAAGTCAACTAACAGAAATAAAAGAACAAAGAAATACATTGTTTTGTTAACCTTTATTACATATTAGGAGTAACTTAATCAGAAAATCTTTCATCAAAATTCTTCTTTCTCATCTTCTTTTTCATCCATGAGTAATTCTTCTTCTTCTTCTTATGAAAATTCCAAATCTTCGTCTTCTTCCAAATCAACTTGGATGAAGGAATATTTATTTTCTTTCTCAACTGTACCAGTTATAAACTAAACTTTGCTCAAGATCATCATTTGCAATTGCCACTTGTAATTGAAGAATATCGTTATCTTGATAAGGTTGATCTGATTCGAAGACCTTAACTTCTAAAGTTTGAATCACATTGTGTGTCTTTGTTTTAATGACACTTAGCTACCCTTACTGGCCTGCAGGATATTTTGTGTAGTAGACTTACTCAGCTTGTTGTGATAGTATGAAAGGATCATAGTTTCTATACCTCCTAGACTCTCTTAACTCAATAATCCCATAATTTTTATTTATTTTTGTCCATTGATTCGAAGTGGGATCAAACCACTCACATATGAAAAGAACTAACTTCTTCGTGGGCCATCCGGTATATTCTAATTTAACAATATCAATCAACATTCCATAGTAGTCATCTTCCACTTGATCAAGGTCACCCCCTTGAATACACACACTATTGTACACATCCCTTGACTTTGATCTATTGTGCAAAATTTATAACCATTGACATAATATATTGGCCATTTGTTAACGTTTCTAAGTGGTTTCCATGTCAAATTTTGAAGTAATGAATCTCCAATCATGTTAACTGGCTTTAGCACCTATATGACAAATTTAGTTAATTATTGTAACAGCACAACCAAAAGTCTGTGTTGACACAAGTTTGAATTGAATAACCTACATGTTCTTTAAACCAATTAGGGAATGATGTAGAAATTTGTTTCTGTATTTCTCTGTCATTTATGTCAGGGACAAGTTCCCGCAACATATTTTCATTTTGGCTGCACATATAAATTACATAAACAAATCAATATGTATATAGCAAGAGAGTTGTATAAGAGTATATAATGAAATTATTGTTAAATGTTGGAGAACTTACTCCAACAAAGACTCTACCTCAGGATAATTTAAGAGAACATATAATTTAGATGTTGCCATCTTCCTATCATTCAGTGTACATGATGTGCACTTTCTAGAAGGTCATCCTGCATAATTAAAAATAGACAGTAGTGGATTGAATGAACAACCTTCGCCTCCATCGTCATTGCATGCCACTTTTGTCCGTATAGATGAAACATCAGGCGAATAGTAGTATGATGCAAAAGTTGAAGTCTCCTCCACTAAATATGCCTCACAAATTGAGCCTTCCACATATGCTGCATTTGTAACCTTTTTCTTTAAGGTACATATAAACCTAATAGATTTTTTTCATAATGTTAGGGTAGAAATGTACATGATAAGAGCATATATTCAATGAAATGATGAATGAATGAACCAACCTTTCAAATGGATACATCCATCTATATTATATGGGGCCACCAACCCTTGCTTCATATGATAGATGGACTAGAAGGTGCTCCATGGAATCAAAGATGTTTGCAGAAAAATTTGTTCTAACTTATATAAAATTATTGGAATATTCTACTCCATAACAAGTAATTTATTTTCCCTCAACAATGAACAACATAATTCCCTAAAGAATTGACTGAATTCAGTAAGGGTATTCCAAATGGTATTCTAAATCTAAATGGTATTCCAAATGGGCTTTGGCAACTCTTTCAATGCCATCGAAAGCAAGCACTGCATGAATATATGGCAATCATGAATTTTCATACCAAACAACTTGGCTTCCCTCATATCAACACACTTAACCAAATTAGACGCATAGCCATTTGGTAGCTTCAAATTTTTAATTCATTCATAAATGGCTAACCTTTGTTGTTTGGTCAATGTATATTGTGCCTTTGGTTTTCTTCCTTTACCACTTCTAATGTCTTGTAACTCAAGGTTTTTACATCTACAATACTCTGTCATGTCCAATCTAGAATTCAAAGTGTCTTTTTTCTTTTCCTTGGTGTCCATAACTGTGTACAAAATATTAAGAAACACATTTCTTTCAATGTGCATGACATCTAAATTATATGGGAAAAGATTTGTCTTCTAATACTGCAATTCCCAAAATATACTTCTTTTGATTCAATTGTGGTTCTTCCCATATCCAGGAATCTATTCTCCTAGGGTCTCACATATGGATGGTAAACGTCTAACCCTTTCTTAGACTTCTTCACCACTCAACCTACGTGGTTGAAACAAAGTTTTAGCTTATTTTTTTTTAAATGCATTCTTATTTCTTCTGTATGGATGATCATGAAGCAAGAATTGATGATGGCAGAAAAAAAAATGAAGTCTTTTGACTATATTTAAGAGTGAATGCCTTCAAACACTCCATACAAATTGGACAACCAAGTTTACCCATCATCATCCAATCCGACAACATCCCATATGCAAGAAAGTCATCAATTGTCCACATCAAAGTAGCCTTCAGGACAAAGTTTTGTTTCAATGAGACATCATAAGTCACCACACTTATATTCCATAACATATTTAACTAATTTATAGTGGTTGCAAATACACATCAATTTTGGCCTTTGGATTGGAGAGATCGGAAACTATGATAGATAAGAATATAAATTCCCTTCTTATGCACATCCAAGATAGAAGATTGTAAGGCATAACAACTACAGGCTAATGAGAATAAACTCTTCCAGTGTTGTCAAATGGCACAAAATCATCGGAACATAACCCTAATCTGACATTCCCAGGGTCTTGTGCAAATTTAGGATATGTTTCGTCAAACAATTTCCAAGCTTCTCTATCTGATGGATGAGATAAGGAACCTAAATCCCTTTTACACTCAAGATGTCATCTCATTTGAGTTATTGTTTACATGGAAGAATAAAGTCTTTGTAGTCTTGGAACAAGTGGGACGTACCACATTTTTTTAAAGGAACTTTTCTCACTTTGTCCGTTCTAGCGATGGATTGATAACGTTCTCCCTGCAAAAACTACAGCTTTGAAGTCCCTCATTGTTTGACTTATAGGATAACATACAACTATTAGGACAACATTCAATCTTCATCCACCCCAGTCCTAGTTAGGCCACTGATTTCTTTGCCTGATAAAAAATGTTAGAATCAATTAGGATCATGTTAGAATCACGTAGATTATGTAATAGGATCATTACATTATTTCTTTTTTTATTGTACACAAGTATTATAAAATCCGATACAGAGGGCAGTGTATTTTCACTGACTCATTCTCACAAACTAAGGGTTTCTATGATCCTTCTTTCTTTCAACATGGTATCTAGAGCCTAGGGATAGAAATCTAACTTTTTTTTGCTTCCCTACCATTAGTGTTTCTTTTTTTACTCTCTCACTATCTCATCCGAAGCCTTCCTCCGGACCACACCTAGTGCCCCAGCCGATCTTATCGACATTCTGCTCCAGTTGCGTGTGATGGTTTTGCTCAAGCCGCGGTGGTTTTGCTCCAACCACGGTGATTCTGCTCTAGCTGCGGCCTACCACATATCACAGCCCCTCTTCCAGCCGAAGTGGTTTTGCTGTCGCCGTTATTTTTCTCTCTCCTCTGTCGGTTTTCTCTCTCCTCCTGCGGTTTCCATCTTAGATCTACGCATCTGAGGTGTGTTTTTCTGGCAACCGACACACCCACGACGTGTGTCTCCCTGAACCCGTCCGATCCCCGAAGTCGCACTGTCATCAGAGCTCTGATGCGCCGCCATGCACCGGTTTCCAGAATCCCTTCGGCAGGTGTTTTCAGCGCGCGTGAGAGCGCGTTTTGCCCTCTTTCCGGCCGCTGTTTCCCCCGACCACTTCTTTTGGGCTTTTTCGGTCAAATCCAACCCTTTCCA
Source organism: Castanospermum australe (assembly GCA_019955255.1). Classification (NCBI taxonomy): domain Eukaryota; kingdom Viridiplantae; phylum Streptophyta; class Magnoliopsida; order Fabales; family Fabaceae; genus Castanospermum; species Castanospermum australe. The sequence continues at coordinate 1,015,572 of NSJW01000429.1, forward strand.
CATGGTTCGTGATCTTTCAGTGGGTGTTTGACTTCCCCACCTCTGCGCATTGCGTCTCCTACCGTAATTTTTTTGGGTCTTCCGCTCTCAACTTAGGTTCTTCTTTTTTGAGTTTCTTGCAATTCTGTGCCTATCATGTCCACCATTGCTGCTGCCAGTTCTGGGTCTCATGGTCGTGGCAAAGGTCAACGTTCACAGTGCAATTATTGCCACAGGTTTGGCCACACTCGTATACATTGCTTCAAACTCCATAGGAAACCCCCTCGCACAGCTAATATTGTTCAGTCAGACTTTTTTGTTCCGGCATCTGACTCTTTGGACGTGCCCACTGTCACTATCCCAGCTACTGTCTATGAGGGTTATCTAGCGTATAAGGCTACTCAGTCATCGACCTTTGCCTCCTCTTCTCAGATTGGTAATTCTGTTGCTTGCCTCACCCATTCTTCCCTTGGTCCATGGATTTTGGATTCTGGTGCCTCCGATCACATATCTGGTAACATTAGTCTTTTCTCTCATCTTTGTCATTCAACTTCCCTCCCTATGGTTACCTTAGCCAAAGATTCCAAAACTATGGCTAAAGGTCTTGGTCAAATTTTTCCTCTACCCTCTCTAACTCTTGATTCTGTCCTTTATGTTCCGGGTTGTCCTTTCAATCTTATCTCTATTAGTAAATTAACCAGCTCTCTTTATTGTTCTGTCACTTTCACTAATAATTCTATTCATGTGCAGGACCGGGATACGGGATGGATGATTGGCGAAGGGCGTGAGTCTCACGGGCTTTACTATCTTACCATCCCTTCATCACCTGCTGCATTTACTTCTGCTGTTTGTCCTTCTCTCCTCCACAGCCGCCTTGGTCATCCTAGTATCTCCAAACTTCACCTAATGGTTCCTACATTATCGTCTTTATCATCTTTAGATTGTGAGTTGTGTCAACTTGGGAAACATATTCGCACTTCGTTTTCCAAAAGTGTCAATAATCGGGCTGTGTCTCCTTTTGATTTAGTACATACGGATGTTTGGGGTCCTAGTCGTGTTCCTACAACTATGGGATATCAGTATTTTGTCACTTTTATTGATGACTTTTCCCCGCTGCACTTGGTTATTTTTAATAAAGAGTCGTGCTGAGATCTTTTCTGTTTTTCAATATTTCTGTGCTAAAATTCGCAATCAATTTAATACTTCTATTCGCATTTTACGTAGTGATAATGCTCGTGAATATTTTTCTTCTTCTTTTACCTCTTTTATGGCTTCTCAGGGTATTCTTCATCAGTCCTCTTGTGCTCACACCCCACAACAAAATGGTGTTACTGAGTGTACGAATCGTCATCTCATTGAAACAGCACAAACTTTACTTATTCATAATCATGTCCCTCTATGATTTTAGGGTGATGCAGTTCTCACTGCTTGTTTTTGATTAATCACATGCCTTCTTCTGTTTTAAATCATCAAATTCCTTCATCTATTATGTTTCCGTCTCAACCATTGTATTCCATTCCACCTCATGTTTTTTGTTGCACTTGTTTTGTTCATAATCTAACCCCTGGACAGGACAAACTTCATGCAAAATCCCTTAAGTGTGTCTTTCTTGGCTATTCTCGTCTCCAGAAAGGATACAGGTGCTTTCACCCAGATAGTCACCGATATATCACCTCAGCTGATGTCACGTTCTTTGAGGAGTCATCATTTTTCTCATCTCCTGCTGAGCATTCTTCAGTGTCTGATGTTCTTCCTGTTCCCTTACTTGGACATCCTGCCAAAGCCACTTCTTCTCCTCCACTTCAAGATACTTTCATGGTGGTACCGGTGGATTCTAGCCCTGAACCAGTACCTTTACCGCTCTAGGTCTTGCCTCCCGCTAGTCCGCCAGTTGCCATTCGCAAAGGTATTCGTTCTACTCGTAATCCTCATCCTATTTATACCTTTTTAAGCTATCACCGTTTGTCCTCTTCGTATTTTTCTTTTGTCACCTTCTTGTCATCTGTTTCCATTCCTAAGACTACAGGTGAGGCACTATCCCATCTAGGGTGGTGACAGGCTATGGTAGATGAAATGCAAGCCTTACACTCTAGTGGCACTTGGGAGTTAGTTCCGTTACCTAAGGATAAGTCTATAGTTGGGTGTCGATGGGTGTATGCTGTGAATGTTGGCCTCGATGGACAGATTGACCGTTTTAAAGCTTGCCTAGTAGCCAAGGAATATACTCAGATATATGGTTTAGACTACAGTGATATATTCTCACCTGTTGCCAATATTGCTTCTGTTCAGCTTCTTCTATCCATGGCTGCCATGCGACATTGGCCTCTATTCCAACTTGATATCAAGAATGCCTTCTTACATGGTAAACTTGCTGAAGAGATTTACATGGAGCAACCTCCTGGTTTTGTTGCTCAGGGGGAGTCTGGATTAGTTTGTCGCTTACATCGTTCTATTTATGGGTTGAAACAGTCTCCGTGGGCATGGTTTGGACTGTTCAGTACAGTTATTCAGCAATTTGGCTTGATCCGCAGTGAGGCAGATCATTCTGTTTTCTACCGCCATTCTCCTCAACATCAGAGTATCTTTCTAGTGGTATATGTAGATGATATTGTCATCACAGGTGACGATCAAGACGGTATCAATCAACTAAAACAACACCTCTTTCGTCATTTTCAGACTAAGGACTTAGGTCGCCTTAAATATTTTATTGGTATTGAGGTCGCTCAATCCTCTACTGGTGTTATTATTTCTCAAAGAAAGTATGCCCTTGATATTTTAGAGGAGACTAGCATGACAGATTGTCGACCTGTAGATACTCCTATGGATCCAAACACCAAGCTTTTACCAGGACAGGGGGAGCCCTTGTCGGATCCTGGAAGATATCGAAGACTTGTTGGTAAACTAAACTACCTTACCATCACTCGACCAAATATCTCCTTTACTCTAAGTGCAGTCAGTCAGTTTCTACAAGCTCCTTGTGATAGTCATTGGGATGCTGCGATCAGAATACTCAGATATATCAAAGGAGCACCAGGTCAAGGCCTTCTCTCTATAAAGACAAAGGACATACCCAGATCATTGGTTTCACAGATGCAGATTGGGCTGGCTCTCCCTCAGATAGGCGTTCTACCACAGGTTATTGCGTGATGATTGGAGGCAACTTGGTATCTTGAAAAAGTGAGAAACAAGATGTTGTTGCAAGGTCAAGTGTAGAAGTAGAATATCGAGCTATGGCATTAGCAACATGTGAACTTATATAGCTGAAACAATTGCTTCAAGAGTTAAAATTTAGAGATGTTAAGCAAATGCAACAGATCTGTGATAATCAAGCAGCTCTGCACATTACCTCATATCCAGTGTTTCATGAAAGGACCAAACATATAGAAGTGGACTGCCACTTTATCCGAGAAAAGATTTTATCTGGATGCATTACCACTAATTTTGTCAATTCAAATGATCAGTTAGCAGATGTATTTACAAAGTCTCTCAGAGGTCCTCGAATTAGTTATATTTGTAACAAGCTTGGTGCATATGATTTATATGCTCCAGCTTGAGGGGGAGTGTTAGAATCAATTAGGATTATCATAATATGTAAAAAATCTATTAGAATCAATTAGGATCAATTAGGATCATGTTAGAATCACGTAGATTATGTAATAGGATCATTACATTATTTTCTTTTTTTATTGTACACAAAGTATTATAAAATCTAATACAGAGGGCAGTGTATTTTCACTGACTCATTTTCATAAACTAAGGATTTTTATGATCCTTCTTTCTTGAAACAAAAACTTTTAGGCATACGATTATCATTTGACATTGAATCAGTCATAAATTGTACCCAATCATTAAAGTAATCCTCAGATAAGCTATGGTCAGTTTTCAAACTTAGAGTATATAATGAAGCAAACAATTGGGAATAATTTTCATAACCCTTATACAACGGACTCTGTGCGGCTGTTAACATATTTAAAAAAGTCTATGCTTCTAGGTTAGGGTCTTCACCCATACTACTTAAATTTCAAACAAAACCTTCTTGCTAGATGTAATTCCCAATTCCTGATCCATCAGCATCCATTACCATCTGCTTGTAATTATTAAAATTCTCCTACTCCCCAATGTTGCCATAGTATGAACTAGCTACAACTACTGGAGGAATAGAAGGCATTGGCTCACTGTGTTTAATTCAGTAATAGTTATTTTCTATGAATCCCTTCCTAAAAAGATGTACCAATACATCATCAACAAGCTCAAACTTCTTACATTTCCATTTCTTACAAGGACACCTTATCTTTCCTTCTATCTTGTATTGCTCTTGTCCACAAGCAAACTCAACAAACTCCTAAATCCCCGCAAAAAATTCATCAGTAAAACTCCTATCAAAACCCGCTCTATGATCCATGCACTTTTAATGTTCAAGCACTTCCATTTGGTATCTAATTATGTTTCCACCATATGAAATAACATGTTAGTACCTACACTTTTTTTCTTATTTCTATATTAATTTTATACATACAAATATTAACTAATTTACTTCATAATTACCTACACTTTAAGCAATCTAATGAAAATGAAACTGCCACGGCACCATTTCCCCTATAATAGTAACATTTCTAAAATTACAGGTACCTGTTTTATTGAATCTAGGCAATTCAGTATGCAAAACTATTGATATTCACTAAAATTATAAGCAATAATCAATATAAACATTAATATTCACCAAAACTAATGACAATTATAAGCAAAAATTCAAGAGAGAGTAAAAAGAGTACCTAGAATGTCGCTGAAATGATTGAAGGAGAGCGAGAGAAAGTTGCACCACCAATACACGCACAACACAAAGGGAGCAAGGACGCTACCAAAACTTAAATTAGCTAAGGTTAGAGATGATTTCTAATGCCATGTGAAAATTTTTGGACCCTTTTGGGAAGCCATCATCAACAATGCAAACGCACTAAGCAAAACCCTTTAAATTAAAATCCTTTCGAACAACACCACCAAATCTTTTGTACTAACACAATACTAACGATCCTATCACCAAAAAGTAAGGAAAAAATGAATCTACTCAATGGTTTGGCAATGGCTAATAAGCAATATAGTTAACACCCACAAACAAAAGAGAAACTCATGCCAATACAGTTAATATGCTTCCAAAATTAATTGTAGAAAAGAAAAATGCAATTACAAGTAACTTAAGATGAGGTAGATTCGGTGGAAGAAGAATAAAAGTCACCCAAAATTTCCTAAATCACAGCTTCCCTTTTTAGATCACATCTTTATTTTATGAAATTTATAAACCATGCATACAAAGGAGCATTACAAAAGTAGAGAAATAGAGCAATATGTAAAATAGTAAAAGGCAAACAGAGTAGCAAGTAACTGAGCTATGATACGGAGCAAATGGAGACACAAAGGATGTAATACCCGTACTAATATAAGCATTACATTACATAATAATTCATAGCTAATTGTTAATAAACTAAAAATTCAATTTATTTAATGATTTATTTTAATCAATATCTTTAAGGATTACATGACTATTGAACAAAAATATTCAATTTAAAGAATTGAATTATTTAATAAAATTAAACGATTACATGTCTGCAATTAATTATTTATAAGGGATAAAATTTTGAATTTTGCACCTAAAATTTTTAGGCTTTATACCGGGATATAAAATCAACATCACGTAATAAATAATCATTTCTAACATAACAAAAATCTTAATTACGTGACATGTCTAATAAATTTAACTAATTTATTTATTTGGTTACATGATTATTAATCAATAAAACATCTTAAAAATTTAATTTCGATATTCATAAACTCTTAAGATTCTAATTTCATACATGTACAAAAATAAGTAATTTCGACCATACACCAAAATATAACATAAACTTATATACTAACATTTTCTATTTATATTACCAGTACATCAATGCACATTTATTTATTCATTTACTATATGCTACGAGTTCAAAAGAGTGCTATCATTAGATTTCCACCTGTATTAAAGATTATGTACATATCTACATCAAAAGGTATTTGGCCTTACTAGGTCACACAGGAAAGAAATCTTATGCTAACATATTACATAACATACTACATAATCATCAAACTCTCACACAAGCCAACGGTAGGTTACATTCTGAACCACTAACTCAAACACATCCTGCTCAGGTGAGTAGACTAAGTCAACATCTATAACAAGGAACACAAAACCCCTCATCTTCAACCTGTAGCTAGAGGCTTTGAAAACACTACATATAATAGGAGTGAGAAATACAATTTCTTAGTAAACATTCAAACAAATTTAAAAACAGTAGTTAAAAATGTGATATTTCCAGCTATATAATGTACAGAAAAATAGTTTCATGGTTAGTAAACAATCAGAATATGTATAATCTACAAGAATCTTACTCATCACATCTTTTCATTAATTACATGTTCACAGAAACTTTTACTTAGGGCTTGGCCCTCTTTTAATCATCTTGGCCTACATGGTCCCATAACATAATCATTAACCATAACCATGGCAATTTGCATAATTGAGAATTCTCCCTTGACATAGTGCATCCCCTAACATAAGTGGTCATACCACACCCTTTTGGTAGATTTCACTCAACATATCCACAAAGTGGATCATAGAAACATGTAGGACTTCTCATAGACCTTTTTCCATGATATCCTTTTAGAAACTCTTTTCTAATCTTTCTGGATCACCTCTAATTCATTTTCTTTACTTGAGGATTATTTCCAAGTTTATCTTTTCTTCCTCTTTACTTAAAGTGAACATACAATTAACTTAAAGGTGAATTTTGAGGCATTTAATTAAAACTTCCATTTAGCATGCACTAATAAGATTAAACCTCTAATCATTTAACCTATCTCAAATTCACTACTTGCTAGCTTTGGGCATAGGCATAGGCCAAACTTTTCATAAGTGCCATTATTTCTTATCAAAATGAGGTTATAAAACTTCCTATACAACTCACTAATAGTCCTAAAAGTCACTATAATGGTTGTGCACTCAACCTAGGGCTGCTAAATTGTATCATTTTTAATTACACTTGGACACCCCCTAGGCCGTGAACATCCATGGGTTTAAAAGCATCTCTTCTTCTTCTTTTTATCCCAAATGCATTCAAGAAGCACTAAACTACCTAATGGTCACTAAAACTAGATTTGATTACACAAGTCCTCTTTACATTATCATTATAGTCGTGACTTGATCTTAGAATTATAACAATTGATCACAAGAAGGAATCAACATAACAACTCATAATTATAACAAACTAATTTTTATTTCATGTCATACAAAAGTTAGGGTTTACATATAGTATCACTTAGATCAACTTTACAATCAAAAAGTGGGACTTGGTTAGTGATATTATACAAAAGCCCCATAAGGTGATACTTTCAAGTTACATTATACATTATAACCTAACTCTAAACTATGTCACCTCCTTGATTATCAAAGTAGATGACTCGTATGTCTTGTATGACACGAACGAGGCCTACCCTCGGTATATCAACCCAAACAACTTCTATTTCCACCACAACGGTGACATAAGGCATCTTGAATTTAATTTGAAAACATCACACACAAAGTGAGACAAATAATGTCAGTAGGAAGCATTAACAATTAAGTTAAAATCATGCAATGTTTCAGTTGTATCATATACAAAAAATTCTTCTCCTCTTTATCTTTCTCTTATTCAATGATTTCCTTACATATGTTAGATTACCAATTTATTAATTATTCATTCATAAAACCTTACATGATTGAAACATAGGAATAGAGTTCTTTTTGTTTGCAAGGGCGTCCTCTTGCTATTGTCTCCAATGTGACCTTAATCATGTGGGATCATCTCCTTTGAGGATCATTTCCAAGCTTAGGTGAGATCATCCTCCATAAGGATCACTTCGCAAAATTTTATCATGATCACCTCCCTAGGAGGATCATTTCTAACTTAATTGGTAATGTAGCATAACCATCATTATTTTGATTCATTCATAATACAATTGCAAGTCTGAAATAGAAATTTCATACAAAAGATCATAAATTGAGCATTCTCTCACTAGTTTATGAAGAAAATAAAGAACATCAGAGAAAGGAAGTTAGGAACCTCTCAAGATAATAACAATAACACATGAAATAGAAAACAATTGGGAGAAGAGTCCTACACTTTTTGAAGTTAAAAATCTTCAAATTTTCATTCCTTCTAGTTCTTTACATGCTCTCCTCTCTTTCTCACATTTAAAAAGTTCTTTCTTGCTTTGGGCGTGGTGTGTTCTTCTAAGCATGGGGAGGGGTATTTATAGGCAATTGGGGGATGCATGGCCATGGGTTTTGGGCGTGTGTGACATGAGAGTGGCTTGGAAAAGGAGAAAGAATTCTCTAGTTAAGACCATGTGGTCATATGCTTTTATTGTTTATTTTTACACTTGCCATGTTTAGGGTGATTACACATGTTTAGCTATCTCTAAGTTCATCATTACCTAGTTACTTTTTCTAGCTTATTTGGCTTAGTTTGGTTAGTTTCTAACTAGATTTTCCTTTTTGAGTCATGGTTGATTTGGTTGAGTTAGTTACTTTTTAACTTTTTCATTGAATTTCAACCAGATTCCTTTCTTTTTAGTTGCGCCAACCATGATATCTTTGAATTTGAGTTAACATAGAAGGCTAGAGTTCTCTCCCTAGCTCTCCAAGTGGAGCTTCTTCTTTCTTCTATGAATTTTTATATTTTGTTCACACTACTTTATCTTTTATGCATGTGCTTTCTTAGATTATTCCTTGTTTGCTTTTCTTTCTTTCTTTCTCACTCTCTCTCACGTGAACACCTCCTTAGAAGACAAGTTCTTTGTCTTTTTCTTCTCTTACATCATTTTGATCAAGCTTTTGGCCTTTTGGTTTTTGGTCTTTCTTTATTCTAGGCTTTATTTTCTAATTGGGTTTACACTTTGGGTTGGGTTTATTCCATTTTCTTGGGTTAATTAACTTTTAATGACACTTAAATTGGGCTAGAGTTCTTGGGTTGTACTACTATTAGGGCCTAATTTTTATTATAGTCTTAGTTTTAGGGTCTTTGAGCTTAGGCTTTTTGGGTTTCTTAATTAGGCTTAATTCCAAAACTAAACCATAACTAACTAGGGTTAACTATCATTCTATCCTTGCTTTCATTATATGGCTTGGACCCTTTCTAAAATTCTAATGGCCTTTAAACATATGAAACATGTAATAACACATTCATAAGCATAATCAAGGCACACAATATGTTTCATGATGTCACAACTATCCCCGAATGGTGCCGCAACGGAAATGACAAGAGAAATTGATAGAAAAATGGAGTCCCTACTAATTTTTATTTATTAAGAAAAATAATTAAAAAAAACCTTTTAAAAGAGAATTGGACTTAAAAGTAGATCGGATTTAGGAGTCTATTTATGTATAAGAAAGCGTAAGAACTTAATCCTATTACACCCCTAATACATCCATCCTAAGGCGGTTTCCCTAAATTAATTATGTCAATTATTAATAACCTTAATAACATTTAACTTACCCATAAAAATAAAATTAAAGAAAATTAAATAATAAATTAAAATATTTATAAATTTGAAATAAAAAATAAACATTTATTCAAAATAGGAGAAATAATTAATTATTTACAAGTTTGATTAAAAATATATTTAAAATTTTGATAAACCAAAAAAGAAAGAATTTATTTAGGTTGGGCTTGCCAAAAGTGTCTATGTATTCCTAAAGTAAGAAATCAAAACTCACGTAATTTCTTTAGAAAATGACTATGGGTTGATAGATTTTAATTAAAATGACTGATTAATTATTAAATAAAAAATATTTTTATTATCAAAAAGCTATCACAGCAACAATTACAATTAGATTCTAAATTTATTCTTCGAATCCAAGAACTGTCACAGTAACATTTATCTCAACTAATTAATTTTTTTAAAATATTTATTTTTCTAAAATTAATTATGAAATTTTTTTAATTAATCTAAATTAATTATTTTTTCAAAGCAAACAAGTTGTCACAGCTTAAATGACTTAGAGATAATAATTATAAAATTTTTATTTTTCTAAAATTTATTAAAATTAAGGATTATGATAGAGATAACTAATTCAAATTGAAATTCTGTTTTAAGCAATTAAATGAAATATCATAATAAAAATCATAGCAACGAAATAGATAGGATAAGATAAATCAAAAGTAAGGTATATTACACCAACAAATATTTAAATTATCATAAGTAATATTTATTTTAGGATTAAGGAGCTGTCACGAAAATATTAATCTCAATTAATTATTCCTTAAATCATATAAGCTGTCACAGCTAAAATGACTTGGAGATAATAATTATGAATTTTTGTTTCCTTGAAATTTGTTAAAGTGAAAGATAAATCATAATAGGGATAACCAAATTAAATTGAAATTCTATCCTAAACAATCAAACAGAATATCAAGATAAAATATATCAAATACAATCAAATAGATAGGATAAGATAAATCAAAAGATCAAGGTATATCATATCAACAAATATTTAGATTATTATAATTAAAATTTATTTTTAAGATTAAAAAGCTATCATGGCAACATTAATCCTAATAAAATTACTAGCCAAAATGATTCAAATTATTAAAATTATTATTATTTTCTATTTGCCTAAAACTTTATAAAATTTATTACAAGTTAAGATAAGCATAAATCAAAATGATATAATCAAACAAATGGGATTAATTTCAAAGCAAGACACACAGATTATGAGGAAGTTTTAATTAGGGACTTTTATCAATTTTAAAATTAAGAGGATTCTTCAAGTATGAATATTTATATCTTATATTAAGAGAAGCCATCGAATTAACCAAACAAATGCCAAGGATCAAATAATCATAGAAGAGCAAAATATGTCGCTGTAGCTTATTGGATTGATGCACATTTCCAAGTGCTTCTTTTCTATCGAAGTTATGCATAATCTTAGGCTGAATGCCATTCTGAAGAATTGGAAGACTACCTAATTCCAGATAAGTGTTGACTTTTAGATGTTTCCGGAGCCTCTAGTTTCTCGCAAATAGGAAAAGAGGGCTCGCCTGTACATGCAATTTCTGATTATACTAGCCATTTCTAAGGTATATTACAAAGATTATCTCTTAACCCAATATTTATTTGCATTCTAATAGTAATAATACTTCTGATAGAGAAGGAAAGCCATGTGTATGTTAGTATGTAAGCATGTATTCAGTAAAGAAGGATGGGCGAGGCTGACTTTTAAAGCTATGATTGATTGTTTGCATGGCTCTGTATGTAAATATTGTCATCCTTCATACACTCGTCCCTTGGTCTTAGTGTGTCAAGTTGTATTGTTGAATACTTATGCTGAGTATTTTGACAGTTTATTGTGTGTACTACTTGTAGAACTAGAATGGACAAGAATATGTAAAATTCACCATAGATCGAGTTGTTAGGCTTTTTATGTTGAATTTCAAAACCAAAATTTGTCAAATATATCAAGATGGGATGGTATTTCGATTTAAATTGCTATATTTATTTAATACTAAAGGAAATTCAACGCCTCTTTTATCCCACCTTATTCTCTCAATGAGATTCTATGACCTCCATGAACCAAAGATAAAGTTCCATTGTCTTTACAAGAGACAGAGATAGAAGAGCTCAGGTACCCACCGTAAATTGAATTTGACTTAGTTTCTTTTGATACATTCAGCAGTAACAACCCATATTTTAATGCCTATAATTGGTGAAGATAAGATGCTAGACAGCAAGGAAAGCAACAATGATAATCAAGAAAATATACAATTAACTTTTTTTTATTTTAAATGATAGTTGATAGAAACTATGAAAAATCAGAAAGCGGAAACTGAAAAAGAGAAAATCAAAGGAAAGAATATTGTTGTAAAGAATAGGGTCAGGTGCACAACCCTGAAATTGTATTCATAAGTTGATTGAGAGATGAGGTCACCCTTTGTCAGGAGTGAGGCAAGCATGGCTGCCTATAGCTTATTTGCAAGCAAGGGAAGGTAGGCAAGAGTAGCTAGGATTAAGATTTGGAACGTGTTTGGATTAAATTTTATAAATTTAATTTTGGATGAACTTATTTATAAACTTGATCTTGATCAAATGAATTTGAGTAAAGTAATTTATATCTAATAAAAATTCACGTTCAACAAAAAAAAAAGAAATAGTTGCTTTAAAATAAACGAATTTTTAATATCAAAATCATATTTGAGAAATAATTTAAACACCAAACATGACAAAACAAAAGCTTATTTCAGCCTCAAAAAGCCCATTTTGCACCGCCCCAAACACAACCTCTAGGAAAGTGGGCGAGCATAGCAACATGCAGGCTTTTGAAAGAAGGCAACCTTGGTTAAGATTTTCTAGATTGAACAATTAATGGAATGAAACCAAAAGTGATTGTCAGGCACTGAACAATTAAAATTTGACTCTAGAACTTGTGGGTGGTTTTTTTTTTTTTTTTTGTTCATCGAACTTGTGGGTGGTTTTGGGCGTCCTCCTGGAGGTAAGCTTCATTCCTTGGACTAGCCTTCTGCCAATGGTCTATGGATGCCTTTGTTTTGGGTCCAATTATAATTTACACCGCCTTTAATTTGCCCACCCAATGCCTTGTTTCTCAAGCTTCATGTCTATGCATAACTTTAGTTCATTATCATTGGATCCAATCCGTGCTTGTGTTTGGTAAGCTAAAGATTAAAGTACACTCAGTAAAATAGAAGTACATATATACAAGAACATGAATCTAAACTTAAAATGTAACTTGTAATATTATCTTCATGATATACCAAAGAAATAGAATGAAATGATCGAAATGGTATCATGCATATTTCTAAAAAATATCTTTCAGTCACACTCACAGTTGATCATTTTAGTAAATGTTTGATAAAATTGCCCTTCTGTTTATATATACTGATAATTATGACAAAAATGAGCTATACATAAGGTTGTTCTTTTTAATTATTTGTCGGTACAATGAACCATAACATAAAATGCATATAGCAGAAGTGGGAGAGGACTGCACCACTTCATCTATATATGTTGGTCTTTATCAGATCCGTGTTGTGTGGGGCATCAGATTAAAACAGTAGTTAGCTAGAAGGAAAAAGTCCCTTTAAATCCTTGTATTTCACATGAAGGATTGGCTTTGATTGGTTTTAAGTTGCCATTTCAAAATCATAACCCAAGTTTCTATACAAAGGTCTTTAATTCATTTATGGTACGTGATTCTATCAAATTCTAGAAACTTTTCCCTTCTTTGTTATCTGTCTTTATCAAAGCAATTAGCAAAGTTTTCTCAGGGGAGGGTAGGGCACACTAGGGATACTGTTACAAAAGGAAAGTTGGTGGTGTTGGGTGGCAGATTAAGACATAAAAAGTGGTCCTCTGCCATGCTCACTTTTAGCGGAAAGTGACCTTACAATTTGGGGCGACAAAGGGTGTGTGAGGGACTGCACTCCAATTCATAAATGGCAATTTAATTTTGCCACCACAGTAACATTAATGATAATAGAGATATTTACTGATACTTGAAAACCCTCAACCCAAGTGGAGGCCACATTATATTATTGAATTGATGGGCTTTTGGAAGGACCTTGGATTTGCTTGCCCACCATTCATTATCTGTCTACCACACTTGCCTTTACAGGGAAGCTAGGTTAAATCATAATGTCACAACTCTCTTATCTATTCTCTCTCTCTATATATATCTCTCTCTCTCAAATAAAACTTATTTCTCACAACAACATTAATCAATAGAAAAATTACATTATAGGAAAAGATCTTGTGAGTGATTTCCAAAAAGAAAAGTTAATGGACTCACTGCCATATCAGAAGCACAAGCAAGCTGCCAATTAAATCAGTTTCGTGTGAGTAAATTGCAAAGGCCATATGGCCATGTGGGAGTACACGGCTCCACACTACCATGAATTGTGAAAATAGCAATCTTGATGGCCACACGACCGTGGTGCTTTACTCGGTATGGGCGTGTAATGCCCAAGTGATTGCCCAACGGAATTGCTTAAACGGCCATACGGCCATGTGTTGGTACATTGCTAGGAGCGCGCGCAATCGCACGAAAGAGGAACACTGCCTACACAGCTGTGCCAGTTCAGGCCATGTACCTCTTGGTTTTGGGCATTTACTCACCGCCTAGTAGTGTGGTACTGCAATAGTCCAAAATCATTCCTTTCTATGAAAGGATGCGATGATTCATAGAAATCTTTTATCTCAAGAGTTGTATCTAATCATAAAGGGCTATTTACAAGTTTATAAAAAGACTTGCATCGCCCATAAACACCAAGATCAATTCTGGAATTCCAATCTCTAAAAGATTCCAAAACAAATCTTGTTTCCTTCTGTGCAAAAGAAAAAAATAGGAACTGTCATTCTGTAAAATACCATTATTATCTTTGGCTTGGTTTTAGAAGTACAAAACGAACCAAGTGTTCTTCATTATATCCTGCAGGTCTGCGCATAACTTATCATCCTTTTTCCTTCCTTTTACAGAGGTATCCTCCAAAATTTTCTCTGAAAGTCATCTTCTTCAGAGTTCACCACTAACAATCTTTAGCCTTAATTTTACAATCATCAACAATGGTTACTGCATCTTTGACGAAGATGACTTCTAACTTTGTAAAATTAGAAAGATTTGATAGAGGCAATTTTCTACGCTAACAGAAAAAAAAATACACTTCCTTCTGATAGTCTTGAAGGTTGTGTACGTACTCAACACCCCAAGGCAAAAGGAGAGAGAAGATGAAACTATGGTAGAAACCAGGGAGAGGCAAAGGTGAGACAACGATGACTACATATGCACTGGGCATATTCCCAATGGACTGTCAGATACACTATTTGATGTCTACCAAACTCAAGCACTACAAAGGAACTCTGGGACAAATTGGAAGCGAGGTACATGACAGAGGATGCTACAAGCAAGAAATTCCTAGTCAGTAATTTTTATAATTATAAAATGATTGATGATAGGCTTGTCATGGAACAATTACATGAAATTGAAAGAATTCTCAATAATTTCAAGCAGCACAACATGCACATGGATGAAACCATTATTGTCTCTTCTATTATTGATAAACTTCCTCCTTCATGAAAAGATTTCAAAAGAAATATGAAATATCAAAAAGATGATATTTCCTTTGAACAATTGGATAATTATCCTCGTCTAGAAGAGAAATATCGTAAGCAAGACAAAATTAAGGAACAGTACACTTGTGGGAAAATTCATATGATGGAGGAAGGAGAGCCCAACAAGTCCTCTAAGAAAAGGGATAAAGATGCTACATAACTTCAAGAAAATGGAAGCAACAGTAATGACAAAAAGAAAAAGTAAAGGAAAGGGAATTATTTCCATTGTGGCAAGCCTAGACACCATAAAAATGAGTGTCATTTCTTGAAAAAGAAGAACAATGGATAGCATTAATATATGTGGGTTTAAATCTGTATTTAGTAGAGACAAGTTTATACTCTTTAAGAATGGCATGTTTGTGGGAATATTATATTTTTGTGTAATTATTTTAAATTTTGTTTTAATTAAATGTGCTAATGTTTAGTATTATTGTTTATGTTGCTAAGTTCTTTAATTTATAGCACAATTATTTAGTACATCTTTATTTTAGAATATTGCATGCAATGATGAATTTGGATTTAATTCCAAATAGAGTAATCTCTATTGAATTTGGAATTCAATGGAAAGTCTAAGAACATTGAATTGAGACATAGCTATGTGATGATTTAATTAAAAATGGAGTGACCTCCATTAACTTTACGAAATTAAGTCTTACACATCCTTTGACAAAAAGATTGACAAGAGATTTGGTGTTTGGAAAACATTAAAAAGGGATGGGACACAAGTCCATATTTTCATTGATCACCAATGATAGAACCTCAACTTACACTTGAGTAACATCAAGTCTTGAGTTTAATGAGTGAAGTACATTATTAAAGTGATTGCAAATACTTACAAAACTTTAATCCATCCTAAGGTGTAAAAGCACTTGGAACCATGAGAAAAAGGGAAGGTTGAGCATTTGCTCTTAATAGACCTATAGCATGAATTTGTTGAAGTGTTTATCATAGGACACTTTTAATAGAGTCTACCTATATGAGTGTGAAGTGGGGTCGCTTTTTGGAGTTAAAGGGCTTGACTCTTAAAGCACTCATGAAAAGGATACAAGACACAAGGCCACGATAAATGTATCATTGATTAATATGACATTTGATGGTACCGAGATCTTATGTATAAGCTGTGCACATTTATTCATATGGATTAGATGGTTCAAAGCTTGTCTACCATTTAATTCAGATCAGTGGATCCCACGGCTTACTAAGTAAAGGTTCAAATTGCAAGATACATTTATCTAAAGCATAAGATTTCCAGAATGATAAGGATCTGGTTTCATTTTGAAAATGGTGGGGGATTGTGAGTGATTTCCAAAAAGAAAAGTTAATGGACTCACTACCATATCAAAAGGACAAGCAAGCTTCCAATTAAATGAGTTTCGTGTAAGTAAATTGCAAAGGCCATATGGCCATGTGGGAGTACACGGCTCCACACACTACCATGAATTGTGAAAATAGCAATCTTAATGGCCACACGACCGTGGTGCTTTACACAGTATGGGTATGTAATGCCCAGGTGATTGCCCAATGGAATTGCTTGAATGGCCACATGACCATGTGTTGGTACACTATTAGGCTGTGTACCACACTGCTAGGAGCGTGCACAATCACGCGAAAGAGGAACACCACCTACACGGCTATGCCAGTTGACACGACCAATCCGTGTACCTCTCAGTTTTGGGCATTTACTCACGTCCTGGCTATGCAGTACTGTAACAGTCCAAAATCGTTCCTTTATGTGAAAGGATGCAATGGTTCATGGAAAATCCTCATATCAAGAGTTGTATCTAATCATAAAAGGATGTTTACAAGTCTATAAAAAGACTTGCATCACGCACAAACACCAAAATCAATTCTACAATTTCAATCTCCAAAAGATTCCAAAACAGTTTTTATTTCCTTCTATGCACAGGAAGAAGACAAGAACTATCCTTCTATAAAATACCATCGTTGTTTTTGGCTTAGTTTTAGAAGTACAAAACGAACCAAGTGTTCTCCATTGTATCCTGCAGAAAATTTTTCAGTAACCATTTTGCATCCAGAAAATAGAATCTAAGGTCTCTTTCAAAGTCTTCTCCAAATGTTTTCCAAAAGTCATGTTCTTCAGAGTTAACCACCAACAGATCTATACACTATTTTTGGAAAATCAACTACTATGATGAAATTTTAATAAAATTCAATTCTATTCTCAACAACCTAGAACTCTAATAGGATGCATTCTACAAACAAAAAAATAGGATAGCAATAAGAAATTCCATCAAAGTATTAAATTTTAAACCTCTTATGTTTTTAAAAGTGTCAGCAATTGTTTATTTATTTTGCATACCATGTCAGTATTACCCGTTGTTAGTTAGTATGAACACATTGATATATAAAAAATAAAGAGACCTAATGAAACTAAAATTCCTTTTATCGGGACATAAAGACTAAAATTATATGGAGAATGGAATGGTGTAATTATTAATTAAAGACAAATTGAGTATCAACTATAAATATATTATCTTCCCAAATCTATTCAATATGTTTTTCTTAACTTCTTGCTATATTCATTTTAATTTGATTAAATCATTTTATTTTTTTTAATTTTTTTATCTGTTACAATATGTTTAGAATATCTTTAAGATATTTACAACATCTTCAAAAAAAAAATTCCCTATTAACTTCAACATGGTATCAAAACAATACCATTCACCTTGAAGGTATCTATACTTTCTACTGTGTCGAGTTCTATAAAACTCCTTTATAAATTCTCCTTTATTGTTTTATTTTTCTAACTCATTTTCTTCTCATCGACGATCATTCTGAAGGTGATTTCTTTTTCACTGATGAGTCATATTAGTGGTGACTTTTCAATACTAGTATTCATGATATTTTCTTCCCATTGATGATTATTCTGATGGTATCTTCTTTCCCACTGATGAGTCATACTAGTAGTGACATCCCTTTAATGTTGGTATTTATTATGTTATTCTTTTTCCATCGACGATCATTCCGATGGTGACTTCTTTTCACTAATGAGTTATGCCAGTAGTGACTTCTTTTCAATACTAGTATTTATCATGTTATTCTCTTTCCATAGACAATTATTTTGATGGTGACTTCTTTTCCACTGATGAGTCATATCATTGGTGATTTCTTTTCAATATTAGTATTTGTCATGTTATTATTTTTTCCATCAATAATCATTCCGATTGTGACTTATTTTTCACTAATGAGTTATACTAGTGGTGTTTCTACTCAAATCATTTAGGTCTGTTATCTGGTTAAACAGATCTCTTAAGTTGTTTGGTTTTGCCACTTGGTCTAGTAGCACCTTAGAATTTGTTCTTGTTATAATGTCTTTAAGTATGTCCAAAAGATTTTATTCAACCTACTCACGGTCTGTATCTTCTTCTTCTGGTGAAAAGGTTTGTCTTGATGAATTATCTCTCCAACAATATTCATCTCTTCAACATCTTCAGCATCATGAGTTGTCTTTTACCCATTAAGCCCATTTTATATTTATATTATTTATTTAAAATATTTATTTGTAACAAGCTTAAAGCTTAATAAGCTATGACTTGAGAGAGAATGTTAGAATATATTTAAAATATTTTTAGGATATTTACAATATCTTTAGAATATTTTAGAAGATCTTAGAATATATTATGGAATCAATTAGTCCTGTAATTGAGGACTTCTAATTTTAAAAAGGTCCTTCTTGATGAATTATCTCTCTAATAATATTTATCTCTTCAGCATTTCCAACATCATGAGTTGTCTTTCAGCCATTGAGTCTATTTTATATTTATATTATTTATTTAAAGTATTTATTTGTATCAAGTTTAAAGTTTAATAAGCTTTAACTTTGTTAGAATATATCTAGAATATATTTAGGATATTTAAAATATCTTTAAAATATTTTTGAAGATCTTATAATATATTATGGAGTCAATTAATTCTGTAATTGAAGACTCTTAGTTTTATTATGTTTCTTATATTTTCTTATTTGATTAGGATTATATTTCTTTATTTGATTAGGATTGCTAGAATATAAATAGATATTAATATTTTATCTTTTGTAACACATTAAACACATCAAATACATCAATTACTTTTTTCTTATATCAATCTAGTATCATTCTCTCTCCTCAAACCCTATTAACTTCAATATTGCTTTCAATATTGCCATAGGCAAAGGAACTAATAAAAGGGAAATTGTAAGTTGTAAGCAATTTGAAAATAAAAAAGGGTGTGTTTAAAATCATAAAAATTAGAATTAAATTGAATTGATTTGAGTTATACTAAATTAAATTGAATTAAAAATTAATTATTATGTTTAGAATTCATTATAAAAATTATGATTTGGATTGATTTATAAATTAAATTTTATATTTAGAATATAAAAAAGAAAATTGATTTCATTTTATTTAAAAAATTTATATTTTTATCATTTCTTTTAATAAACTTTCTCTTTTATTTTTAAATAAATAATTAAGAGTAAAAGAATAAATTTAAATAAATTTTATCTAAATTTACTCAAATATTATTTTTTTAATAAAATTAAAAAATAACTTAATTAAATTTATAAAAAAATTTAAAAATTTAAAAATTTTATTACTTTATACAAAAAAAATTATTTATAAATAAAATTAAATATTAAAATTATTAATTCTAAACATACTCGAAAATGATTTGGGACAGGCAGATTGAGGTTGAACATTGAACAGATATGGGAGGGTGTGCTGAGGGTGTCCCCCACGTGGCAACCTCAATCTGATTGGGCTCTCGAGCCTGAGGCTACGTGGCATGGTCAGTTCCACCACTCAGCCGTTCGATTATCAGTGGTCACATCTTGTCCGTCAGTGCCTGCACCTCCAGGTGGTCCCACAGCTTTTTCTTACTCTACATTTTTCGCGGATATAATGAATGCCTACACTTGAACATTATTATGTTAGGATGACCACGAAGCCAAAAATAATAATGTTCCTCATGCTTTTCTTTTTTTTTTTCTTTTTTTTTCAACTCAGTTTATTAGTAACAAAACAGAAGTAACATTACTTGTAACTCAGAGAATCATTTTGATATTTAAATTCCTTTTGTAATTAAAAATTTAATTATTAAATATTTCTTAATTGTTGTATTCAATAAATTTTAAATATTTATAATAAAAATTAATACTTAATAAATATTTAATGAAACACAACATAGATAGAGGCCAAAGCGACAAATAATGGTAGTGTTAGAACATAGATTTCAGGTTTGTGGCCAACCTATGACCTGTCACGGAAAGAAAAAAAAAATTTTGATTTTACAAAATATTATAATATAACAAAATCTTATAGCATAAGTATAATATACTATTTATACAGATTCGCCTAATAAACTCATGAACCAAGTCATAACTAATTGGGGCTTTTAGCTCTTTTAATAATCCAGTGTAATATTTATACTTTGATTTATAATATAAAAATGATATTTTATGCTATCAAAATATTGAAATATTATTTATGGAAGTCTTTGAAATCTATATTATAGAAAAAGAAAGGAAAATAAGACAAAAATAAAGTCTCACAAAAAAGAAAATAGATGAGAGGTTAGGAAATCAAGTCCTTAGCAATAATTAGAGCTGTTAAAGTGGGCTAAATTCAACCTGCCTCATTTAGGTTAGTTAATTGTGGTTTGAAAATTACATGAGTTGAGACGAGTTAATTCACTTTAGGAGTAAGATAAAAAATAATCAATCTGCCTTAACTCACTAGGATTAATGGGTCAAACGGCTTGACTTACAAAAAAATACATAAAATAAACTAAAGTAAAACAATTACTAAGTTAAAAAATCATTTAACCTAAGTTAAAAAATATCAAAAATCATATAATAGTCATTAAACTTTAAATTATATAGTAACTTATAAGTCATAATTACTAATTTACATAAGTAAAATTTATAAACCCCAAATTCAATAAGAGAAAACAATAAGAACATCAAATTTTAAGCAACTCACTTAATTTTTCAGGCTAACTCAATCCAAACTCATTTTTTTAAGCAACTCATTTTTTTGAGATTAAATTTTAAGCAACTAAACTCACAATTTTAATGGATTGAGCTGAGTTAGCTAACAAGTCAGAACCTATTTTGACAGTTCTAGTAGCAATTAGAGATAAAAAAAATAAGATTAAGATCTTTCCCTATTATTTTACTAATAGAGAAAAAGACATACAAAAATTTAAAATATAAAAAGTTAATTTTATAACTCATTATGATGAGTTATAGTATAAAAATTATATGTATCTATTTTTTTTAATAAAATAATCATGTTACGTGAGAAGATCCAATTATAAAAAAAAAAACAAAGAAAACTACAAATCCTTAGCAAAATAAGGTCGGCACAAACTGCAGAAATGAGGAGAAGAAAAAGTCTCTGTCTACTTAGCGATGAAACGGAGGAAAAATTCATGTGCGGGTGAAGGTTTGCATCAATTAAAAAGAATTTTGAAGGTTAAAAAGAGTTTTTAATTATTTTTTATTTTATTTATCTTGATATTTATATTATTTTTTAAATATAATTTTGATTTCAAATTTTTTTTGAAGTAATTATTTTATATTTTTTGTACAAAATATATATATTTTTAAATATAAATTATTTTATTAAAAATTTATTTTTATCAATGAAAATTAGTTTAATTGGTTCAAGCTGTCATGCCCACGCTTTGAAAATGGTAGCTTCTCTTCTTTCTCTAAAATTTTTTTGTCTATAAAAAATTTAATTCATTTAAAATTAAATTTGTTAATATGTATTATTAAAGATTTTATAAATTAAATTTTAAATAAATTTAATTTTATAAATTTAATTATGATTAAAATTTAATTTAAATAAAGTGATTTATATTTTAAAAAAATTACATTCAATTTAAAAAATAAAAAATAATTAATTTAAATTAAATTAATTTTTAAAATCAAAATTATATTTAAAAATTAACATAAACGTTAAAGCAAATAAAATAAAAATTAAGCAAAAGTATCTTCTGTTTGTGGGAAAAAACAGTGACACATTCACACCGTAAAAGCTAATCCAAACAATGAACATATTCTAGCATCCCCCGTCATCCCACACTCAGAAGGACAGAAGATGATGGACGGAAGGGTATATCTGTAATCATCAAAGTGGGGTTCACTTCACAGCATTAGTGGCTACATTGATGACTGTTAATTAATGAGGTTAATCAATAATCACTGTCATTGCACTGGTTTATGGGCAATCAATTGGAAAAAGAGAGAGAAAAGAGACCTGCAAGGTCTGTGGGGGGAGACACAGAAAAATCCTGTCCAAGTAACTGGTGGGAGTGCTGAGGTTTTCCCTAGCTGGTATCAAAAGGTGACCACGAAAGGTTAAGACATTTTTATGTTGGCAGTGTGAATGGAATCCGAAGACAGGGAGGGAGAGAGAAAAAACAGAGCAGCAATCAAAGTGTAGGTGGGTGAGTTGTGGGCGCCTGCAATTCGTCAAAAGCTGGTTCTTTTTTCCTCTTTTAATTGAAATTTTTCTCTGCACCTGCTGGCGCTGAGATTGGCCGAACTTGGCTGCTTGGCTTTGGTTTTATCTCGGATCAGAACTGAGAAAAGAAAGACAGGGCCATATGCATCCATCCATCCATCATCCATTCAACTTTGATGTTATCCACTGGTAACTCAAACGCAAGATGCTTGTTCTCTTCCCTTTTCCTCCCTCCATTCTCTCTCTCTCTCTCTCTCTCTCTCTCTCATATGCACTCCCATTATACATTGCTTACTGCCTTTTATCATTTTGTTTTCAACTTTATTATCTTTTCTGTACCCTTACTGGTTGAAACTCTTCGATTCAACTCCACCCCATGTTTGTTCTTCTTGTATTTTGTATGCATATATTAAATTATATATTGGAAATTTTGTTATGGATCTTCATCATACTGGCTGTTGATTGTTGAACAGCATCCAATATTAACTGTTCAGTGATTGAATCAATAAGAGTATAAGAAAACCGAGGTACAAATCTCAAAACTTTTATTATTAAAGGTTTTTGGCATATTCTATTATGTAAATGACTCAAATTCTACGTTATCTAACACTCATTGGCAGGTTGCTTTATATAAATAAGTTTTTGTTTATTAGGGTAAAATATCATCTAAGAGAGTATGCTAAATACTTAATAAGATTGTAATTAGACTATTGGGTAGTTAATATTTGTGAGAGGGTTTACAGTTTTATTTGTATATAAGTTGTAATTTAATATTTTATTAGTGAAAGTATTTTTTATTTCTTCTTCTTGTGCTTGGCGAGGAAAAATTTGACTAAGCTTAATAGCTTGATAGTTCTTTTATTTAGCTCTCCATCAAACATGCAATGTAGTTTTTTTTTTTCAAGCGATTTCTTTTGACTCCTAAAATGATTTCCCTTCTTTTTTTTTAAGAAGATTGAAGTGCATCTTTGGTATAGTTTTTTTTTTAAGAAAAAATTACTTTTCTTTTTTTTTAAAAGTTTTTTCTAATTTTTTTTTTGATTATAAGCTTGTTTTAATCATAAAATAAGCTAATCATGTGTGTTTAAATTAGTTTATTTTGTGATCAAAATAATTTATAGTCAAAATCTTTTTTAAAAAACTTTTGAAAAAAAGAAGTAATTTTTTCTCAGAAAAAAATATATAACAAACATTCTATAAATTAAATCAGTTACTCTTATTATTAGAAATATTGAATGTAGAGTTTTCTTGAAATAGGATGAGAATGACTACTTGGCCACAGGTCATTCTAATTGTGGATTTGGAATCAGCGAGGGATAATCCAAGAGAGTGACGTATACATATTGAAATTGAAGTGTGTTTTGTTATATACACTAATTTAGCAAAAGCACAAATTCCTAGATCGGCAAGTGATTGTTTTATATATAAAAGATATCATGTGGGATGTATGGGAAAGGTTGAACTTCTTGCAAGTTGTTTGGTTGTCTTTAAGTCCATAATGTCATGGCTTCTTTTACGGTGGAGTTCAGAAGCTGCATTACCGGGACAGTAGCGTTTCCAAATCGTCCCTCAGGTGTCTGGAGTCTGGACAAATAGTACTGTTTGTATAATTATTGTCATAAATCATTAATTTGGGAGAGTGATGCAGTATCAGTTCAGGTCAATGGTGCTGGAATAAGACTCTAGAAAGCTGGAACTCCAATTGGATAATTGTGCTCTGGTGCTTTAATCTCAACTAATTCTTATGTTAGTTTGTGGCTAATCGTGATATCCTGCACTTGATCTCTGTCTCTTTCTTTTGCTATAATCTTGCACTTTAACTCAAAAGGATTCCAAGTTTTTGAGATGACTGATTCTACTATTAGCTAAGAGAGAGATCATTGATTCTACACTACCTTCTGATGTTACATCTTTCTTCTCATGTTTTGCTAATGAGTATCCTTGAGACAGATTGCAATTTTATCTTGTTTTTATTGTAAAAGCTTTTTTTTTTTTTAACAATATTCTTTCCTTTCTGTTTGAATAGATTTAATTTTGATTTACATATTATCATGTATTGTGAAATAATTATTAATTATTATTATTTAGAAAGTCAAACTTCTTTAATGATGTATTAACATAGTAATTAAATAATAGTGTAAAAAATTTTCGTATCACAGTAAATGAATTAAAACTAAACTCGGTTTCAATAGGTAGGCTCATTTACTTACAAGTTATAACAGTAATTACAGCTCTTACATACCCTCTGTTTTGACCGGCTGAAGAATCTTGTGAAATGTGTAAAAGCCATTTCTCTGTCGTTTCTAGGCAAAACAATGGAAATGAAAAACATCTTGCAAGGAAAAGCAGACGCTAGCTAGAAGAATACACCAAAGATGCAGTTGAAAGGAGGACATGCGTATGGAGTGTTTCTGTCTTCAATAAACCATTCGTTTCAATAGGTCCAAGTTCTCTGCCTTCCTGAACAGACTCAAAATGATGCTCAACTTGTCCAAACAGAAAAATTGAAGTTTCTCTCCGTCACAGTGTCATACAATATGTGGAAAATAACAGACAAGGTTAATAGGTTATAACAGTAATGGAGATTATTCTGTCATTCTCCATAGGCTCTTGCTGACGGTTTTAGAAGCTTGGTCCCAAAGTACTTGCCGACAAGATTCCGAAACATCAATAATTGTTCAATGCCATAAATACCCCTCTTGCCTTTGCTTATCCTCTTTACTGTTTACACCTCTAATAGTGCCATAACAATTGGAGGCTATTCTTGCACTCCTGTTTCATATAATACTCCGTTTATTCAGTTAAGGAAAAAAAAATCCTAACCTTTTTGGTCAGAATGTTTAAATTGATTTGTGTGAGTGGAGGATTCTTTAGAGCACACAGGGAAAAAATTCATGATTATAGTCAGTGGAAGAACCATTCATGCATTCATGAATTCAGCTTGTTCCATGCTCGTTCCTATATGGTTTTTTGCTTTTCCTCTACGAGTATTATGCTTCCAATACGCACCATACTTACAATATATCTACATGATATATGGTACATACAAAATGGAGAAATAAATTAAATAAAAAGTTTTGAAAATATAAATGAAGAGTATGAATGAAAATAAATATAATACTCGCTTAACCTGTCAACTTCTTAGATGACTCAACATCTTAAAAAGGTTAAATATTTGTTTTTTTCATAATTTTTCCTCCATAATAGTTGAAGTGAATTATTTTGGCCATTATGTTCTAAAAAATATAATTTATTTATTTATTTTTTCTACTTCATTCCTTTTGGTGTCATAAAAGCTGAATAATGTTGCCCTGTTTTTGTCTAATTCCAGCCTAAATATTATATCTTATTTCATCCTCTGAAACAAAAGAGTAATTTCTTTGGATTTAACATTTTATATTTTATCAATGTCTGATTAACTTTTTATGTACACGTGATATTCTTTGCCACTTGATTTAGGTAAAAGTTATTTGATTCGTTATAGATATGTCTGTGTGATATTTTCTTCTTTGATATAGGCTTTGAGAGGACATTTGGGTGTAGAATATTCCTTTTTAGATATTTTTCTTTGTACCTCTATCGTCCTTTTTCTTTGCATGACTTACCCATGCAAAATTTTCATTACATTCAAAGTTTTAATCTTTCTTTAAAGTTTTACTTTATTTAGGAATCCAAGAAGTAGAGACTAATGAATTAAAATCCTATTATACTCTTTCTTGATACTGTTCAAATTTCCTCCATTCCAAATAAGAGATTTTGGACTCTTAATTCATCTTTTTATGCAAATCTGCTTCAATGCTCATTCTCCTAATTTGGACACATTCTTCGACAATTCCATTTGGAAATCTAAAACCCCTTTTAAAGTTGAAGCTTTTATTTAAATGATGGTACTCCATATTAATGGCATGTTATAGATTTGCAAAATATCACACAACTATTGCTTCTAAATTCTAATATATGCCTTGTGTGTAAGGTTAGTTCGGAAACCGGAGTTCATTTATTTTTGCATAGGAATGTTTTGCTTAGAGATTTTGGTAAATACTGGCGTTTCTTTTCATTTTGGAGCAGTTTTTCATTATATGCTTCAATGGTTTTAGAAAGGATAATGTGGCTAAAGATTGTGGTTATATTATTCTGTTTATATTATTCTCTTGTAGTCTATTGTATCTGATTAAAATGGAATGCACGCATTCTTAATTGCGTTTATATAGCCTTACATATGTTACGATATATGATTATGTTATGAATTTTGTTTTTGGGTCTTGTTTATTGTGTTCTATACTTACCAAGGCTCTCTGTTTTCTTTAAGTTTCTCTTTAGGAGTTATCTTTCTCCCTTTGAGTAACATTTTATCCTTTTATTATTTAAAAAAACAAAGAGTCCATGTTCTTCTAATGGAATGTATGAGAATGCAATCTGTTGTGATTAGCCAATGAGGTATTCACCGAAGAAAGGGAGAGGCAATATTTGTATTATAGTTGAAGTAAGAGATGGCATGGCGAGACCAAGGCTCAGAAGAGTCCATTTAAAGCAGGTAATAAAACGGTAACAAACGTAGTTTGCCAAAACAGGGAAAAGTCCAAAATATCTTAAAAGCCCTACGCTGTCCCCAACTATTTATAAGGTCTATGAGGCCATCTAGGAGGGCCAGGGCTTTCTTCGGATCAGTATTTGCCTCTGCATTATGTACTTTGTGCCTCAGAGTTTATAGGAGAAAACCCACGATTCCACCAACCTATCACCTCCTGTCTGAATTCTATTTACACCAAAGTTGATACATAACCAGATAGAAATTAGAGGCAGATCGTCTTTAAAGCAAGAAACGAGGAGGAATGGAATTAGATAAGCTCAGTAAGCTTGAACAAGAGCCTCCTCTCTCTGGTGCTTAGCCCTGGTGAAACAGCTAACCACCTCAAAAACTAAAGACTCCATGAACCCCAAAGACCCAGATTGCGTTGTGGATAGTGATGTTTCCCCAGGTCCAAATTTAACAAAACATGGCAAAGTTTTAGGTGCTCGAGAGGCACAGGAACCCACCCGACCCCAACAACATAAAAAACAAGTTAGAAGGAGATACTCCACACTAGTAGGCCTTATCAAGAAAGGCTTCCGAATATGGCAGAGGCAAGGAGGGAGATTGTCACTGCCTTAAAATTTCACAGGGCAGCCATCAAACAAGCCAGTGAACAGCAGCAGCAACAGCAACAAGCCCAAGAACCGCAGCAACAGCCATCGGTGTCCCTCCAGCCTTCCCAGCACCCAAGCTTTGAGCACGATGGAAGATTTAAGTCTAGGAGAAATCCTAGAATTTACCCATCATGCACAACCAAATTTTTCAAATTACATGGATGATTTTTCCTATTCATCCTTCTTCTTCCATCCTCCTCCCTCGGTTCCATATTCTTACAACCTGGCCTGTTGCTTCCCCAATTGCTCCACCCCTTATGACTGAAAACCCCAATTTCATACTTCCAAATCAGACCTTGGGATTGAACCTCAATTTTCATGATTTCAACAACTTAGATGCTACCCTTTACCTTAATAACAATAATTCATCACTGTACTCGTACTCATCTCCAACATCATCTTCTCCTCCACTTCCTTTTGTAACTGATCAGGAAGTTCCTTCGATTGGAATATCACAGGGAGAGGGGGTTTCTTCACTGGTGGATCCTATTGAATCCAGTGCTACAACCCAGGTTACAGGAGGCTTACATACAGCCATGGACGATGAGGGCATGGCAGAGATCAGATCTTTAGGAGAACAATATCAAATGGAATGGAATGACACTATGAACTTGGTCACATCAGCTTGGTGGTTCAAGTTCTTGAAGAACATGGAACATGGGGCACCTGAAGTCAAGACTGAAGATGATGCATATCCATATTTTTGATGAAGTCATCGAATTTCCAGCTTGGATTGAATGCAAACGAGAGCTGCTTAGAACAGTGCTCGGAGGATTACTTCCAAGATACTACCTTACCTTGGTAAGTTCAATGTAAGTTCCATAGTTTTTAAAAATGAAATTTGTCTAGGAAATGCTTTTTGTTTGTACCTGTTAAGGGAAAAGAAGACACTATGTAGTTTGTTCTAGTTTTCTTGTAACATAGCGAGGGAAATTTAATTAGGTCTCATTTTTTTGTTACAAAAAAAAAAACGCTTCCATCTTTCATAATGCCTGGATTGTGATGTGAATGAATCCGGCCAAGCTGAACTGTAGATTTAATTCAACTGGAATATGATTGAATAATAGGTAATTTCCTAGCCGCTTTCAAGTCCAGCTTAATTGTTAAGCTTGGTTCTTGAAGCATAAGTCAAGCTAAAAGCCAAATCTCCACTGAAATTTTGAGTGTGATAGTGGCTCTTTTCAAATAGTTCTTTCTTTAGGGAAGAAAGACAGACGGAAAAATAAACTAACTTGTTAGGCTTAAAAAAAATTAGTGAATGATGAATGATTAATCAAGCTACAAAACTTCTTTTCAGGTTCAGTTAGTTTGACTACACTTTTTCAAGAATTCTCTCCTTTCAGTTATACAGTCCATTGTGAAACCTTCATAACGGTTAAGAATTATGCCACTTAAACTCAATCTTTTATTCTATGTATGGTCTATATAGAATGCAATTTTGTTTTCGGTCATGTAAATGCAGTAATGTTTATTGCATACCTTTCTTTCCTTGTGGGTTTCTAGTGTTAGGCCTAGTGGTACAGTCGAATTGCGAAAGTTGGCCCAGTGGAATTTTTATGCACATCATAGGCAATGTCTGACGACCTTATTGGCTTTCTTTGTAAAAGCTGCATTAGTTTGACTAACCCACGGTAGCTTTTCTTTTTTCTTTTTTTTTTTTTTAATTTTTACAAAAAAATTGTTTTCTTCCTCAATTGCCACAGGATAGGTCCATTTAGTGCATGCATTTTTGGTTTTGGACTTTTTGATGTGTATATATATACACATACTGATCCCTTTTCTTTCAGTCCTTTTGTTCTTTTTTTCATGACTCTGTACGCAGCATGGACATTGGAGATATTGAAGGTATGGATGAGGAGTGGTTAGCGTGAAAAGGACTTGATTATTTTCGTTCAATCAAATCTTTGGCTCCTTTCTTCATACTCCTATATATTTTTTCTTTCCGCAACTGGGGTTTTTGGGTACTATTTTAATCCCCCTCCCCCCGCTTTTTTTGATAATAAATAAGGCTTGCAACATATCATTATAGGCAGGCAGCATAAATATTATATGAGATTAATATTTTTGGTCCCATTGCTCCTATTTCCACAATTTATGTTGAAATATTGAACAATATGTGTGATTCTCTTTCCACCGTTCAAATTGTGAGTGAAAAAGGAGAAGAGAAAAAGAAGTGTAGTTTTCTTCAGTCATTGCAGGCCTTTGCTTCTCTCCCGTAGGGACCACCCCGTTCAACCCTCAAAAGCAAACAAAAAGAGTGAGTGAGAAAGAAGAATAACGAAAAAGAAGGGGAAGGAGGAGGAAGAGTGCCAAAAAGGCAAAAGCAAGAGAGACAAAATGCTCTGGAAATGAGGCTACTTGCAACAAAGCATAAGGAGGATGATTCTTTACGTTCCCAATTTGCAGTTACATGAGCCTGTATTGACAATATGAGTAGGTCAAGAATTAAACTGAGCACTGTGAGCAAATTATTAGAAGAAATTTAAATAATAAATACTTCCTTATGTTCACAAATAGCAGAAGTTATCAATTTCTTGTGTTTGACAAAAACAAAAAAGCAGAGATTTTGCTCGTAACATTGTGTTGAATTACAAGAAATTTTGTTATCAGAAGCAATATCTAAGCCAATGTTAAATTACTAATACCTTTTATGTGTATTTGGTAAAGCTTAATTTATAAGAATTTTTTTTTGAAATTTTGTTAATAAAATTTTCATTATAAATTATTTTAAAGACAAAATAAGCTTTTCAAACATGCACAAAATCTAATTAGTATGAAAATCAAAGAATCATGATAACTTTTCGAATCTCCAGGTACGGAATCAAGATTTCACATATGCAATGCAGTTATTATATTCTTAAATTTATCAATAACAGATGGATAAATTGGTTCTAAATGAAGAATATAATAGAGAAGGAAACATTCAAATTCTCTAATAAAACTTACTTTGTATTAATATTTTTGACTTACATGATTTTGAAAATATAATACTAGATACACATGACACCTCTTAACAACTTAACAACCCTTACAATGAACTTTAATTTCAAAATATTCATTGCACTTATTAACTAAGTACATATGCATAGGTAAATACTTTTGAACCTTTACAAATAAATGAATGCAAAGATGTATAAATAGTAATTAACTAGATACATGAATAACAAAATACATGAATAGTAATTAATTAGATATATCAAGTTTAAATTTCTAACAACAAATACATTATTATATTATTATTATTATTATTTTCACAGATACATTATTTAATGTATTGCTAATTTGCTGTGTGGTTTTTCCTAGCAATATCTTGGCGGATAGCCTCTTGAGTTTGCATTGTTTTTCTTTCTTTCTTCCAAATAGTCTCTGGCTGCTATAAGAGGCTAAAAGCTTCAGAAAACCAGTTTTTCTTCCTCCAAGGGCTCCATCCTATCTCTTGGCAAATTTCATCACTGTGGTTGATGCTGAATGTTGAAATGCAGTGTCTCTTATAAAACCGCGTGGTCCTCTT
Source organism: Castanospermum australe (assembly GCA_019955255.1). Taxonomy (NCBI): domain Eukaryota; kingdom Viridiplantae; phylum Streptophyta; class Magnoliopsida; order Fabales; family Fabaceae; genus Castanospermum; species Castanospermum australe. The sequence goes on from NSJW01000429.1 coordinate 1,046,907, forward strand.
CATGACTTCAATCTCTTTGGTTGTCTTCTCAATCATTTTCATCACACTCGGAAGCTTAAAATGCTCATCAGCGAGTCTAGCCAGCCATTTGCACCTCAATTCAGCAGTATGAAGATTTGAAACGCTTTCAACATACCCCACAAATGCCATATTAGGAATTAATGGGTGAATCGTTCCCCTGTTGTACCATTCAGAATAATCTTCACGTAGTCACTTCATTTGGTTCCAAATGTGAAGATATGATGAAGAACTAGATATTTAATCTTCAGTTCTTAACAGAAAGGTTATTTCAAATAAGCTTAGTGTATCCTATACCAAACTTAGGATTAGAATTAGTTTTAGATTTTGGTATTGTTTGAATCTGTAATCTGTGAGTCACTTACTTACCTATACAAGGGCATGATGCCAGAATTGTCCACAATCAAGCTACTAAATTGCTCAGGCAATAGATCTTGGAGCTTCTTCTTCCCATCATATCCTGTGGCAAGAACCACAACATCAGCCTCGAATCTGGTGTTGTCTTCAAATTCCAAGTCCTCTGCTCCAAAACCACCATTTGGAAGCCTTTCTGAATTGTATCTTACCCTTATCCGCCTCGGAGAAGAAATTCTCAGGCAAGATAGCCATTTGGCAAGAAGCGTAGTCCTCCACAAATGGGTGATCTGGTTTTAAGCGCATACTTTTCTAGGGGAAGCTTCCAAACCAAGTATGACTCTATGAACTTGGAAATTGCTTTTCTCTGTCAATTTGGGGGCAGGGGAAATACCAGTTTAGTGATGCTGTATCAAGGGATGTTCCTCTCTAATGACTTACTGATCAATGATATATCACCGTTAAATTATTAGAACGCTAAAAGCGATAGACAACGACGTGAAATTGAAGTTTACCATGGGAGATGAAAGAAGGCATAGCAGGGCCCTGAACAAGGTCTTGGTTTGGCCTTTCATGGAGAAACTGAGAGGACCTTGTTGAATAAAACAAGAAAAATGGTAACCCCATATCCAGTAGGATGGAACCGTCCAATGTAAAGTCGTTATCACCATCGTGCAAGGTTGCCTTCCGGGTCCTTCAAAAAACAGGAACATTTTTAAAGGACGACATAATTGTCTAGTATGCAACTTGTATAACTAAATGACAAATGGTGATGCCAAAGTTATAGGGAAAAAAAGCCAATCCACGGAAAGAAACCAATTTATCCTCTATTATAGTAAACATGAACGTAAACCAATTTATCTCATTAAAGCATACTTACTAACTGCCTCACAGTAATTAACTGTTAAATATTTTTTAAAACCGGTAATTCAGAGCAATTTTATATGAAAAGGTAAATACTAAGTGGGTAATATATAGATAATAAAAAAATAAGATGTAGATTTACTTTATTTCATATAAGTTTGTAAAAAAAAAAAAGGTATTAATATGACAAATTTAAAGTAAGCATTAGAGAAAAATTATGACCTTTTTTGTGTTTTATATTGAACATTACATATAATTGGCATCCGTCTCTAAAACTTCTGACATAAGGTCAACAAGTCATCTGTTGTCATGAAAGCACTCTTTATTGGTTTGACTATTCTGTGGTTTCTGACTCAAGGTTAGTGTAACAACAAGCATATGGTGGCTTATAATTTTTGTGATGTGTTAGTTATATTATTGTGAGTTCTGATGCATTTAACCTAACTATGTATAATTAATTAATATTGATGATAATATATATACTTTTGCCTTTATAATGATGTTTAGAATATATATGTATAGAGACCTGAGTTTGCCTCTGCACACTCCATAGCTAAATCAATAGCGGACTTCTTGTAGCCAACAACTTGCAACCTTCTTTCCTTTGAGTAGATCATGAGCAGCTTCTTTGTCTAGCATTAGAGTAGTCCATGGTGTGCAAAACCTTGCCACTGAATATTCTGGACCTTTGTTTGGTGGGTAAACTGGCATCCTTGGTAGGTCCCCGTATTTGCCAATGCATTACCACCTAAAACTCAAAGGCATACCACTGTTCAGAAACAAGAAATTGTAAAGCAGCCAAAAGAGTATTCTTAATGATAATTATTTAAATCTTTGAAAATGATAATATGTTTTAGTTAATTTGGTGTGTGTAATTAAGATTAAACACATTTACAAAATTAAGAAATTGGTTTACAGCTTTTGAAAAATATAGAGCTTATACAACTTTATTATGAAAGTGAAAAGAACAAATATTGACCGTGAATCATACAATGGTGATTACCATTAAAACATAAAACATGTGATTTCTTTAAGTGGTCACATAACTTTTAGATGAATTTCTAATGCTAATCATTCATATAAGATTTAATAGTCAATATTTTTCTTCTCACTTTTCATAATAAGACAGTTCTCTCACATCGGAAAAATGTTTGATGCTTGCCTGAGTAATTCAGCTTTTTGGTGGTGAGAGTTTAACATAGTATAGTCACAGAACAAGCAAATGCTTATGCATGCATGTCTACATCAAGCCGAAATCACTGAACTTTTTTTCTTTGAAGTTGACCTAAATTCTCAGAAGATGCATGAGGAAAAGAAAAGTTGAAAGACAATGATATGTTGAAATTAAAGCAGAAGGAAAAACAACCTCAAGAGCTTTAGATTGGCTGTTCTCCGCAGCGACCTTCCAAACAGGACGGCCACCCAAGAGCCTTCCATATTCTTGCTTCAGATTTGTTTGAATCCACCATGAAGAGGTGGGAGCTTTCGGTGTGGTGATCATGATCGGTAACATAGCGAAATTTCGACCACCCTTGAGTTGAACTTGACAAACTTCAAAACATCAAAATGCATTGCATAGTTGTGCAAGTATTCCAATATCTCAGTGTGAGAAGGAAAAGATGAGTTATTCCTTTGAGGCCAAGGGAAGTCTGAAAATTCGAAATCACATCGAGGGGTTTGAAGTTTAGTAGAATTGTAAGAACAGTGTTTCCAAACACCCCAAATGGAATGAGTGGCTTCAAAAACCACTGGGCTATAGTGGGATAGCTGCTTAGCTAGCAGCTATCCCACTAATACCAGCCCCAATTATCCCAACTTTGGATTGAAGGTGGTTGTGCTGGAATAGCCATATTAGCTAGATTTTGGCTCAGCTCACAAGAGGGCAAGACAATAACAAAGTAAGCACTTGGCAAGCTCTAGTATATTGTTGGAAGTGGCAGATTGGGAGGCCTTTTAATAGAGGCTGTGAACTTGTGGGAGGCGTCTACGTACTTTATCTTTCATTATTTTTTTTTCTTCTAATTCTTAGTATAAAATTAAGAAGAGGTAGTATAGGTTAAAACATAGTCCATGCGTACCTTTATTTAAGTCTACCTTGCAGGTTAGCTTAGTAGCTAACTCATTGCACGTCAACTAAAATATAATTAATAATCTATTACCTTTCATCTTTAGTTTTCTTCTTCAACTTCTCAAATTGAGCCAGTCATATATTGGTGTCTGTACAGTTTCTGAAACCCATGCACGTTTCATGTATATAATCTACATTTAATAGAAGGGGATTACTCCAAAAATCTTGTTTTTTTTTGGGGATCGGTACTCTACTCAAGCTGATTTGTGAAGTATATAGTGGTTTTTAATTTAATTTTTAGACTTCAAGCATCTATTCAAAAAAAATTAATAAAATTTTGACAAATTATCTTTTTGGTTTTATACCAAGGTATTTAAATAGGCATTATTATAAGACTAACCTCTTAGATACTATCACGATTAGGAGACCCTCCGATTAAGTGCTTCCTCTAGGATTTCTTGACAAATCATCTTAAATATTAGTACCCTAAAAAAAATCACGGTACCATAACAACACCTTAATAAAAGTATATTCATATTTCTTTTTTTATATAAAAATTATGCCAGCAATTACTTATATAATTTTAGATTATGAGTGATATAAATAAAGCTCTTTTCAAAGTGACGACTTCAAAATTTAACTTCTTGATATTGTAAATAAGATTCGCACTACATTAACTACACTTGGGTAAGTTTATACATGATAATAATAATAATAATAATAATAATAATAATAATAATAATAATAATAATAATAATAAAGATGTTCACTTGTTTGGCTTAAAAATTGAATAATACTTCTTAATTACTCATGTTTGATGATTGATTTGGTCTTCTATTTAAAAGAAAATATTACCAGGTATTTAATTCAGTTAGTTAGGATAAGATTAGTTTGAATAATGTGTGTTCCCATTCTATACATCATCTGACCATTGGCAATGCCCATAAACGACATCTGCATGCCTGGTTGTACGGTCAAGGTCAATGAACGTAGAGTTTAAGGTATAAATTTTACGTAACCTTATTATTGAATAAGTAACTGAAAAATTAGTCTTTGAATCTCTGAAAATTGAGAAATTTTTGTTAAATACTTGAAACATCGTTATTTTTAATGTGCATAATTATTATGTAATTATTTAATATAAAATAATAATATATAAGATGTTTATTCACTTAATTTATATAATTTGCATAAATTAAATCCACATAAAAAAATTTCTTTTAGTCGATGATTATAGAAGGCTTTAAGAGTTTTGATTCTTTTTCTGTTTGACAATTTTTATTTCTGCAGAACTGTTGTATAATACGAAAGTTTTTTACTAAAAAGCTTTTATAAATGATGTAGCAATGAATGATATATGAGAAAAAAGGTTAAGAATAATGTATATCAAATTATCGGAGCTGAAAGAATGATAAAACGCAGAATTCTGTTTTCATTTTATGAGTAGTTACATAAATTTATTTTTGTGAAAACAAACTTTTTTTTTTATTTTTAATACAGGATTATATCAAAAATTTAAAACACACATATACGCAAGTTTGGCCACTTAGTGGACGTTTGGTAACATATTAATTTTACAAAAAAATTATTTTTTTAAAATTTTTTTTAATAAAATTTTAATTATAAATTATTTTGATCACAAAATAAACTAATCTAAACAAATAAAAAGCTTTTGCGTGGCTATAGTTACAAAATTAATTAATGATTTCAAAGAAATGTAGATTTTTCCCATACAATATTTTTATGATCCTGCAAACACCAGCTGGTTTCCATGCACGTTACACTTTCGCTGTCTTCTTCCTATCCGTCGTGTTCTGAGATTCTGGAGGTATAAGGAGTACATGCACATTGTGTCAACGAAAGCATAAATCCAACTTTTCACACTGATAATAATAGAAAAACATTTAATTTATATAACTAGGAAGTGGGTTCACACGGTATTTATAATACACAAATACAAGTGTATCATCTAATTCGTGATTATTGATATAACGCTTGCATAGAATCATGACCAGAAAGCTTTATTCAGTATTTAACAGGAAGATATAGATACATGCATTGCGCAATGATTGGTCTCCCATCCAATAATGCCACATCATATGATCAAGTTCAATAACTAAACTCATTTTGTTTATTAGAGAACACGGTACTCATCCGGTCAAGCTCGCAATAAGATTAAGCACTGCCCCTTGAAAAGTCAGTACAATTAGGGCAAATTCTGAGAAAATAACATGATGAGCATGTGTATGATGAAAGAACTTTTTTCAGTTAACTTATTCTCTCTCACTTTCCATCCTTATTAATACTATTGTTTTAGTTTTAAATATATATAAAAAAAGTAAACTAAAATAATAACTACCTGAATATTCAAATATTAAATAATATGTAATTGAATGATAGTGTAAAAAAACTTTAGTGAAGGACATTGATTATTATTTTTTTTCAAGAATTGTCTATATATATATATATATATATAATTAAAAAATTGACGAAAATAATAATTATTTAAAAATTTAAATATTAAATAATATGTTATTAGATAATAGTGTAAAAAAGCTTTAATGAAGGACATTGATTACTTCTTCTTTTTTTTTCAAAAGTCATCTATTTATCTAGTGACAAATCTTGTGCTAAAATTTTGAAAAATCATATAATATTTTGATAATGCTTAAAGAAGTAATATGTAATTTTCTTAAATACTCGTAAAAATTTTGTGAATTTTGGGGGTCAGCTAATTAAGTTCCATCACTACACTTACCTAAAACTTTGATTTTATTTTTCTGAGATTAGATCTTATGGATATATATTGTGTTTAAAATAGATTAATTTAAATAATTTTCATTTTTGTTTTGCTAGTTAGTTATTAGTTATTTAAGAATTTTGAATATGTGTGATGTTGCTTGTATTTGATTCTAAATCTTTTGGGTAATCCTCTGCACGAGTCCATTATCTTTTCATAAATTTCACTTGCTTTTTCTATTTCCTATATCATTTGGATTTGACTTAGGTTGGTGGAGTTGGTAAGTTTTTGTATACTCATATCCTAACTTTTAAACAGAGGGGTTGGTATTGCCAATTTTTTTTATTGTACTAAGAGTATTTTTTATTCGAAAAAGTGAATGATTAATCTCCCAGCCACCTCTTGTAAGGAAGATGTTTATCAATAGCGTATGCTTTATTTATATTTGTCAGGAATCAAATCTTAAAAATAATATTTAAGATACTTAAGTCAATTTTACTTGAATCAACGTATCTTGATGGTACTGTCAATTTTAATTACTTGTATGCAAGTTTCGTAATTTTTTTACTCTAAGCTATTCCATGTTTCACAAACATTAATGTATCGCCAGCACTAATTAGTATATATTGTTACAGTTTTCTAAATGGGTTGGTAATTTTACACTCCAACAGTGGTTCCCTTCTGATGCCAACGTCACTAACTGGTTTACCAAAGTGAGTGATTTTTCTATGCATGGGAGTGATTGGAACTTCATGAAACTACAGGTTCTTGTGCCAGAGCACGTGCTTAACACTCTCCGTGTTATCCCGAGTCCTACTCTTATGGATGGTCCTAACCAACTTCGATGGCTAGGAACGGCTTCTGGGGATTTGACAGTTCGCAGTGCTTATCGCCTCCTGAGTAATCAGCCTAACTCTATTTCCAGGATCGCTTGGAATCAAATTTGGCAGTGGAAGGGCCCTCAACGGTATAAGGTGCATCTTTGGAAAGTGTCTCATGGGAGAATTCTGACCAATCTTCGACGAAGCTCGTGGAGTGGTTGCAGTCCTCATTGTTACCACTGTGTGGGAATTCCAGAAACCACTTTGCATGTGTTACGAGATTGTCCGTTGGCCACCTTGGTTTGGATACCACTTATTTAATCTTCCAAAATAGTGCAGTTCTTCAATTATGGTCTAGAAGACTGGATAGCTGCCAATTTATTGGGAGATTACGGACATTATGATAATATTCATTGGACTAATATATTCTTCTCAACTTGCTGATTGCTGTGGAATTGGCGAAACAGAGTCATTTTTACACAGGCTTCAATCGTCCGTCCTCCCTTGTTTTGGTCATTGTCGAGCATGCTCATAGCATTGTCAAAGCCTTCCAGGAGGCGAACATCGTCCTTGCTCCTGTGCATAGGTCTTCTATTCTTGTTCACTGGGAGTTTCCCCCATTGGGATGGATTAAGTTAAATACAGATGGAGCTTCTAAGGGAAACCCAGGAGATGCAGGTTGTCGTGGTATTTTTAGGGCTGATAATGGTCGATGGATCAACGGTTTTGCTTACCACATTGGTCTTTGTACAGCTTTCACTGCTGAGCTTTGGGAAATTTTAATGGGTCTGGAGATTGCCTGGCTCTCGAGATTCAGACTTCTGTTGATAGAAGTGGATTTGTCTTCAATAGTCAGCTTAGTGAATAATACTTGGCAGAAGAAACAGCATCATAATCGATTGGTATCTAAAATTCTGCAGTTGCTGCAAAAGGATTGGTGTGTTCAATTCAGACATCCTCTTCGTGAGGGGAACCGATGTGCTGATTGGCTGACAAACTAGAGTTTAGACCAAACTTACGGGCTACAAGAACTGAGCAATCCTCCCTTGAGCCTTAGAAGATTAATTTTCGATGACTTGACTGGGGCTTCCATACCCCGTGTTTCTGTAATCAGTTAGTTTTTTTTTTTTTTTTTTGTCTTTTGGCTGTTTGGCCTTTTTCATTCACTAAAAAAAAAAAAAAATCTAAAACCATAGTATCTTATGCAAGTAATCGGAAACAAACACAGCAAAAATAAGCAAACAATCAAATATAATGAGATGAGATAGGTTTGTGAAGAGTTTGCATGCAGAAATTCATACTGAGTTAGCTCCAAAATGAAACGTACATCCATTTCTCAGTCACTTTGAGATTTTCACTATAAATAAATTAGTCTTTGATCTATCTTAGCTTCTCAAAGATAGATACAACATGTAGTTTTGATCAACTTTAACCTCTTGGATCTAAGCTAGAAATCAAAATAGCCTCAAATATAAGAAAGTATGATAAAAATTCTCACAAATGAGTGAATATTTTTAATATATCTTAGCACAGAATTTCTGAATGATTATCCAAAAGAAGCACAACAAATATTTGATTTTCTATTTTTGAATCCTCTAGGAAGGATAGGTATTTGTAGCACTTGAATGATTCCCAAAGAAAAGCACAACAAATTAAATATTTGATAATATATTTTTGAATCCTAATGATAAATATTTGTCGAGGTTGCTTTTTCGTAAAAGTTATTTGGCTGTATTTGGACATGAATGTCCTTTCCTCAAGGTTGCAAAATGACCCAATGCTTTTCAATGTGTATCTATAATATTTTGACCGTTCAAGGGTATATTCAGACTGCTGTAATTATTCTGAAATCGTTTACAAGCTATTTTGAAATTTGAATCACGAATCAAAAAATAATAAAGTGTTTTGGAATCACAACATGAGCAAGCTCATCTTTATCATGAGTATGCTCATCTCCTGACTTGAAATGGTTGATTGATTTGACCATATTTATTTTTATCATCGTATGCTCATTTTTTTTTTATCTTCCGGCGCTTATCTAGACTTACTTTCAACAACAGTCTTCTTCTCTTCATGTATGAGAGATGGCTTATGTCAATAACTTCACGAATCTTCTAATTTGTTTGCTGAGATAGCAGCACGAGTCTTCTCTTCTTTGATAGTAGTAGGATTCTTTAGTCTTTGAGTTGTATTTAAGAGAGATTGTCTTTAATACTAGAATACTAGATCGCTCGTCCTTGTATCTTCTTTGAGAATTATTAATTAAACTTTGATAAATCTCCATACACTCTTTTTAATTAAGATCAAATATAAGTACACGGTGTTAAATAAAGACCAATGTTTGAAATCATCATTAAAAGAAATGTCATCAATGTTAGAACCTTGGCTAACTGTAGAATGTACCACTATTTAGTAGCTGAACTGGAAACATATAATTATTCAACTATGCCGTGAGGGCTTGTGAAAGAAAAAACAATTTCAAAAAAAGGCTTATTTAACTTTTTTCTTTTCTATATTTTTATCTCTTACAAATGAATTATTTATAGGCTGTAGTTTGCTATTCTAAAACTGAAAGATTAAATTCTATTAATAGCCATAAACCAAAATTAAAACCCACTATCTCTTGTAGAAACCCTTAGCCATTCCAAAACAAAAAACTGCTGAATTAAACCCACTAAAAGCTGACATTTAACGTTTATTCAACAAAACTCCCCCATAAACTTAAATGCTTCTGCCATCCTTCATGCCGATCAATTTCTTGCAGTTTTCGAGAAGTACCATCGGTAGCGGTTTAGTGAAGATGTCCGCGACTTGGTCCCGACTTGCCACGTGCACTAATTCCACACTTCCTTCCTTCACATGATCTCGGATGAAGTGAAAACGAACGTCGATATGTTTGCTTCTCTCATGATTCACAGGGTTCTTTGCCAACTCGATTGCCGATTTGTTGTCAACTCGTATCACAGTCGCACCGAGTTGTTGTTGTTCCAACTTGCCCAACAAATTTCTGAGCCATATCGCATGACATACACACCAAGACGCTGCCACATATTCAGCTTCACATGTCGAGAGCGTCACGATCGGTTGTTTTTTTGAAAGCCAAGTAAACGCTGTGTCACCCATAAAGAACACATATCCCGATGTGCTTTTCCGATCGTCTAAGTCTCCGCACCAATCGCTGTCGGAGTACCCAATCAACTTGTAATCTTCTGCATTCGAATAGAATAACCCGAGTGACACCGTTCCTTGGATATACCGTAGGATTCGCTTCAACGCCTTCCAATGTGAATAAACCGGCTCCTCCATGAACCGACTTACAATACCAACACTTAATGAAAGGTCCGGCCTTGTGCATGTGAGATAGCGAAGGCTTCCCACCAAACTCCGGTATTTGCTTGCGTCGACTCGTACTCCTCCATCGAACTTTGAGAGTTTTGCACCCGGTTCCATTGGTGTTGAAACCGGGTTGCAATGTGCCATCTTGTACTTCTTCAAAATCTCCTTTGCATATGCCTCCTGTGACACAAAAATACCTGTCTCTCCTTGTCTTACCTCCAGACCAAGGAAAAACTTCATCAAACCCAAATCTGTCATCTCGAATTCCCGTGCCATTTCGCTCTTAAATTCTTGTATCATCTCATCATTGTTCCCCATAAAAATGAGGTCATCGACATAAAGAGCAACAAATAACATATTACCTCCACTCTTCTTCACGTAAAGGGCATGTTCGTAGGGACATTGCTCAAACTTGTTCTCCTTGAAGTATGTATCGATACGAGTATTCCATGCCCGCGGTGCTTGCTTCAACCCGTAAAGCGCCTTCTTCAATTTCAGCACCTTCTTTTCCTCTCCGATTTTCATGTACCCGGGTGGTTGTTCGATGTAGACTTCTTCTTCGAGCACACCATTCAAGAATGCCGACTTGACATCCATTTGAAATATCGGCCATTTGAATTGAGCCGCTTGTGAAATGAGCAATCGGATTGTCTCCATTCTTGCAACGGGAGCAAACACCTCGTCATAATCGATTCCCGCCTTTTGCTTGTATCCCTTTGCAACAAGTCGCGCCTTGTACCGTTCTATCTCGCCTTGAGCATTCATCTTTCTCTTGAACACCCACTTCACACCAATGGGCTGACTTCCTTTCGGCAATTCCGCTAACTCCCATGTGTTGTTGCGGTCAATTGCTTTAATCTCCTCGTCCATGGCAGTTTGCCACTTCTTGTCTCGCACCGCCTCTTCAAAACTTATATTCTCAGAATCTGCCAAAAGACATACAAGGTGTACCTCATTTGTCGAATCATACAAATCTTGCAAACTTCGTATTTTGGGTTGTCGCGGTTCATCTTCATCATCAGTAGTTTCAGGATTTGTCGGTATGGTTGTTGGTATAGCGGTTGATGATTCTGCAGCTTCGATGATAACCTCCGTTGAGTTATTCCAATCCCACTCGTTTGCTTCATTAACTCGTACATCACGACTCACCACAACCTTCTTGCTTATCGGGTCGAGTAGCTTGTATCCTTTTGTTTTCTCATCATACCCAATAAAAATATACCTTTTGCTTCTGTCTTCGAAGCTTCGTTCTTCGCTGATCCGGCACGTGTGCATAGGCCACACTACCGAATACTTTGAGATGAGAAACTGTCGGTTTTTGTCCGCTCCATGCCTCTTGTGGTGTTTGATCATCCAACTTCGCATGTGGACACCGATTTTGCACATAGATGGCGCATTGCACGGCTTCCGCCCAAAATTCCTTCGGCATCTTCTTGCTCTTAAGCATTGACCGAACCATGTTGAGAATGGTCCGGTTCTTCCTCTCGGCCACACCGTTTTGTTGTGGAGAGTACGGTGCGGTTAGAAATCGCCTTATGCCTTGCTCCTCACAATACTCCATGAAAGCCGTCGAAGTATACTCGCCACCTCTATCGGATCGTACGGTTTTGATGTGTCTACCAGGTTGCCTTTTCCACCATCACTTTGAACTTTTTGAACACCTCGAACGCCTCAGATTTTTCCTTCAGAAAATAAACCCAAGTTTTTCGTGAGAAATCATCGATAAAGGAAATGAAATACCTTTTACCGCTAAAAGATTCGGGGGTGATTGGTCCACATATATCGGTATGAATTAACTCGAGAGGTTGCTTAGCCCGATATTCTGCCTTCTTTTGAAACGAAGTTCTCGCATGCTTGCCGAGCACACATTCTTCACAAAATTTTCCCTCGTAGTCCATATCCGGTAGCCCGTGCACCATGTTCTTCTTCGCCAACTCGTTTAGACCACCATGATGTAGGTGACCAAAGCGGAGATGCCACAGCGACGCCTTGTCTTCTACGTCGACTCGCAAACATTTTTCTTGCACGCTTCTCAAATTTAGCTTGTACATGCGATTTCTCCCCATTTCAACTCGAGCGACCGAACACCCTTTCTTATCTTTCAAGTGTAATACCCGATCTTTCATAAGGACCGAATAACCTTTCTCCATGAGTTGCCCCATACTCAAAATGTTGCTCTTGAGATCTGGTACGAAATACACATCTTGGATTAACCCAACTAAGCCATCCTTTTGTAAGTAACAAACCGTACCTTGGCCTTTGACCTCAACCTTCGACGCATCTCCAAACGACACATGTCCAGTTTCAACCTTTCGCATCTCTTTGAAAAGGTGCTCGTGCCCGCACATATGGTTGCTTGCACCCGTGTCGAGGTACCACACCGTGTCGTTGTCGGTGATGACTTCGTTGTGTGCCATCAAAAGAAAACCTTCTTTCGCCTCATCTTCAGTGGCTAGGTTGGTTGTCTCTTCCACCTTTTTCTCGACTCGACATTCTTTCGCGAAATGCCCCACCTTGCCACAATTATAACACTTATCGGAGTTGCAATCCTTCGCATAGTGACCATATTTGCCACACTTGTAGCACTCGATGTTGGAATAATTCGACCGACCGCCTCTCCCACGACCACGTCCTCTTCCACGCCAATTCTGTTGGTTTGATTGCCACTTCTCCTCATAAAACCCTTCTTGACCGCGGCCTCTACCACCGCGACCATTTCCTCGACCTCCACGGCCACGCCCTCTACCTCGAAAGTTTTGAGAATAGAGTACCTTTTCGTCTTTGATTGATGCCTTGGTTTGAAGTGCTTGCTCGAGTGTCTCCTCCTTCTTCTTCTTCTTACGTTGTTCGTGTGCCTCGAGAGAACCAGCGAGTTCGTCGACCATGAGCGTTGCTAGGTCCTTTGACTCTTCTATGGCACATACGACATTTTCAAAACTGTCGGTCAACGACCTCAAAATCTTCTCCACAACTCGCGCATCGTTCAACGCTTCTCCGTTTCGGTTGAGTTGGTTCACCACGGTTTGAACACGCGTGATGTAGTCGGAGACACCTTCCGATTCCTTCATCTTCATGCCTTCCAACTCGCCGCGAAGAGTTTGAAGGCGGACTTGTCTAACTCGGTCGGCTCCTTTGTACACATTCGCCAAAATGTCCCACGCTTCTTTTGAAGTTGTCGCACTAGCAATCTTCTCAAAGCCCGACTCGTCAACAGCTCGGAACAACATGTACAGTGCCGCCTTATCTTTCGATCGCGTCTCTTTCAACGCCTTGTGTTGAGCCGTCGTATATCCCGCGGTAGTTGCCGGTTCTTCGAAACCTTCTTGGACCACCTCCCAATCATCTTGAGACCCGAGAAGAGCTTTCATTTGGATGCTCCAATTCTCGTAGTTCGCCTTCGTTAGTCGGGGCAGCGGCACATTATTGATCACACTCGCCATAGGAGCTCTGATACCAATTTATAGAATTGTACCACTATTTAGTAGCTGGAACTGGAAACATATAATTATTCAACTATGCCGTGAGGGCTTGTGGAAGAAAAAACAACTTCAGAAAAAGGCTTTATTTAACTTCTTTCTTCTCTATATATTTTTATATCTCTTACAAATAAATTATTTATAGGCTGTAGTTTGCTTTTCTAAAACTGAAAGATTAAATTCTATTAATAGCCATAAACCAAAATTAAAACCCATTATCTCTTGTAGAAACCCTTAGCCATTTCCAAATAAAAAAAAAACTGCTGAATTAAACCCACTGAAAAAAACTGACATTTAACGTTTATTCAACACTAACATGAAGAAGCTCATCACCATGTTTGCCTTTGCAATTTCCTTAGCTTTCTAAGTTTCGCAATCGAAATCGATGAAAGCCTTATCATGGCTAAACCTCAGCAACTGTTAAGTTAATTGCATATTTAGGAACTTTTATCTACTTTGCCAATGGCAATGGGTCTTTTGGCAGCAGCTAGCCACCCTTGACCTGGAGACAGACTCGTTTGTTTGGCCATTTATATATGGTAAAGAAGTTAATGGTAAATCAATGCCACAAAGGGATTTTGAATTGACATCAATATGGGCGAAAGTGAAGGAGCTTGAGATAGAGACATTTCGGTGGAGGACCAATGATTCATTTGTAACACCAACAAAGTAGTATCCTCTTCAGCGGTTAAGAGGTGCTTTCGCATGCACCCCTACAGTTTTTTGAGCGATGGACAGGTTAACTGATAAGATATTAATGTTCAAGCATTATTTATACAATCTCATTGGATAAACTAGCAGATTGGGTCTTCTATAATTCAAAATTTGTACTCCAGGCTCATAAATCAGTGGTGGAGTGGAGATGGCATCTATCACCGAGTACAGTAGGAAGAATAATCAGTCTTCCTCGCCACCTAACTTGAATACTATCAACTTGTTCTATATTCGTTTTAACGTACTTGAATTTATTTTAATCTGTTTCCAGATTCATGCACGCAGTTGAAGTAGGGAAACTAACAGAAATTTAGGAATGCATGACATTTTGGTCATTAAGCATTGACTATAGGTAGTCCTTCCATTAATTTTTTATATCATCCTACTAAGAGAGACATGGAGAAACAAGCAAGGCACACTATATGCCTCATGCCTCAGTACCAGTATACAATTTCAAGCCAGGATAATGAGAAAGAAAAAAGCAGCTGTAAAATTTAAACACTAATTACTGATCCTAAATGCAGCTTTCTTATCACTAATAGGTATGGGAGTAAAAATGGATATAAAATTTTGATTTTCATCCATGAAAATTTTACGTTTTTATCCCATACTAAACTGAACCTTATGCTTTCAAAATTTCATTCAGTCTAGTTGCTCATGGAGATTGAGTGAGAGACATAGGATATCTGTTGATGCAGTGAAGCCAAGGGTTCTTAGAAGGCTTCGTGTGTCGGCGCATGGAACGCCAAACTACACTGTTACACTTGAAGCCAGAACCAAAAGCCAGTTGCCAAACATGGTCCCCTCTTCTCACCCTCTCCTTTGCTTCCAAGTAAGCCAGCTCATACCAAATGCTGCTGCTAGATGTATTGCCAAAGCGGTAAAGTGTCATCCTTGAGGCCTCCATGTTCTTGTCACTCAGTTCCAGGTTCCTCTGCAGCTCATCAAGAATGGCCTTGCTTGCGGCATGCACACAGAAATGCTCAAAAGCCAGTTTGTAGTCTGGAATGTATGGCTTCTTTGATGATGGTGAGTTCCCAGCAGAATTCCCACCAAGTAAGTGCCTCCACACCAGGGTGTCAAAGAAGAGGAGCTGCTCACAAAAGGGTAACACCAGAGGTCCTAGTGTAGTGATGTTGGTTTTGAGAGAATCACCACCAATTTCAATCAAGTCTTTGCTTATCTCTAGTCCCTTGAACTTTTGTTCATCTTCCTCTTGGTAAACACATCTGTTGTATGTAGCAGAGATTTTATTATGGTGGAATTCCAATAATTTACCACAGATTATATATGAGAAAAAAAATTCATTCAGGTGATTAGTTGATGAATGACTAGTAACGAACATGGTAATAACAACTTGCAAGTTGCAATAGCAAAGTGAAAACTTCCAAGTTTCTTTTTCCCCTCTCTGTTTGATTTTTCTTTTGTGGCTCACGTTTTTTGTCTGTATGGGTATGGGGGGACTATTTGATGGTCCTGAAGTCTGTTCGGGTTATTGATGGTGGCGCAGTCGAACTTAAATGCCAACCCAAATCTCTGAGAACATATTGAACTTGACTGATTCTAGGTTTCCTCTATTCACAGGCGCACCTGAGGCTTCCCTTTCCCTTTTCGCCGAAAGTTGAATTAAATAAAATACACAAGGGGAAATTTACAGGACCATTTTCTAATTAATGGCAAACCAGTCAAATAAAAAATTACAAATATTATTTCTATAATTCTATTAATAATGAAAAGAACCCTCAAAATTTTACTTCTTAACACGGCGTAGGTCATCAATATCAAGATAATCCCAAATTGAGATATATTAAAACATCCATTTAAACTCCTACACATCATAATTTCTTGGAAAGGCCCACTTTTAGTATCTATCTTCTGTATATTTTTGGCCTTTTTCTCTAACATGTTACGTGTGCAAGTGCCTTTTTTAATCTGGCATTCTCTTAAAAACTATGATGATAAAAAGGTCAGGTTTCAACCATAATTTCAAGAGATATCAAATTAGCTATTGAGTAAATCCTCTGGTTCATTATTTAAAGATATAAGTGCTGTATAAGTGTTGACATTGTTGATACTTTAAAAAATTTTTAATATTAATTTAATCTTTAAATTAATAAAAAATAATATTATTTTAATTTTAAAAATAATTAACATCAATTTAATTCTTTAAATATAAAAATTATTAATTAATTTAATTTTTAAATTATATAAAATTTATATTAATTTAATCTCTTAATTATTAAAATTATATTAATTTAATTTTTATAAAAAAATAATTTTTAATATAATTTAAAAATTAAATTAATGTCAAAATTTTTGGAAAAGATAAAAATGATGACCGTATATATTTAGATAACTAAAACACAGATTTTTTTTAGTGTCATATCAAAATGAATCCTTGTTTGGAAACTGAAAATATTGAATGGGTGTGAAATAACAGTGGACGTAAGTGAGCACGCTCATTTTCAATTTTCAAAACGCAAATATGTGTTAACCACAACAGAATATGGAGTTGCACAACAGAAGCGAACCTGAAGCTGCGGGGATCGGCACCTTTATGAGTGCGAACAATATGCTCAAGGCGGTACTTGGCACAGCTGTAGTCACGATGACGGTTGGAGAGCAGAAGAGCAGAGCACCCCATGCGAAAGAAACAGTTCGGAATGAGCATGGACCTTTCTTTGCCCTGGTACCAGTTGAAACCCACTATCTCGGTGCTCACCACCACCGCATAGTTGTTGGGGTTTGACTGAAGCATGTCCCTTGCCAAGTCCACAGCAATAATCCCAGCACTGCAACCCATCCCACCAAGGTTGTAGCTCAGTATGTTTCCCCTCATCTTGTAGTGGTTTATGATCATGGCTGACAGCGATGGCGTGGGGTTGAAGATGCTGCAGTTCACCACCAGAACACCCACGTCCTTTGGACGAACCCTGGTCTTCTCAAACAGCTCGTCAAGTGCTCCAAACATAACCAGGGATGCCTCAGTACGACCTTCTTTCATCGTTGCGCAGTTTTCACTGGACGCAATCACTGCCTTTGGGATGTAAGTCTCGTCCCCCAAGCCTGAGGACATGAGGATCCTCTTCTGGAACTCAAGGCTCCCCTCATCAAACTTGCCTGATTTTCTTGCCAACTCAATGAACTGCTCGCTTGACACCTGCATACAATATTTTCAAGAAGGATTCAACACAATACTACTAAAAAATAAAGCATATAAATAACTTTAGAACTTTAATACGCTACCTCACACAAAAACTCTTGTCATGACTACTTCAAAAAGCTTAAGCTCTAATTTAACATGTTTTGGGTGGAGATCAACCATCAAAGTACTAACTGGTGCCTGTGAGTTTTACCTTGACTTCATCTTCGGGTCTGATAGCATGCAAAATCAATGAGGTAAATGGGGCGTGGCTTTGACATGAAGTAGACGGACAAGGTGAAAACGAAGACGCCGAAAAAAGCGAGGACGGTGGCAAGGTCATAGCAGGCATCTTCCCAGAGCTTCTTCCACAGCTCTTCCTTGCTGAGGCTCCCAACCTCGGCGCTAAACACCAGCAGGAGCACAGGTATGGTGAACAAGTAAATGCCATGGTTTATGAGGTAATGGTAACCCAACTTCACGTACTTAAGGTTGACTGATTGAAGAAAGTCCGGCAGCCGCTGCCGGACCCTCACGGAGGAAGGTCAAAGAGCCGGCGTTGGGTCCAGATGATTCAATCCCACGTTTCACAACCTCCGTCGAGAAAAGATCACGTTCGCTGGCCATGGTGGAAGAGATTACTGTTTCGTATTAGTATGACTATGCCTATTATTGTTGATACCTCAACCATATGGGTTTAGGCTTATATCATGTGTACATTTATAAGCAAGTGATTATACAAGAGGTGGGCGGAAGATATTTAATGCTGGCACCTAAACTAATGTTTGTTAGGTTGAGGCTTTTCAACAGCCTTAATTTCTTCATTGAATGTAAGTGGGTGCCTGAGTTCAGACGAGTTCAAAATTCAGCATCTAAGTTTTCTTCTCTGATCTTTGCCAATCCAAAATCTGCAATCTTCAATTGATAATTGAAACACGATAAAGGAAAGAGAAAGATGTTGTCTGGCTTGAGATTACAATGAACTACTCCACCACAGTGAAGGTGAGAAAGCCCTTTGAGAAGCATGCAAGTGTAGACTCTTAGGGCTGGTTTGGTATGATGGAATGAAAAGGAAAGGAATGGAAATGGAAATGGAAATGGAAATGGGAATGGGAATGGGAATGGGAATGGGAATGGGAATGAGAAATGGAATGGAATGGAAGGGAATGCGCATTCCCATGGTGTGTTTGGTTCCTATGTTTAGTATATTAGAATTGAACATAGAATAGAATGAAAAAATAAAATAAAATGATTTTACTCGTATTGTAAAATAAGAAATATTATTTTAAAATATTTATTTATACAAACTATTATAGTTTTTGTTATGGAATAGTTATTCCATAGGTTTTATTATGGAATGCTATTCCCTCAAATGAAGGGAATGGAGATTCCCTAGGATTAGGTATTCCCTTTTCTATTTTTCAACCAAACATGGGAATGAGAATATCCCATTTCCATTCCCATTCCATTGCTTTCCATTCCAATAAACCAAACATGCTCTTACATCACTCTCCAATAGTGGCTTCCTGTTGATGAGGTCCATCGATGAACCATATGGGGCAAACTCCAAGAAGAGATTGTAGATATAATGACCATTCTCCATAGCGGTTTGATTCCCAAAGCACTGAAGGATCTCTTTGTAACCAATGAATGATTTCGATATGTGTTCTTCTTTCTTTAGTGATTCAAATAAGATCACTTCCTCATTCTCATTTTGTTGAGCAGCGCGTACAGCAAGGAAGACAGTGCCGTAGGAACCCCTTCCTAATATCCTTGATTTCAACCATAGACCATGCTTTCTTCTTCTTCTTCTGTTGAGACGATAAAAGCAAAAGAAACAGGTACATGGAATTGAAGTGCCAACCAATTATATATATAGGTAAGGAATCTTGAAGTTATCTTTTAATTCACCATCCATCCAACTTATACACATCTAAATCCAATTCAATCTATCCAATTACAATTAAAAAAAAAGGGGTTAATGGATTAATATTGGATGGATTGGATCATCTTTAATTAATTGATGGTTATCTGGTTAAAGACTTTCCATTGAATATCCAATTTTACAAATTACCCTTCACCCATTTAAGATCTAATGGATGTCCATCATGAGCAAAGATATTAAGAGATTGAGTGTCGAGAACCTTGCCCTAACGTGCCTATCTCTGCCTTGATCCTCTCTTTAATATGCCTAACGGTGTTCATGGGCCAGATTGGGTCGAGTTTGACCAAGCCCGATCCAAGCTCGATATTTTGATTTGGTCAAATTCTTTTACCCGAACCCTACCCTAGACCCAATCATGCTCGAGACTATGTATCGAGAGCAGGTTGGCCTAGAGTTGGAACATAATCTAGATTTTTACATGTATAACTAATCAACTAAGTCATAAAACTTTAGTATTTAGAAATAATAAACTTAGAAAGTAATATTTTTAAAGTTTAAGTGATAATTTATATTAGTCTCAAGAATAAATAGAAGATGATATTTAAAAAAGAAATGATTATGTAATTTCAGGGTGAGTTAGGCCAACCTAAAGGGTGGCCCAGCCCCAGCCAACCCGATTCATGGTATTTTTTCAATAAGACAACGAAGGTCAACCAACTTCTTTGTGAATTCTCAAAAAATCTTAATTCTTGATTATGGATGGCAAAGTGATCCATTAATTTACCATCTATCCAATCTATATATATCTATATCTAATTCAATCCATCCAGTTATAATAAAAAAGTTAATGGATTAATATTGAATGGATTGGTTTGAAATAAAAAGTTAATGGATTAATATTGGATGGATTGTATTGATATAATCCATCCAATTACAATTAAAAATGTTAGTGGATTAATATTGGATGGATTAGATCAAATTTAATTAATGGATGGTTAGTGGGTTAAAGACTGCCCATTTGATATCCAATTTTATAAATTACCCATCACCCATATAAGACCCAATAATGGATGTCCATCATTGTGACCAAAGAGACTTAAGAGATTGAGTATCGTAAACCTTGCCCTAACTCGCCTATCTCCACTGTTGCTAATCCTCTCTTCACTGTGGCTAGAGGTATTCATGGGTTGGGTTTGACCTAGCCCTCTAATTTTTTTGGCTTGGAATCAACCCTAAACTTGATCAATCTTATGTTTGTGTGTGGTCCGATTAGGTTGAACCAGGATCAGATTAGTTCAGAGTTTCAACATAATCTAAATTTTAAAAGTATTGCTAGTGAATTAAAATATAAAACTTTAGTATTTAGAAATATGAAATTTAAAAAGTAATATTTTTAATATTTAAGTGACAATATAGTAATATTTATATTCATCTCAAGAATAAATAAAAAATAATATTTTAAAAAAATTTTGTAACGTTGAGTTGGATTGGGTAATTTGAAGGGTGATTCGATCTTAGTCTGAAAATGCACTGAGTCTAAGTTTAAAATAGGTAACAAATCAACCAACACGATTTAGGTGTAGTTATAAGCAAGTTACGCTCTCAGATAAATGACCAAAGTTCAAACTCAAGAGTAACCACCTCTTGGGAGGGCGTCCTAATTAAAGACCAATAGTCATGACCGATAGTCTCATAACAATTGTACATTGTAATGTATATAGGTAACAAATCCCTTGTTGATATTTATATTAATTCACAAGAACTTTTATGATTGTACATTGTAATTTTTAGAATGATTTATTTAAGAAATTTATGTATTCATTTTCCTTTTCTTTGGTATATTGATATAAGTTTTAGAGCTTTGTCCAACAAGGATTAGTCACACACAAACTATTCCATAGGAATTTAGGCTTTTTAGAAGCAAGCTTAAACTAACATTTGAGTCAACCTCCATTGTCATTGAATAAAGTTTCAAGAGAAACACAAAATTTAGGCTGAGAAAATCTAAATTTTGAGATTGATCTTTGAAGGTTCTCGCGTGAATAAAATCTAATTTAAAATTTCATTGTATATTCATATATACAGACTATTTCATTTATATCGTTCTATAATATTATTGCAACTTACCTCTTACATGCTAAAAGAGGCAAAAAAAAAAGAAAAAAAAAGGCTAACAAAATGCTGTGTTTAGACTAAACAAAAGGGTTTTCTCTTACTTTTTCCCACTAATAGCCTTCCTACTATATCGTGGCGTGGGGATTCCTGATAGCACACTTACACCTTGTCATCGTTGTAGAATTCGCACCCAGAGTTAGCTTGATTGATAGTATGTTCACTAGGTTCATTTCTTTTTTGAGTAATGCTAAAAAATTCTAGCTATGCAAGAGTTGTTGAATTGAATGAAGTGGTAAGATCACTTACTTATCCAAGAATTAACAAATATGTCAAATCATTTTGTCAAAAATTTTGACACGAAAATTCTGACTATATAGTATTTTCCTTCTCCTTAAATGGTGAGAGATTTAAAATCTTGACAAGTGTACGTCTAAAATTTTGACAAGTATCACTTAAATATGAAATAATGCATTTAGTTAATATTTAGCATGCATGCATAAACTAATGAATAACATGAATTCTACTTAAATTTATATTAAAATTACTAGTAATCTAATGGAAATAAAAAAAATTATATAATTTATTCATTTTCACTTTTTTCACTTATCTAAATATAATCATTTTAGTAAATTACACTACATATCATAAGGCTTGTTTACATGTTACATATATGCTCTTATTTAAGAAATAACACTGAGTTGCTTACCTTTGATAGCAGTTATACATAAATTTGTCAAAGGATTTAATTTTAATTTATATTTTGTCACATCATTAAATGAATTTGATTATATATGATAACTACTAAATGAAAAGTCAATAATTTTTAAAAATGTGATAATACATAATCATATAATTGTGTAAAAATTATAATAAATCAAACTTTAACTATTTATCAAAAAAAATTTATATAGTTTAACACAACTTAGTTCAGCTTATGTTATGTCACACATTGAGTATGATAAGAGACTCAATATGGTACTTAAGTCATGAGGTACTCCCATCCAACAGGCTAATCTTTTGATATTGGCCCTTTATGAACTTGGGTTGTAACAATTGGAGCTTTTATTGAGAGGTTAGGTTACAGAAAAGGCTACCTATATGCTAGATTAAGGTGTAATGTATCCTCTAAAGGAATAGGGTGCTGCACCGAATATTGATAGATGAATGAAGCCACCAAAGAGTAAGAAAGGGCTACCACCAGGTTTGTGTCAATAGAGTGAAATCACCGTGGACGTTGACTCTCAAAGGTGTATACAATGTTATGTTTCACATTGAATAGAATAGGATATTCAATGTGATACTTAAGACATGAGATACTCCTACCCAATAGACTAGTCTTTTTGAATGGACCTCTCATGGAATTAGGTCATAACAGCTTGGCATTGATTTCTTCAATAACCTATCAAGTCAATACCTTTTTCTAAACTGATCAATCATTTTATTATTTAACCTAAATATTTTAGGTTAAAGGATAATATTTTTAAAAGTGTAAAAGAAAATTGTTGTTATTACTTATAAATATACAAAATTTTCAAAAAAAAAAAGAAGATATCTAAATTCTTGAATTTATGATTGTCAAACCACGATACAAACTTATAAGGTACCTAAACTCTTTCGAAATGTTGTTAATTGAACAGTATGGCTTATATGGGCAATTGCAAACTATATATAGTAAATGAAATGAGCAAAGCCTATTTAAACAAATTCACAAGTTCAACTACTCATCCTTCTATCTACATTGGTTAAAAATGGGCTAGCTTGCTAGTTAATTTATTTTAATAGCTCTAGCTCTATTAAAAAAAATGTTTGATGTGAGTCAATCTAAGCAAGACTTGTAAGTCAAAATATATTACTTTCTTAATGCAAAATTATATTCTTTATAATAATAATCTTTTTTAATTTTAACTTATAGCATACTGTCCTTGGTTTTTTTTTTTTCTGATGAGATCCTTAATGATCTTATTAATTGTTCTATTGTTCATTGAATAAAGAACTTAATTGAAGTAGAAAATGTTTGTATATGAGTATTTATAGTTGTTAATGTGAAATTTCATTATTGGCTCTACCAATATAGCTTTGTTAAGGATTGCAAGTATGATGACAAACACAAGACCTTTCGCACAAAACTTATATTGCACACAAAATTTGTATATATCTTTAGAAACTATTAAATATCATGTTAATATGATATGTAATAATGTTGAAAATAAAATCTACTATAATCATATCTAAATCTGTATTCAAAGTGTTTTATTAGTGAAAATATAAATTTTTTATTTTCATTTTTCATATCAGGAAGTCACGAATAGCATTGGATATTTCTGTATGAAAATTATCATTTTTAATAAAGATTTTTGTAAAACAATTTGCGTGTATAAAGAAATTATATTCGACCAATTTCGTGAAAGAAAGTTGTGGCTTCATACTAAAATATGTAATGTTATGTGACTATGTTAATTCATATCAACTTTTTTTCTCTAAAATTTTCATTTTTTGTACTAGAGTTCTATGTATACACGTTTATCAACAGTTGGCTATTAAAGCATTAAAATGAATGTGTAATAATAAAATCTTTTGAAACAAATAAAAGTATGAAATTATTCATGAGATAACATTTTTTTTGTCAATTTAGATAAAATGGCTAAGATATTATAAACAAAAGACAAACCTTGAAGTTGTTAAAGCCGCTTACATAACTGCTGCTTGCATAACGAATACAAAGCTGTACGAAGGATACTATCATGCTACATGAATGAATTTACTATTTTACGCTACTTTGAATATTTGTATTTATGCTGTTAAGTAAAATATATCATACTAATTTTTATATAATTAATTTTGTAAGATTTTAATAAGATAATAATGTTTTTTTATGTTTTATTTAATATCAGCACATGACGTGCTACAGAAGCTCCACAAATGATAGAGATTAAGAAACCATACACTACATTGATCCTAAACTAATAGAACAAAGTATCACCCATTCATAATCACCTTAATTCTATATCCCCAAAGAATGTTATACTGCAAGTGGTACAGAATAACAATTATAAGAGAAAAATGAGAAACTAAACATATTACTCCTAGAAATAAGAAAAAGGATGGTTCACAAGCATGCAAGCAGTCCATCTCTTGCTTGGGTTCTTCAAGAAGCACTTGTTCAAGAAATCTCTACAATCTTGGCTCACTCCATGTGGTATGTCTGGTGATTCTTTCAAAAACACAAGCTTAAACATCATCTCCTCTTTAGTATGATGCTTCCCCCATGGATATAACCCAGTGATCATCTCAATGACTATGCACCATAGAGACCATATATCCAATGGTGTTTCAATCTGTCCCATAACTGATTCTGGTGACATGTAATATGGAGTCCCTCTAAACTTCATCTCCCAAAAATCAGCATCCAAGTTTTCTTCTCTAGTCTTGGACAGTCCAAAGTCAGCAATCTTCACTTGATAACTTGCACCTGTTGAATGGTTCTAAGAACCACTCCGAAGACCAAGTCTTCGGAAACGTTGGCCGGAGATCCGAAAAACTAAGTCTTAAGGTGGTCCACGTTTACCCACGTCCGCATTTCGCGTTCATTCCTCATTCAGAAACCGCCCACTTTGGTTGCACGTCCGCAACTGCTTTTGTGATGGGCAGAAGCTATTTAAGAGGATGTGTGTTCATGGTTTCAGGTCCCTTAGCTTGCTTTCGTATTCAGTCTGACATACACTATCAACGTGACGAGAGTAAAACCTTAGAAGCACCGCTGAAACCAAAGTTCGGAGCTTCAAAAATTACAGCAATGGCCGGAGGTATTTATGATCCTAATTTTTTCCGCATTTGATCTAATTGCTTTATATGAAAGTGTGTTATAAGCATGATTAGATTATTTAGTTTTTTAACTATCATTTGGTATCAGAGCTATTATTACCTCTGCCTTGTCTTTTAGTTTTTGGCAATGTTCTATAAATGAAAACTTTGATTTCGTGTTTAAATTCAGACGTTTTTAATTGAAAGTCAAATAGGAAATCATTAGGTAATTGAATTTCTATCGATTCTATGCTTTCAAACGTATATTTTGGTGTAAAAATGGGTTAGAAACCGTCGGGTCTTATTTCAAGTCGGAACCGGGTCGAAGCGACCCGGCTGGAGGTTGAAGACGACATAAAACGACAAGTCATTTTTGGGTCTGTGATAAACGACAAGTCATTTTGGCTCGGAGTATCTCTCTTCAACGACATAAACGACAAGTCGTTTTGGACTCTGAGGTAAACGACAAGTCGTTTTGGTCGTCTGCTGTCGTTTTGATGCTGTCAAAAATAATAGGTCTCTGGTCTTGCTGAGTTTCGAACCCAGGACCTGGCACACTGCACCTCCTCTGCCAGTTGTGCTGTGCCCTACTTCTGGTATGAAATTGCAGTTTTATTTGGTTTTAACCATTCTGAAACACGTTTTGTACGAAAAAAAAAAATTTCATCTTGGCATTAAAAAAAAATAATTTTATTGCTTATGGTTTATTTTTTTACAATAATTTATGTCTGGAAATTAATTAATGTCTAGTGACCTATATAATTTAATTAATTAGAGATTAGCCACAGCATCTTTAATTATTTAAAATTATATATTAAGAATCTTTAGATCACATAAGGTACATGACATTAAATTGTAATTGATCATATGTGATATAATAAATTTTGTCCCACAGGAAATTTTTATTGTATTTTATCTGATTAATTAGGATAAAATATCGAGTTGTATTCTTAATTTACCCACAGGGATTAAGAAATATAATTTGATAGTTTTATCATAAAGATCTATATGAATCTAATTGAATTAAAATTTTATCCCACAGGCAAATTTTGTCACTAGATTCATGATTTTTCCAAGCATGATTTACATTGGTAAAACATGATATATGATTTATTAGTCTCAAATTTTAAATTATAAGCATGTATGTTTATTATTTGCAGTCATGCAGCCTGTGAATTTCTCTGATATGCAATGTGAAATTCCCGAAACTGAGGGGTGATAATTACAAGATTTGGAAGGAGAGAATTCTTCTTCAATTGGGTTGGATGGACATTGATTATGCTATAAGGAAAGATGAACCGCCACAGATTACTGAAAATAGTGAACCATATGATGTTGATCTTTATGAAAAATGGGAGCGATCTAATCGTCTCTCTGTCATGTTCATAAAGACTAAAATATCTGCTGGCATTCGGGGTTCAGTCGAGCAGCATAACAATGTCAGGGAAACTTCTAAAAAACCATAGATGAGCAATTTGAGTCTTCGGACAAAGCTTTGGCAAGTACCCTGATTATGAAATTTTCATCCATGAAGCTCACTACTACAAGAGGTGTGCGTGAGCATATTATGCAGATGTGAGATATAGCGGCTCAGTTGAAAAAATCTTGAGGTGGATATGTCTGATTCCTTCCTTGTACACTTCATTCTGAATACTCTCCCACTGCAATACAGTCCCTTCAAGATATCTTATAATACACATAAAGAAAAATGGTCTATTAATGAACTCTTGACCATGTGTGTTCAAGAAGAGGGGAGGTTGCAAATGGAACAGGGAGAGAGTTCCATGATGACAACTGAGAGGAAGGATCAGAGCCAAGCCAAGAAGAAGGGGAAAGGTAAAATACCACCCCAAGGTGGAATTAAGAAGGAATCCAAGTGTTTCTTCTGTAAAAAGATGGGGCACATGAAGAAGGATTGTATTAAATTCCAACAATGGCTTGAGAAGAAAGGTATGTCAACCTCATTTGTTTGTTATGAATCTAATATGTTTGATGTTAATCATAACACATGGTGGATTGATTCTGGTTCTACAATCCATGTTTCAAATACCTTGCAGGGTATGCAAAACCTAAGGAAGCCAGTAGGAAGTGAACTTTACATCTATTTAGGAAGCAAGATGAGTTCACCTGTGGAGGCTATAGGGACCTGCAGCTTAGTCTTAAGTAGTGGCTTTAATTTGTATTTGGAAAAGACCTTTTATGTTCCTAGCTTTTCTAAGAACTTAATTTCAGTTTCAAGACTTGTACCTTTTGGTTATTCCTTTTCATTTTATGAGACATCTTTCAGTTTGTTTTATAAATCTAAAGTTGTTGGGAATGGTATATTGTCTGATGGTCTTTTCTATATTAATTTGCGAAATGACGCTTACTTATGACGCTATGCATGTTAATGTTGGCATGAAACGATGTGTTATGAATGAAGATTCCTCTATGTTGTGGCATCGGAGATTAGGACATATCTCCATTCAGAGAATTAAGAGATTGGTAAATGATTGAGTACTTAGTACTTTAGATTTTACTGATTTTGAAACTTGTGTGAATTGCATTAAGGGAAAGCAGACAAACAAGTCAAAGAAAAGGTGCCAAGAGGAGTACCGAACTATTAGAAATCATACATATAGATATATTGTTGTCCAGACATGGATGCATATGGTCAAAAATACTTCATCTCTTTTATAGATGATTATTCACGGTATATGTATCTCTACATGCTTAATAATAAGTATGAAGCATTAGATGTCCTTCAAGGTATTTAAAACTGAAGTAGAGAAACAATGCGGTAAGCAAATCAAAATCGTGAGATCAGAATAGAGGAGGAGAATATTATGGTAGATACACTGGAGATGGACAAGCACCTGGTCCATTTGCGAGGTTTCTTGAATAGCATAGGATAGTTGCCCAATACACCATGCCTGGTTCTCCAGAATCAGAATGGTGTAGCATAAAGGAGAAACCGAACATTATTGGATATGGTGCGAAGTATGCTTAGTAACTCTAAGCTACCTAAGTCCTTATGGGTTGAAGCGCAGAAGAAGGCAGTGTACATATTAAACCGAGTTCCAACTAAGGCTGTCCTAAAGACGCCATTTGAGTTATTTAAGGGTTGGAAACCAAGTTTGCGACATGTACGTATTTGGGGATGTCCGTCTGAAGGTTAGAATTTATAACCCGCAAGAGAAGAAACTGGACCCAAGGACCATTAGTGGGTATTTCATTGGATATGCTGAAAGGTCTAAGGGATACAGATTTTATTGTCCATCTCACACCACTAGGATTTGTGGAATCTAGAAATGCCAAATTTCCTAGAAAATGACTTGATCAGTGGGAGCGATCAATTTGGAAACTTTGTTTCTGAGAAAGATCATTCGGATGCTCAACCATCCACTT
Source organism: Castanospermum australe (assembly GCA_019955255.1). Lineage (NCBI taxonomy): Eukaryota > Viridiplantae > Streptophyta > Magnoliopsida > Fabales > Fabaceae > Castanospermum > Castanospermum australe. The sequence continues at coordinate 1,075,628 of NSJW01000429.1, forward strand.
CAAGCATGAGATTGGTTGTTGTTCACAATACCCCTTTAGTTCAACCGGGTGTTGTACAACCAGTTATTGAGAATCCACAATCATATGCTGATATTGATCTGGTGGATCAAGTTGCTGATGAGGAACAAGAAATTGTTGTTCAACTAGTTGAACAACAAACTCCTCAAGAAGATCATGCAACATTAAGGAGATCTACTAGAATAAGGAGATCAGTGATACCTAGTGACTATATTGTGTATCTTACAGGAATCTGACTATAATATTGGAGCCGAAAAATGATCCTGAAACATTTTCACAAGCCATGAGTTGTAAAGAATCAAATTTATGGTACGATGCTATGAAGAGTGAGATGAATTCTATGGCATCTAATGGAGTCTGGGATCTTGTTCAGTTGCCTGATGGTGCAAAAGCCATTGGATGTAAATGGGTCTTTAAGACAAAGAAGGACTCATTAGGCAACATTGAGAGATATAAAGCAAGACTCGTAGCCAAAGGATTTAATCAAAAGGAAGGAATCGACTTACAAAGAGACATTTTCTCCTGTATCTAAGAAAGATTCTCTTCGTATCATTCTAGCATTAGTTGCACATTTTGACCTAGAATTGCAACAAATGGATGTAAAAAATGCATTTCTCAATGGAGATCTAGAGGAAGAGGTTTACATGAAACAACCAGAAGGATTCTCCTCTAGTAATGGTGAGCATTTGGTATGCAAGCTTAAGAAATCCATATATGGACTTGAAACAAGCCTCCCGTCAATGGTATTTGAAATTTCATAATGTTATTTCTTTATTTGGTTTTGTGGAGAACATTATGGATCAATGTATATACCAGAAGGTTAGTGGGAGTAAGATTTGTTTCCTTATTCTATATGTGGATGATATTTTACTTGCAGCCAATGATAAAAGTTTTGCTATATGAGGTGAAACAATTCCTCTCTGAAAACTTTGACATGAAGGATATGTGGTGATGCCTCTTATGTTATTGGCATCAAGATACATAGAGACAGATTTCGAGGTATTCTCGGTTTGTCTCAAGGAGACCTATATCAACAAAGTTTTAGAGAGATTTCGGATGAAGGATTGTTCACCGAAGTGTAGCTCCCATTGTGAAGGGTGACAGGTTCGATTTGAACCAATGCCCGAAAAATGATCTTGAGCAGGGAACAAATGAAGAACATTCCCTTATGCTTCAGTTGTTGGAAGCCTTATGTATGCTCAGGTTTGCACAAGACCTGACATTACATTTGCTGTTGGAATGTCAGGAAGATATCAGAGTAATCCATGGTTTAGACCACTGGAGAGCTGCAAAGAAAGTGATTGAGATACCTTCAAGGGACTAAGGACTACATGCTTGTGTACAGACGAACCGATAATTTAGGAAGTGACTGGCTACTCTGATTCAGACTACGCTGGCTGCATTGATTCACGAAAATCAACTTCAGGATATGTTTTTATGCTAGCTAGTGGAGTTGTGTCTTGGAGAAGTGCCAAGCAGACCTTGACTGCTACTTCCACTATAGGAGGCTGAGTTCGTGTCTTATTTTGAGGCTACCTCACATGGTGTATGGATGAGGAGTTTTTATTTCTGGGCTTAGAGTTATGGATTCGATTTCTTAGGCCATTGAGAATATATTGTGACAATTCAGCTGCTGTTTTTATGGCTAAGAACAACAGAAGTGGTAGTCGAAGCAAGCATATCGACATTAAGTATCTAGCCATAAGAGAACGTGTTAAAGATAAAACAGTGGTTTTGAACACATTAGCACTGAATTGATGATTGCTGATCCTTTAACTAAAGGCATGCCACCACTGAAATTTAAGGATCATGTAGAATAGAATGGGACTTGGTTCCCTTATGTAGTTTTCGTTGTAAGAACGATATTATTTTAATGAAACTCTATTTGTGATGTTTTCTCATTTCAGTTTATGCGCTTATTCATTTATTCATTTTGAGAAATATCAATAAAGTTTGGACCTAAAATAAACATTGGGTTTATTTATTAAGTTATTATGGGCTTGAGAGATATGATACATTGTGATACATGGAAGATAATACTCGCCCTTTGGAGGACCTATCGCCATGATTCATGTATTTTATTTCTCACTGTAGTATATGATGGAATATGTGGACCAAGTGGGAGAATGTTGAATGGTTCTAAGAACCACTCCGAAGACCAAGTCTTCGAAAACGTTGGCCGGAGACTCCGAAGACTAAGTCTCAAGGTGGTCCACGTTTAACCACATCCGCATTTCACGTTCATTCCTCATTCAGAAACCGCCACTTTGGTTGCACGTCCGCAACTTGCTTTTGTGATGGGCAGAAGCTATTTAAGAGGATGTGTGTTCATGGTTTCGGGTCCCTTAGCTTGCTTTCGTATTCAGTCTGATATACACCATCAAAGTGACGAGAGTAAAAGCTTAGAAGCACCGCTGAAACCAAAGTTCGGAGCTTCAAAAATTACAGCAATTGGCCGGAGGTATTTATGATCCTTAATTTTTCCGCATTTGATCTAATTGCTTTATAAAGTGTGTTATAAGCATGATTAGATTATTTAGTTTTTTAACTATCAGCACCATCTTGAGAAGAGGGAAAGAGAAAGATGTTGTCTGGCTTGAGATCACAATGAACTACTCCAACACAATGAAGGTGAGAAACCCTTTGAGAAGCATGAGAGTGTAGACTCTTACTTCACTCTCCAATAGTGACTTCCTCTTGATTAGGTCCCTCAAAGAACCATAAGGGGCAAACTCCACGAAGAGATTGTAGATATAATGACCATTCTCCATAGTGTTTTCACTCCCATGGTACCGAAGGATCTCTTTGCAACAAATGAACTATTTCAGTATGCGTTTTTCTTTTTGCAGTGAATCAAATAAGTAAGGCCTTGAACACTTCACTGCCATCACTTCCCCATTCCCGTTTCATGGAGCAATGCGTATAGCAAGGAAGACAGTGACATAGGAACCCCTCCCTAATATCCTTGACTTCAACCACAGAGCCATGCCTTTTTCTTCTTCTGTTGAGACTATGGAAGCAAAAGAAAGTGGCATATGAAGTTGGAGTGCCAGCCAGTAATATATATAAGCTTCTAATCTTTCTTGAAGGATACGGAAAGTTTTATTAATTGCGCATATCTTCCTGTTATGTTTGTAAGATAAGTTTTATGATCGCTATGTGATGGGTTTCATGTCAGATACTTTGGCCATTTAATTTGCGGAGCCAATCAAAGACCGAAATATATAGTGGTTACTTCTTGCCCAGGATTTAGTAACAAGTTGGAAGATAAATTATAAACCGTTTCATATATATATATATACTTTTTCTGTGTAAAGAACTAGAGTAACTTTATATAGATAGAATACCAAGCTAACTGAGATAATTTTAATTTTTAAACTAAATTACGAAGTACAGAAAATTTGAAATAGTTAATTTTTACCCTGATAATTATTAAAATATATAGTGTAAATTTTACTATGATAGTATTTCTTTCTATTTTTAAACAGAGAGTGACTAGTTTTCTATATAGAATACACCACTTAAAACTTTTTAATTTTATTTTTTTTAATAAAAAAAGCGAAGCACTATCAGATATTTTCGAGTAGAAAAGTGCAACGTAGCTCGAAGGTGACAATTCTTGTACATAAAGCTATATATTCGTAAGTGTTATAGATATGATCATATTGAATTTTAATATCAACATAATTACATATCAAACTAACGTTTTTAACAGTTTTTAAATATAGAAAATTGTGTGAAAAATATAATCATCACACTTGTGATGACATGAAATATGGAGTTCCTAAAATATCGACATCTAAACATAGTCCCTAAAATTATGGTGACATCTAATATTGTCTCCAAAAATATCGAGATCGAACTTATTACTGTTTTTTGCTTCATAAATGTTATAGATTACATAATTAATTGTCCAATACAGTTTTTCAGGGACGAATAATCATTCTAGACCAAATCAAAGTTCAGGTTCTGCTGGGATTTTGGATAGAGTGTTGGTTTCTACTTCCTTTCCTAGTTTTTTTTTTTTTTTGGGTGTTCTTTCCTAGTTGAGTTGAGTTTCTATGTTTTCTCTTTGATGTTGGCGGTGGTGGTCTCACTGGGTTTTGGTGTTGGTGGTGTTTAGTTTCTACGTTTTCTCGGAGAAATATAACTTAATTCCACATAATAATGAACTTAATGAGAACTTGAACAAGAAACACAACATTCAAAGATCGTTCTTGCTTCTCTCGGTTTATCTAGTACATAAATTTTCAAATGAACTTCTATAAATACGTTAACTAAATTCATTTTGTCTTAGTAATTTACTTTATTATCTATATTTAAATTAGATACGTAAATAAATTAATAAGAGTAAATATGTCAATTGAACTAAAATCAAATCAAATCAATCCAAATCTAATTAAATTTGAGTAAGTTCCTAAATACACGTAAGGTAAATATAATGAATTTTTAAATTAAATCAATTTTAATATTATAACTTTCCAAATATAAAATTTCATTTACAATTCAAATTAATTCCTAAAACTTATCATTCCAAACATACTCATAGAGAAATAATGATTAGATTATATTAGGCATTCAACTAAATTTTTCTGAGAATTCTGGTATTAGCAACCTTAATCAAATAAACACTTAGGTATTAGTTGAAGAAAATAAATATTCCCTACCCATACACGTAGGTACTCTACTAACACCACCTAATAAGCCACCTACTTTCCCTTAAGCTTATTATCAACACCTTGACCCCTGTATTCTATAACTAAGAAAAACCTCTCTGCAACTCAATAGTGAGAGAAATCAAAGGAGAGATGCATGGCTGGGTTAGAGTGAACAACTGGTGATGCTGTAGAAGCCGAACTAGTAGCTCTAGTCAAGGCCTACACGATGAGCTAAATTAGTTTACCTTGTGGTGTATGGAAAAACTCTGAAATTGCTGAAATGAGAGGACGAAGGTTGAGTCAGAATTAAGGGGCAGTAGTACCTCTCTTTTTCTGATAAAATTCTCTGAGGTAACTAATTGAGTACAAGTTGCATTAATCTTTGGTTTTAATACAGTATATTAATTTTGTCATGAAAAGCTTCCTTTGCATGTTCTATTTATTGCTTTGTGCTTTAGTTAGCAGCATGATCTTCATGCTAGAAGGGAATAGATGATCCAAAAGAGGGATTAATTCCTAGAACTGGTCAGTAGTTGCACCATAGGCGGCTAGGACCGAATCCTCTGCAGTCCAGTTCCAAAACAGCTAGTAAAAGAGTTTTTTTTCTTTTTTTTTTGTTTGTAAAACTATTATACATGATTTTAAATTACAGTTGCAGTTAATGTAGTTACGACCATTGCAACTATTGCAATATTGATTGTAGCTATTGTGGAGTGAAATTTTTTATGTTTGCCCAAAATATTAAAAAGAAAAATCTTATAATCATGATAACTCTTTTTATGTCTTTATTTATAATCTTGTATAGGTTTTTACTCATTTTATAAAACTTTATATTTATCCTTAATGTTAAATATGACATTGTTTAAATTTTATAATACCTATTTATAAAAATAAATTATAATAATTATCAATCACCAATTAACTTAACTTTAGACTTTAATTAAGCTACTAATTTTTTTATTTTTATTAACCAACAATTAATTAATTAACTTAATAATCATAAAATTTTGAATTAATTATCATTATCATATATGCCCAATAACATATTCCTTTCTCTCTTATAAATTAGACTTCCCTCTTTCTCAAAATTTCTTTCCTCTTCCTCAATTTATTTTTTTACAATCAAACTCTAATATTTCGGCCTCCCTCTTCCCCAATTTTTTCTCCATCAAACACTTCCCTTAAAATTTATCACATTCCTTCTTTTACCTATATATATATTCAAAAAAAAAATCACATTGCCTCTCTTCCCCCCAAATTTCTCACGTTCCCTCTTCCCCCTATTATCTCTCTCCCCCTCACTCTCTCCCTCAGTCCCTCTCCCATTCACGCCGTATTTCATTGAATCATTGATAACGTTATATTGCTTTTATATATATATATATATATATATATTCTCTTTTAATTTTGATTTCGTAAATATAAAAAAAAAACATAACAAATGCTATTAAATTTATTTCTAATAAGAATATTGGTTGTTATTCCACATACACATATGCTTCATACACATATGCTTCTTTAAATGCATTGAGCTTGGATTCCATAACACACTAAACAAGACATAAACTATAAAGGTAGCATTTCTTTACTAATCACATAGACTAATATACAATAGTACATCGGGTTACTTTCTCACAAATAAGTCATTTGTCATACTTAAATTTCCACTTGCATATCAAACTATGTACATACATACATAAAAAAGAATAATTGGTCACACTAGGCCATGTAGAGGAAATCCTACATTAATCAAACTACATCAACCTACACAAACCATCTACTAGTGGCTTTTTGTACAACTAGAACTAACGCATCCTACTCTAGAAAATAAACCCAGTGAACATCTATAAATAATAAAACAAACACCCCATCTTCAATCTACTGCTAAAGGCTCTAGAAACACCATATACCATAGGAGTGAGAATTATAATTTCTCAATAGGCATTTAAATAGTATAAAAATAATTATTAAAAATTATGATATTTTCAGCTGTATAACATACAAAAAATAATTTCATGGTCAATAAAATAATCAGAATATGAACAATCTATACCACTTAACCCAATAATAACCTTTTTATCAATTATATGCTCACGGATTCGTTAACTTAGGGTTTAGCCCCTTTTTTACATTCTTTGCTTACATGGTCACATATCATAAACATAATCAATAGCCATGACCATTAGCATAATTTAGAATTCTCCTTTAACATAAGGTGTCCCCTAACATAAGTGGTCATTCCACACCCTTTTAGTGGATTCTACTCAACATATCCATACTCTTAGCGGACCATAGACATATATAGGACTTCTCATATATCACATACCTTTGGATCATTTTCGTGATATTTTCTTTAGTAATTCTTTTCTAATCTCTTCAAATCACCCCCTTTTCAGTTTTTTTTTTACTCGATGATCATATCCAAACTTTCATTATTTCTTCCACTTAAATTAAAGTGAGTATGCAATTAACATAAGTGTGAATTTAAGACACTTAATGCTTCCACCTAGTATTCACTAGTAAGATTAAATCTCTAGACACATAAACTACCTTAAATTCATCACTGGTCATGCTTGACATAAGGCACAATTATAAAGCCACAACTATGTCTAAGGTTAATGAATAATGGATATTGCTTATAATTTGTTAAACACAAATTGCGCTAAGTTTTCTATAGATTGTCATCTTCTACTTTAAAGCCTAGCCAAACCAAACTATGACATTAATCTAATGTCCTAGGCTAGCAAGCTAAGCACACATCCTTCTAGGTTCATACTTACACTAATCACTCAAAATACTAAAATTACTATACAAGCTAAATTTACTTAACATTTTATATGAAAAACTCCAAATATCACAAATACTCTAGTATGGCCAAATCCACCATCTAGGTACATTCTAGGTTTTTATTGCATCTTACTACTTAAAATGCATCAAAGTGACATTAGAACACCTAAGTCCCACTAATACTTGAATGATTCATCTATCACCCCCCCCCCCCTTGAGTAACACATGGCTGTGCAGTATACTTAGGGACATCATGGTTTTTTTTTCACATTTTTCACTTGAATTATGTTAAGATAACATTAAAATACCTAGAAACTCACTCACACCTAATTAAACCACATGGTTTCCCGTGAACTCCAATATGGCCGAACCTACATTCTTTGGAACTTGTCAATTTTCTTTTAATTTTTCTAAATGATATCTACTCAAATAAGAACACCCAAATATTACTATTTACTAAATAAGTCACACAATTTCACCTATGAAACCCTATATGGCCGAAACCTACCTAGACAAAAACATAACTATTTAAGTCATTTATACCTAGTTAAACTTAGAACATCATCAAAACACCACAAGAATCTCATTTCCATTCCTTCTTGACAAGACTCAAGTAAAGCAAGTGACTATCCATACAAATCACAAAATCTCTCCTTGAACCCAAATGTGGCTGTGGCTCACCTAGAGTGACACTTTGTGATTCCAAGCAATTTTCACATAGTTTAAGCATAAAACAAGGGCAAGTCACCACATGGAACTCATATCTATGCATAGTTATCAAGATTAAAGCCAAAAAGAGAATCATCCACTCAAACCCTGAATAAGACATATTGGAGAAAATCCAGAAATCGTACAAAAGTATTCTTACAATCAACATACACTTAGCTAATATTGCTATAAATCATCCATATCCAAGCTTAGAACTCAAAGAGAAAGATTCCATGGATTCAAGAATAGTGGCTATGATAAAACCCACCATGAAACTTTTAGATTTAAAAGAGAAGAAGTTAAGTTTAAATCCCTACCTCTTGGAAACAAGCTTGATTCTTGATTTTGGGCTAATGTTACCTTTGGCAAGTGTACCAAATCGTTCAAGTAATATAAGATGAGAAAGTATCATCCCACAAGGATTGATATTGTTTTCGAAAATCAAGATTCTAGTTGGACTATAGATAATCTTGGATTGAAGGAACTCTAAATGAAATTTTCTCAAACACCTAAAATGCAAATTAAGAAACTTGCATAAATAAACTCTTTTTGTTCTTTTCAATTAATTATCCTTGAATCCAATTTAAAAGAAACGAAATAAGTGATTGAACTAACAATTAATTGAAATGCCAAGGGTTTGATTTCACTTGGCTCTTCATTTGATTCCAAATCTTGAGCCCTAATTCCAATTTATTTCTGCAATTGTTGACAACCCCTATAATGATTAAGATCCAATTTCATAGATTCTCAATCCTCTTCTGATTAATTAAAATTTTCCAATTCCTTAGAATAATTCAAGTTAAAGAAGGCTTTGCATACAACCAAGGGTTTGGGGTCACTTAGACTACAAAACTCATTCCTAAATTCTGCATTCTAAAAAGTTTATCACAAGAAGCAATTCCATGCATTGATTTTCCAATCTAATACACAAACATTAGATCCATGACAGACCAAGTCATAAACACATTAAGCACAGTGATAAACAACCAATAACAAAAATAAAGCTTAAATTAAACATTCAAGATCTAAAAACACAATCCAAGTCAAGATTCATCATTCCCCTAGCTTAAAAGAAAACTAGCCACTCATGATGAAATTCTAAAACAGAACCAGAGTTAAATCTTTCTAAAACGGTGAAGAAATCATCAGATCCTTAACTCTAAGCCTTTCCTTCCTCGACTACTTCTCTCTCTTTCTTCTTGTCTGTCTCTTGCTCTTCTAATCATTGACAACATTATTATTTTTTTTCGCAACTTTAGCTCCACCGATTAAGCGGTGGCTTTTTTGGCGCTTAGGCGCCCAAGTGGCTGAAAACATGATGTTTTGAATAGCCGCCAATGCTCAAGCATTGGAAAGCTAGCGCTTAAGCATTGGCTACAAGAAATTCTTTAATTTCTAGGACCTCCATGCCTGAGCGGTCACAAATGGGCGCTTGAGCATTGGACCTCCAGAAAACAAACTCTTCTTCTTATAGGAAACACCAAATCAAAAAAAATATAAGCTTCTTAGACCAACAATTGAAGAAATCATTACAAAAGACTAATATTCAATATGTATTGGACCAACTCAAAGGTTTTGAACTTCTTTTTATTGAAATGCAACAAAAATAAGACTAAAAGGCTAAATTATTACTAAATTAACTCCTATTCTACTTGAGTTATCATTTTCCTTTTTTCTTCCTTTTTATCTTCTCTTTTCTTCCTCCTCCTCTCCTTGGCCGTGGGTATGGCTTCCTTCTCCTCTTTTCTTTCTTTTCTTCTCTTTCTCTCCTTATGGCCACGCACTTTGGGACTGTAAGTGATTTAGTTAGTTTGTTTAATATTGTTTATATATTTCTTGTCTCCATTCCCTTCTAATTCAAATGGAAAAAATTTGGTTGGATTGGAACCAAATGGAGGAAACTAAATAGTGTCTAGTTAGTTTGTCATGATGACTTGACTCTAACCAATCAAGAGCCTCCACTTGTCACGTTTCTATTGGCTCATTCTTGACCAATCATATGCTCACGTTACAACTTCATTGGCCAATTTTCTAGTCACCATAGGCTTTCACGTGTCACCATTTCATTGGTCTATTCTCATCCAATGATATGCTTCCACATGTCACAACCTAATTGGTCAATTCTTAGCTAATAGAATGCTTACAAGTGTTACTATCTCATTGGCTCATTTTACAAGTGTCACTTTTCTATTTGTTATGTTGTGCTATCCTCACTTAATCTAATTAAAAAGTGACTATAAATAAATTAGTGGACTAAATAATCAATTTAACTAATCATTAATTTCTAATTTTTTATTAGATAAAAATGTCTTTGTTCACAGATTCAAAATTACCAAATTGTTATTGTTCAATTTTTACTATTCCATTATATATTTCAATTGGTGCTTACTTCTCTTAAGTAGTTTTTAGTACTATCTTTGATTTGAACAGCACAACAAAAATAATAAAAATAAAGCAAATCAAGAAATAGTATTAAACAGTAAAACAACCAATAAAGCTAATTAAGACTTTATAATTTATATTAAGCGGGGATGTTACACCTCTCCCCCTCATGCTTTCTGCCTCAGTCCTTCTCACAAGCTCCTCAGCCCAGCCATCCCATCTCTTTCCCTTCTCTCTCGGCAATCACCCATAAGCAATAATTACAACAATAAATCAAAACAAAGGAGAGAGACTTGAGAGTTTGAGATAGATGGGTGATGAACAACTTGTTGCTTGCTGATGGTCTGATATACAAGTTTGAGAGGCAATTTGTGTGCACGGGCACAATGGTAGATGGATCTTTTGAAGACTCAGTCGCTGTGCTGCGGCCTGTTATGGTCGCAACGCTGTTCACTTGCAGGGTTTTCTTATGATTTTCAATCACGTAGCAATTGTGGTGTGATGTGGTTGTGGCCACAACCGTAACCGCAATATTACTATTGCATCAGGTGATACGATCCACAATTTAGAGCTATGCTGTTATGGAATTTCATTCCCAAGAAGTAATTGTACTCATATGATTAAATATGTGAATTTCCATTCTAGCTACTGAGATAATCCTATCTCATAAATGAGTTTTGTTACTAACTTCCAGGTGAAGTTACAACTGGCAGCTTACAGGATGACTTGGAAGTTTAGCAGTTGTTTCTTACGTGGAGGGATGACTTGGAAGTTTAGCATCTGTTTCTTATGTGCGTGCTACTGTCATAGTGCAGATTCCGTGTGTTGTGTATGTTTAAGTGTGAGTAATACCCTTTTGAATAAAAACAATATATGAAGTGTATAATGTAAACTCATACACCCTCAGAATAACTCTGTATTGATGTCTGAACATATTTATATATGTATGACTGCATGTTTATAGTAGGTTTGGCCTAGTGCAGGACTGTAATGTGGATTTTGTGAAGTAAGACTGATTTAGTGGGTGTGACTCTTTTGGGGAAAACTGGATTATAGGTAATGATCGTGAGGTCAAACTCTCTGTTAATGACAATGTGTTGCTGTCTATATATATATATATATATATATATATATATATATTCGTCTAATGGTTTGAGATTGCTTAATTTAATGATGAAAAAGAATAACAAAAATTATCTTTTATAGTACAAACTATCCCTAATGAAGAAATATATTTTCATTATGTTCATTAAATTTAAAAATAAATAAAGAGCATATTTATTTTTTCAATAGAATGATAAAAAAATTAAAATTGTTTATTATAATTTTTAATAAACCTAAATAAATGTTATAGAATATTAATAATTTACTAGTTATTTGAAATAATATTTTAAAATATAATAATATTTATAAAAATATTTTAAAAAAATATTATACGTAAATTATTAGTTATTATAACACAGTATTAGTTGATATATAATTATTTTTTATAAGACAGTATTAGTCGTTCTGGACTTATAATACAGTATTAATTATTATTATTATATTACCATATAAAATTTAAATTATTAATCTAATGACTGAAATATATATTCATATAAATTATCAATTTTAATGATAATATTTTATACATTTTTATTAAAATATGTAATTTTTTATTATTTTATTAAAAAATGTTATTTATTTATTTTTAAATTTAATAAAAAAATCAAAATACCTATCTTTTTTAAAGATAGATTTTACTATTAAAGGTAGCTTTTATTATTCTATTTCATTATTAAATTAAGTGATTTCAAGCTATTAAATGAAAATAAAATCGATGATATTAATGTAACATAACTTTTAGTACACAAAATGGTGATTTTATGGAATGAAAATCAAATAAGAATCAAATAGTCATTCCTTATTTATAATTTAGTAGCTTTTGAATTAATACATGGAATTAATATGAAATAAAATTAAAAATGACTAAAATGACACAATTCCCCTCCTAAGAAAAGCAAAAAATTTTAAATTTTTTTATGTATATCTTTTATATTATATATATATATATATATAAAATATAAACGTATATTCTTGAGAGTAATATTTAAATTTATTTTTTTATATTACTTAATAACAATAAATATTAATACTCAAAGAAAAAAATTGATTTATTTGTGTGTAAAAAATAAAATGTGTAAATTGTTATTTGAAATGAATATATAATATAATCATTAAACTTTTAATAATCTTATTTCTTATTTAATTTTTTGTTAATTAATACCACTTTCTATTTTCCTATAAGATTTAAGTGTATTAAATTCAATAAAAATAATATTTTTATTTTATTAAACTAATGAGGGTATATTAAGAAAAAAAAATAATTAAGTCTCATTTCATGAAATTTTGAATCTCAATCCTATTTCTCTTGGAAGGAATGGATTCTACATTCCATTCCAAGTTTTGTGAAATGAGGCACAAAATGAAGATTTCATTCCAAGTTTATTTTTGCCAATGAATATAGAAATGTCTCATTTTATGGAATGGAATAATCATTTCTGTATATTAAACATCACAAAAATTAAACTTAAAATGTGAATTGAACTTTTATATATATAGCATTCAACTTATTTGTGAAAAAAAAATTAAAATGTCTACATTGTTGTTTGAAATGAATATACAATATAATTATTAAACTTCTAATTATCTTGTTTCTTAAGTTTTGTGGAATATGAGGCATGAAATGGAGATTTCATTTCATTCTAAACTTACTTTTGTCAACAAATATAAGAATGTCTTATTTCATGAAATAAAATCATCATTTCTGCATACCAAACGTCACGTAAGAATTTTACTCTTACATTAGTATAAATTGATCCCTCCTATATATATATATATATATATATATTTATATATTTATAAATTCTGCTCTAACAGAATAGTGAAGCAGGTCAAGACAGTTAGTCCACCATGTCTGTATCCATATGCCTGTACTCGTTCAATGTAAGGCTTAAAGCCTTAGACTAACTGCTACTAAGTTAAAAGGGAATCTAATATAGTAGAGATATATTTATAATAAGATAGGTATAGATGACAGAGTAACATAGAAACCTTGACCAAGTATATTTAGGTTTGGACTAGGAAACATTTTACAGAAACTTACACATCTAGTAATACTTCTTAAACGTGAATTTAACTTAATTAAGCACCAGATCTGTCACATGACCTGAGTGTGAAAGGAAGTGTTTTAATTAAAATCTACCATCATAGATAATCATTATTCAGCTAGTTTAAATACAATTTAGTACCCCTTTCTTGCTACTTTTGAGTTGAGAGCTCCACTGAGTTTTAATTGGAAAGCTGAATTAAAGGAGGTTAATAGGATCCTTAGATTATAAAATAATATCTTTGCAAGTGCAGAAATTTCCAGAATCTCAAATACAGAACCTTCCACAGTTCTAAGAAAGTATTCTTTAATTAGTCAAAAATTAGGCACTAGATATAGCTTGCTGGTCAAGTCACCCTTGATTCAGCATTTCTTATGTATGCTTATGTAAAGATATTTATATCCAAACTTCACCTAGTGTAGAAAAGACAATTGTGTTATATGAATTAAACAGTATGGTGTCACAATTTCTATTATTAAATTACTAAATTAATGTTAATTTTATATGAATAAAGGATTACAATGATTATATTTTTAAAAAATTGAAGAACTGATTAAATTGATGTTAATTTTTTATGAGTCAAAAATGACATAACTTTCTATGATTAAAGAAAGTATTAAATTTGATTAAGTATTAAATTTGATTAAGTTAATTTTTTATGATTAAGTATTAAATTTAAAATTTGAGTGCATAGAATTGCAAATTTAAAATTAGCTTAATATTAAGTCTGTATAATTTGTTTACTAAATTATTACACTAATTTATGTTAAAAAATTTTGTAGATAAATTTTACTTGATTAATTTTAAATTTTTCATAATTTGTGTCTGCATGAAATTTGTAGGAAAAAATGCATGAGTGTAAAAAATAAACTCCTTCAATGAGAAATTTTTTTTGGAGGAAACTATTACTTTTAGTTGTTATGATATATATATAATTAAATATTAAATCGAGTAATTAAATATGAAATTTAAAATTTGAGCGCATATAATTTTAATTTAAAAATAGTTTAATATTAAATTTGTATGATTTGTTTTTCAAATTATTATACTAATTCATGTAAGTAATTTTTATAGATGAATTTTGAATTTCCTTAATTTGTGTCTCCATAAAATTTGTAAGCAACAAATCCTTGAGCGGGAAAAATAAATTGCATGAGCGGGAAAAGAAATTTTGAGGAGATCCTTACCTTTATTTATTATAAATAGATAATCTCAAACTTAAAAGTAGTTTAATATTAAATTTGTATAATTTGTTTCTCAAATTATAAAAATAATTTATGTAGATAATTTTTATAGATCAATTTTATTTGATCAATTGTAAATTTCTTTAATTTGTGTCTATATAAAATTTCTATGATTAAAAGACTAAATTAATATTTGAATTTTTTAAAGGACTAAAGTGATAATACTTATATTTTTAGAATATTAAAAAGAGAATTAACTTAAGTTAAAAAGTACTTTTCAATGACTGCATTCAAATATAAAATAACTTCTACCTTGAATCATGAACAAGTAATTAACAATTATTAAACAATTGACTTTAAAATTAAGACAACAAAGATTATTATTATACACATATATTACAATTATAATAAAATAAAATAAAAAACAATTTAATCAAATTATAAATAAAATAGTTGAATCCTTTGTTCTAGTTCATTAATAAAAAATTAAAGTTATTCATAATTAAATTATTTTTGCAAAAATTTTAGAAATTAAAAGACAAAACTAGTTTTAAAAAAAAAGCATATCATTAGAAATAGACAACTAATATGATTCGCTGTAAAATTATTGCGAATGCTATATAATATTTTATCATTGACTCATATCAATAGATTAATAATCAGAAATTGAAAAAAGAAATATAATTCATGTAGTTAAGAGAAAGATATACAATCAAGAGTGGACCAGTAGATACTCACTGGACTCAAGCCCAACGAAATATTTATTATTTTAAATTTAAGGGTCTTTACCTTTATTTAAGCATATTATTAGTTACCTCCAAGTACATTTACTTAGCCTTTCTCATTTCGCTTAAATAAAGACTTGCGTCAGAGTAACTTTTGTAATTACTTTTATTGCTATGGAGATCTATCAATAAGAATTTTCCGATGTCGTCAGACACTCAATCTTAGACCACCCTAAGTACAGGCAAGAACAATTCTATAAGAATCAAATTCATGACTACATTGTCCTGAGATGATAAATTTTTTTATTCATTTTAATTCTTTTGTATCCTTCATTTTATCCTTGGAGCACATTCGGAAATTCCAGTCATCCTAATTTACTCGGAGCTGCGACCGGAACAAAGAGCTGAAACATATAATACGCTTTCACTTACAAAATAGTAATTAACCATCATACATGAAATCAATTTGCATAAAAAAATAAATTTAGTTGCTTTGATGGCTTTTGAAAGTCAATATTCCTTTAATAATTTAACTGATACTTTTAATTTACTTAAAGTTAATATAATTAAAAAATTAATATTATTAATTTGATTATATTGATATAATAAATTTTTATTTGCTTCTTGTAACAGAATAAATTCCATAAGAATGAGAAAAGGGTAGAGAGAGAGAATCAAGAAAAAGTTAAATTAAACAAAAAGTCAACTTTAGATTGAACTTTTTAAATACTAATTTTACCTCAAATCATGTTTAGGTAAAATACAGTTTTTTAAAAAAATTTAAATGATAGGAAAACACCTTATATTTAAAAACAAGCCATACAATACCTAAATATCTTGTTTTTGAAAGTTATCAGTAGGGGTGGGTTAAAAAATATAAAAACTGAACTAAACTTATAACTGAATTGAACTAAAACAAAAAAAAAATTATTTAAACCGGCTCTATATTAATCTAATTATTATTTCAAAAGTGGTGTAATTATTTATCATTAAAAAGCAATTCAATTCACTAAAGTTAACCAAACCGGTTATCAATATGCCATGCATGATATATAAAGGCTTTGATAATCTTATTCGTTTTCTCTCTTTAATTTCCGAGCTCTATTACCAGGCCGCAAAAACAAGGTAATATGAGGTCCAAAAATAGAGGAGGTGTAGCCATAACCACCCGTAGTTGCTTTCGACTCTTTTTAGCTTCTCGTAAAGATTAATTAATAAGTAATAATGTTGCAAGTTGGTGTTCGAGATCTAAAAACGGACACAATCTGGACACAATCTATAAACTGGTTAACCAAACTATATTTTCAATTTGGTTCAATCTTCTATATAAAATGGATACAGTTTGGATCTACAAAATTTTTTAAACTTAACCATATTTCTAGTTTGGTTCAGTCTTTTAGGAAAAACCAAGTTGAACCTACCCATGCCGTGTCCTGGTTATCAACCACCCTCCTAGACTTTAGTCAATGTGTTGAAAGTGAAATTAAACCAATCTAAAGAAAAAAGTTTGTCATAAAAATAAAAAATTGATTATATTTAGCTTTATTTTTTTTATGAACATTAATTGCTTTGATTTAGTTTTTGATTTTCATGCATGCTATTGAACTCATACATATTCATAATTTGCGTACATATATGGCTCATTTGATATTGTTGTTATGAGATTTTTAAGCTAATTATTGTTAATTAGTCCATGAAAAAGAAAAGTAAAGCTAAAACAAAAATGTTTGACCAAAAATCGAGAAAACCGATCCGGATCAAATTGATAAGGATTGGTTTGTTTTAATTGAATCCCTTGTGGCTCTGGTGTCAAAGTTATGCTAGATGAGGGTTACAAGTGAATATTTGACCACACCAATAACATGTTCTTGAACCTTATTTACAAGGTTGAAGGTCCAACATGTGCTTCTCCTCAAGTGACATGTGGTAGAAGTCCATCCAAAATGCCTCTATCTTTGAGCACTACTTCAGTTCTGAAATATGTTCCAACTGCTATAAGTACTAAGTTGCTATATATTGAGCCTCCCACTATCCCTATTGACATCTCTAAAACTAATGTTATAAAACTTAGATTGGTGATCAACTCTGGAAAGATACTGGGTCATTGGTTGAACTGCATAAAGTTAAATAATATATAAATATTTAATAAGAATATATAAAATAATATAAAAATTATTATAAAAACAATTTAATTATAAAATAATTAGAAGTCACAAGTTATAATTATAAAAAAATTCTTGATTTTATGTGCAAATTAATTTTAATTAAAGCATATTAATGTTGTCTTGATAGTTTTACATTTTGTTTTTGTTTTTCCTTTTTTGTTTTATAATTATTTTTAGTTTCTTAAAGTATTCTCTCACTCACTTAATGATAAACTAATCTCCTGAATACTATCAAGCACCAAAGTGAAAATCCCCCAAGGATGTTTGCATTATGCGGAATCGAACTTTTGCTACTGATATCGATCCTTAAGGAAATCCGAACTCCTTTCACTTGAACCAACACCCATTGGTTTTTGTTTTATAATTCAGATAATTGAAGGATGCAAATTTTGCCACATTACCAAACTTCCTCCACACATGTCGGCACCCTATTTCTCAAAAGTCAAGAAGGGAGAAGTAGAATTGAAAACTTAGGAATTTCTTCTTTGCGGCAAACGACGAACCTAAAGGATATTTCAAGCAAAACCATGGTTTTTCTTGCTTCATGGCCTTAACTAACAACGTATCTAAATTACAAAATAAAATGAAAAAGAAAAAAAACCAAACAAAACCGATAAACTTGATTTTATTTTTATGAAAATTGATTCAGTTGGCTCAATTTTCAGTTTCATTTTTAAAATTGAATCAAATCAAATTCATTATATAAGTTTGATTTTATTTGGTTTGATTTCATATATATATATATATAATATATATATATATATATATATATATATATATATATATTCTTCAATGATTTCTCCATTCTTGTCAACATTGTATCCATGAAATTGTAGTGATCTTTGAGTTCTCATACATAGTCCTCTACATACTCTTATATTTAATCCAATTGATATAAACAGTCAGGACTATCAATTTGGGCTAGCTTAGTCTATTTGGACAATCCTATTTCGGGCTTTTAATTTTTTGGGTTAGGTTGGGTCGGGCCAGCCCATTAATTTTTGGCAATTTCAGCACATTTTCAGCTTGGAAGCATGAACTCAAGATATTTAATGTGCTCCTTAACTTGTGCAATGCCTTTTTCAAGATTGGTCACACGAGCATGGCCTGTCTCCATTTCGCATATTTTCTTCTTCAAAGTTTCTAGCTCCTGGGCGTGAGTGCCGGCTAATGCATCCAAGGCCTCTCCAAGTTCTCCTTCTAGAAATGGATATGTTTGCCCTTGTCTCGAAAAATAAGCTGTTTGACTCGAGCCATGCTGACCATCTTTAAAGCCTTGGCTTCCAACCAAAGGCTTAACCCCTCACCACTAATATTCCTGTAATTTTCCCAGTCTGGTGGTGCAAAAAGATGCTTGTCAATGTAATTTTCATATGGGCAGGGTCGGTTAAACAAGGATTGCACATCGCCCCCAACCGAATTTGTTTGAAAGTCTTTCAACACATCAAAGGTATGTTGATGGTCAGCTAGAAGGAAGAAGACAACATGACTCCCGATAGGTCTTGGTCGGCTGCTGAAGTTAGGGTTGAAGGGATCAAATGGCTGGCCAAAATTAAGGTGTGAATCTTAGCCTCTGCCCATGTTATTGCTATCGTCATCTTCGTGGTTGGTCGACTAATTCTTCTGGATTTGTCAGAATGAGTCTCTTATAATGATTGTTGCAGTTCTTCAGCATGTGGTTCTTCAACATTGGTGGTGGCCGACCACTTTATTGATTATTTTTCCTTTGGCTTTTGTTTGTTGGCAAGGAACTCCTTCGTGTTGAATTTTGGAGCCATGTTTTCTACAAGAAAGAAAAGAAAAAGGGATTAATATTAGTAAACCAACCAAGAAAAGCCTTGTCATGCTCCAGCCTAAGAATGAAGGAACATTTGTAGGGTGTCAGCTGTTTTAGTTTTTCAATATACTCCTAGTCGAGTTCTAAAAAACTATCATAGTCAACAGGAAAGGAGGCGCTCAACCCATTCTAACCGAGAGATGACCTTGAAGAAGTCGGCCTTGAACCTCTTGTAGGAATTATCAAACATTTCCAGCAATTTCCTACCCTAGACCCCTGAGAGGGATACCCACCCATCTTTCTCATCTTTATTAATGGTAGAGCAAAAAAGGTAGAAAAATTTAGCTGACGAGGGAATGATTTTGAAGTGTCAACATAATAACTCAAAGAAATAAATGAATGCCTAGTCATTGAGGTGTAGTTTGGAAGGTGTAATATTCAAGAAGCTTAATATGCTGGTCTCGAAATCAATAAAGGGAAGTTTAAGGTTGAGCTGGGAGAAGAAGGTCTCATAGACCATGATCCCTTCTTTGACGATGTTTGGATAGGGACCCATACAAACACGGTCTTCTGGTTAGCAAGGTTCAAATAGGTATTGCCCGTCCAATCCACTCTGAGCAACCCTATATTGTTGGCAAAGATTTTGGAGCACCTCTAGGGATGTGTAGGCTGATTGAATTTTTCGTACTTCGTGTATTACCTAGTCATACCTGCCTGAAGAACTACTAGCCTCTCCTGTGTCAAACGGTTCCAGCGTTAACTTCATCAGCCATAAAGTTTGAAAGTTCAAGAGAACCTACACTTTCTACTGAGTCAAATGACACATAAGACACATACCCATACAACCTATCTAGCTCACCGTCCAAATGACCAAATAGTTGTTAATTTGTTCAAGCTTTTGAACTGCTCAACTACTAGGACATTCACCTACGGTATTACTCGCCCGACCAACTTCTAAGAAACATTCCTAGTTCTACTTTTTAACTCTTTTTGACTTATTTGGCGTTCGCAGAGGAAACTTTGTAATGATTTCTATGGAGCTATCACTCTGTCTCTTTCCCCATTGCCAATTCCATCATTTCTAACCATACTTAAAAATGGCTTAGGATATAGAATAAATCTGGCGATTTATAGCTACCTATTTGAAATGAAATCAATAAAAAAAAAGGAACAAAATGATGAAAGGATAGAAAAGATGAAGTACTTGGTCGATATTAAGGAGGAGTATCGAAGATGGTAATGGAGTCTACATCAAAGGAGTGACGATAGAATCTAGAAATGCAAAAGAGGATCTCTCCCAGAATGCAATCAACATAATGGTGCGGATAAAGATAATGGATCAGTGAAGAGAAATGAAGGCGATGAGTGCACATCATGACGGAGAATGGGAAGAAGAAAGTAAAAACCAAAGAAGCCAATAAAGGAAGAAAATGAAAAAAAGGAAGAAGATAAAACACTAGAAAGGTGGTTACAATAATCGACGGAGGGAATTGTGTAAGAATGAAAGAAAGTTACATCCAATAGCCAGAGATGAAGAGTTCGAAAGACAAATCACTAAAGCATTTGGAATCATCAAATTAATCCTATGGCTACAAATGAAAAGAGGAAATGTAATATCATCAGTAATGATGACAATGAAATGGTAATGCAGGAAATGAATAGTTTTAAATGCAAGAAACCAAATGAGCCACAAGAGTAATGACACGTGGAATAGTTTTTACAAGTTAAAGAGTATAAAATTTCAAATAACAAGAATTAAGATCGATCAGTTATGCATCGGCATGCGAGGCTGGCTCTTCGGCGTGAGAACACATAATCGACTAATCTTTTAGCTTGAATGCTTGGCATAGTCGTGCTACGAGCTGAGGCTGTGGACTGTGCTAGTAGTGACCTAGGACCATTCAGCAGAACAACCTGCTAAACCTTGGCCCAAGGCGAGGCGGTTTAACTGTGAATCCATATGTCAGAACCTATCTTTACAAAAAAAAAAAAAAAGAAGTCAAAGTGGGGGGGTTGGAAAATGAAGTGAAACGGATGGGGGCAGGCAGAAGTTTTTTTCTTCTACCTATGCGTAGGTCCTTAACTATTTGCATGCAAAACAAGCATGCGTAAGCGTAATACCCTCTATAAATATAGGGTTTAAAAGCAGAAAAGGGAGAGCATAAAATTAAATGCTTATGTGAGTGAGAGATAAATTCTGTTAAATATTTATTCTTATATTATTCTGATAATATTAAGAGAAGTACTTATTGAGTATAATTCTTGTATACTCTGTGAGTATTTAAAATATTTTTGGGTTATTTCTTTAGCATCACTTTATTTTTATTTAATTTTTTTGAAAGCTTATGATGGTAATTTCACTATGGTTAATATTATGTTATTATTATACGTAGTATAATTTATGAGCTTAGAACTAAATATTCTAATTTTAATGGCTATATTTTACTACATAATTTGGTATCTTGAGTTTAATATATATTTTTATGGCACGGGTATATCTTGGGCATTACACTTATTTCTATCTATATCTATAATTTTAATATTTTATACTATGATTAAGTATATAAATTATGCTATTAATATTTTGATAATATATATAGGAATATCATAGGCACTAAGAAGAACTTTTGGTATACCATGATATAATAAATAACCACTCTGCTATAAGATTTATGTATGCCTAATACTCGGGTAGAAATATTTAAGACTATAAAAATGATTGGCTAATGTTCGACTGAAAATATTTAGGGCTATAGAAATGATTGACTGATACTCGACTGAAAATATTTGGGGCTAAATGTTTAAAGACTGATGCATATGTTAAGCGGTTCTTCTAGTAAAGCTTGAAAATATTCCTATATGAAATTGCTGTTTGATGAGAAAAGATTTTTGTGAGACGGATTCTTTATAAATATGAGATTATTTGAAGAAGGATTTCTTAAAAAAAATATTTATAATATATCAGAATTTGAATTCAATTTTATTGAATATCAGATAAAAGCTTTAGAGTACAATTTTTATATTTAATCCTTATTTTTAGTATAAAGTATACTTGTATTATTTTGTGGTTAGTGGCACTTCAGTATTATTATGCTTACTGAGTTACAAAACTCACCCTTTTTCATATTTCTTTTCCAGAACCTGATTAAGAACTTTTTGCACCTCTAGCCTAGAGAACTGTTCACTTATAAAGTGAGACGGATTTCTTTTATGGAGATGATGTGAAGACATAGATATCTGATGTTGCAGTTATAGGGTTGGGTCCATTTGTCTTGCATATTGAGTATCTGTAATTTAAATAAATAATTGAGAAATATGAACTCCTCATGTGTGTGTAAGATATTTTGACAATATGTTTATATTTTTGATATGGTAAAGCTTAAGTGATAATGGTTTTATGTTAAAATACATTGAGTTTAACTTGTGTCAATGAGGTTTCGGGAGTAGAAGTATTTAATCCACTGCCGATCATATTATCTAAAATTGAGATGTGACAAAGTTACTATCAGAGCATGTTCTAGGGGTCTATGACTACAAATAGTAAGGGATACGTGTCTTGCATAGGTAGTATACCTGGGGTACTAACTTGTAAGATACTTATCTCTCTTATATCTATGTTAATCATGTATGCGCGCATATTTATTTTCTATTTTATAAATATTTTAGATATACTAAACTGATTATTGTTGAATAGATACTATAACAAGTCACCCTGAGAACTTTCTTGAGAATCTTCTAAAAATCCCTCATGAGAACCCTTTTGATTAAGCTTCCTTAGGACCTTGTAAACCCATAATAATGGAACGAGATTAAGAAGATCTTGATAGAGGAATGACTAGTGGAAGCATTTCTAATACTAGACTAGATGAACTAGTAAAAACGATGAATAGTATGCAACCAACCTTCAGGCAATTGGAGGCTAGGCAATAGCAATTTCAAAATCAACTTGTTCATAATCCTGAATCAGCAGATCTTGTAACAGCACTACTCAGGACAGAGGAGCATTTAATGCTTCGAGAATATAGAGATCTAAAAACTCCTAAGTTCATAGGCACTAATCCTCGTGAAGATCCTAATGTATTTTTGAAGCAATCATACCGATTGTGGATGTTGTTAGGATGCTCTTCCACTAAAGTTGTACAAATAGTAAGCTATTAACTCCTTGATATAGTTTATGACTGGTAGTTTTCTTATACTGAGCATAGGAATAATAGGGAACCTCTAGTTTGGCCTGAGTTTAGCAATGTATTACTAAATCACTTTCTTCCACAAAGTGTTAGGAGTGCAAGAACATGTGAGTTCAAACAACTGATGCAATCTGACAATATGTCAGTAGCAGAATATGATGTAGAGTTCATTAGATTATTTTGGTTTGCTCCTCACTTAATTGCAACTAAACAGATGAGAAATGACCGATTTGTGAATGGCCTAAAAGATTACTTATTCAGAATGATGACTATCACTGAATGAATGACTTATGCTCAGGCTGTTAATGCAGCCATGCGAATTGAAATGTGATTTAATGTTCGACAGGTAGATAAAGGAAATCAGAAAAAAAGCAAAAAAAAAAAAAAAATAGAGGGTTCTGCACCTTATAAAACCCAAAATATTTCTGTCACTAGCCTTGGTTTTTGAGGAAGATCGCAGGGACGAGATTAAGATAGAAGGTCAGAATAAGTGACTATGTTACAAGCAGCCTCTTCTATTCTTCCACAACTTGGGAAAGTTCCTCCATGTCATCAATTGTGGGAATAGGTATATTGATACTTGTCAAAAGGAGATTGGAGCTTGCTTTGGATGTGAACAAATAGGGCACTCAATCAGAGATTGTTCCTTCAAGGAATACAGACCCAGCAAAAGAGTCATACCGGCAGCCTCAGTAGTCAAACCAGCTATGTCAGCTCTTGCTGGAAGTCATGGTAAAGGTCAAAACACCTTAGGAAGAGAACAAGCTAGAGTTTACGCACTCACTCATCAGGACGTCTAGACAAGCAATGCAGTGATTTCTGGTACACTTTGAATATCTTCCCATTCTGCCAAAGTATTATTTGATCCTGGTGCTACTCATTCGTTTGTCTCTCCCTATTTTATTTGACAACTTGCCAAGGTTAGTTATTTGTTAGAAACAACCTTAGTTATGATTACTTCTATGAGTGAGATTATTCTTACCAATGAGTACCTTCCAACATGTGATACTGTGATAGGAGATAAGACTTTTAAAGTATATTTTATTATTCTTAAGATACTTGACTTTGACGTATTCTTAGGAATAAACTGGTTGTCTACACTTCATATCGTTCTAAACTATCATGACAAGATAGTATCTTTTAAGATACTTAGAAAACCTATGTTCATTTATCAAGGAGATAGGAGTATGGCTCTGAACAACTTAATCTCAGCATTAAATGCTAAGAAATTACTAAGAAAAGGGTGTGTGAGATTTCTAGCCTTTGTTCAAGATACCAAGCAAGAATCTACTTCTCTTAAATAAGTTTTTATTATCAGAGAATTTTTAAATATCTTCCTTAGAGATTTACCTGATCTACCACATGAGAGAGAAATTTAGTGAGTTGATGGACAATACTCGACCTATTTCTATCACTCCATATAGGATGACATTTGCTGAATTAAAAGAATTAAAATCATAGTTAAAAGATCTCTTGGATAAAGGTTTCATATGTTCTATCACTTCTCCTTAGGGTGTTCAGATACTTTTTGTGAAGAAAAAGCACGGATCCTTGATACTATGCACTATTATCGTTAGTTGAATAAAGTAACTGTGAAAAATAAATACCATTTACCTAGAATTGATGACTTGTTTGACCAATTACAAGGTACTAAGTGTTTTTTTTTTTACATTGACCAGCAATCATGATACCATCAAATAAGAATCCGAAAGGAGGATATTCCAAAAATAACATTTTGAACTTGTTAAGATCATTACGAATTTTTGGTAATGTCTTTTAAACTTACTAATGTCTCAGCTGTATTCATAGATTTGATGAATAGGGTATTCAAGCTTCTCTTAGACCAATTTGTCATTGTATTCAATGATGATATTTAAGTATTTATATATGCATACATGTATTCAAGAATGTGCTTAAGAATTGAAATTTGAGGATGAATTTATTTAAGGAAGGAAAAATTGTCAGAACCTATCTTTACAACAACAAAAAAAAAAAGAAGAAGTCAAAGACCTAATAAATGATTAGGTGGGGAGGTTGGGAAATGAAGTGAAATGGACGGTGTCAAGCGGAAGTTTTTTTCTTTTGCCTATGCGTAGGCCGGTGACTATCAGCAAGCAAAACTATTTATTTTGCATACGTAACACCCTCTATAAATAAAGAGTTTTGAAGAAGAAAAGGGAGAGCATAAAATGAAATGCTTCTGTGAGTGAGAGAGAAATTTTACTAGATCTTTATTCTTTTTATATTATCTTGATAATATTAAGAGAAGAGCTGGTTCAGTATAATTCTTGTATATTCTGTAAGTATTTAAAATGCTTTTGGGTTACTGTCTTATTATCACCTTACCTTTATTTAATTTTCCTTGAAAGCTTATGATAGTGATTTTACTATAGTTTATATTCCGTTATTATTATACATAGTATGATTTATGAGCTTAGAGCTAAATACTCTAATTTTTAATGGCTATATTTAATTACACAATTTGGTGTCTTGAGTTTAATATATATTTTTATGGTACCTGTATATCTTGAGCATTACATTATTTCTGTCTATATTTATAATTTTAATATTTTATATTATGATTATGTGTATAAATTATGCTACTAATATTTTGATAATATATCTAGGAATATCAAAGGCACTAAGAAGAACTTTTGGTATATCATGGTATGATAAATGACTACTCTGCTATGAGATTTATGTGTGCCTAATGTTCGGACAGAAATATTTGGGGCTATAAAAATGATTAGCTGATACCCAACTGGAAATATTTGGGGTTATTGAAATGATTGGTTAACTCCCGACTAAAAATATTTGGGGCTAAATGTTTAAAGACAAATACATATGTTAAGCTGTTCTTCTAGTAAAGCTTGAAAATATTCCTGTATGAAATTATTACTTGATGAGAAGGATTTTTGTAAGACGGATTTTTTTATAAATATAATATTATTTAAAGAAGGATTTCCAAAAAAAAAATTATAATATATTGAAATTTGAATTCAATTTTATTGAATATCAGATAAGAGCCTCATAGTACAATTTTTATATTTAATCCTTATTATAAGTAAAAAGTATACTTGTATTATTTTTGGTTAGTGGCACTTTAATATTCTTGTGCTCACTGAGTTGCAAAACTCATCTCTTTTCATATTTCTTTTTTAGATCCTGATTAAGAATTTTTTTGCACTTCCAGCCTAGAGCACTGTTCACCTCTAAAGTAAGACAAATTTCTTTTATGGAGATGATGTGAAGATATAGATATATGATGTTGCAGTCATAGGATTGAGTCCATTTGTCTTGCTTATTGAGTGTCTTTAATTTAAATAAATAATCAAAAAACCTGAATTACTCATGTATGTATAAGATATTTTGACAATATAATTATATATTTGATATGATAAACCTTAAATGATAATGGTTTTATGTTAAAATACATTGAATTTAAAATGTATCAACGAGGTTTCGGGAATAGAAGTGTTTAATTCCTGACCTGTTATATTCCCTAAAATTGAGATGTGGCATTATGGATGACTCGATCAGCCCATACTTGAAACCTATAAACAAAATATCCTTTTGAAATTGATTCTATTTGATAGGGGCACCTGTCATTCAAGGATTGACCTTGCCAATAACAGAAAAGGTGAGACAATCATAAGGAAAGGGATGCTAAGCAACAACATCACTGCCCCTAAACTGCCTATAAATAGAAAAAGTGATGAAAGGAAATGGTAATGTTTTTTACTCTCTCGAATTTTATACTCATTTAATCATTAGAATGCTTTTTTAGGTTCCCCCAATGCTGTGGATGACGGAGCTTGAAGCTCTCCAATTGAGTCTTGAAGCATAGAACACCCCTAGCCATGGTTGAGACAGGAACAATATCCAATTTTATTATTATACAACGTAAACATTGTAATTAGAAAATAATATAAAATCATAAAGGAATAATTAGCAATTGGTAGCATTATAAAATAATCATAATATATTTATGTATATAATTAATCATACTATAATCAAAATCATCAAATTAGAGCATAGTTATCACAAAACCTTCTGGCGATTGGGCCAACTTGACCAGACGTGAGCTTGCCAACTTCGGACCACTTTAAAATGGGGCAACATCTGGTTAGATCATAATCATACAAGATGCATATTTTACCAGGTCAGCTTAATCCATTTGTTAGACCATTTAGGCCATCCCATTTTAATAACTCTACAAACACAATTAAATAAAATGGCCTAATATAGAGAATTCCTATTCTCTAGTTTTAAAATCCTTATTCTTATTTCTTTAGCACGATCTAATAGTCCTTTTCGATCCTCTAGGATCTATTTGTACAATTATTTAACCAACTCAATACTAATTCACTAACTAACTATTAAAATATTACAATTCATATAAATTAAAAAGATATAATATCATAAATAATAATGAATAATTTTATTAAAATTTTTATTTTTAATTAATACTGTTTTATATTAATTATTTTTAATTTAAAAAATATCGTAATTAAAATTGTTTGTGTATGTCATTTCTTACTTTTTTGTGATAATTAAATTATCAATATTGAGCAATGAAAATTAAACTCTATTTCTCCTACTCTCTTAATTAATCCCAACTTGTTAACATTTAGTTTTAAATAAGTCTTATTTTAACTCTACATATTTTTCTACTAATAATAAATTTTTAATAAAATAATATTTTTTATTAATTTAAGTTATACAAAAAAAAACTATTTCTTTTTTGATAAATACCGAATTCGATTTTAAATTCATGTAAAAAAAGTTTTTACTAACAAATCCTATTGAAAGAAAGAAAACAATAAGCTTAGGTGTGTGTTTGTGGTGAAATTAAACTAAATCATGTAGCTTGTTATGATTCTAGATCTCTTATCGCAGAAGGGAACCACTTCCATTTAAGGTTCACTGTGTTTACACAATGTCTTGGTTGAACATATTGAGTAATGGTTTTAAGGCCGTAAAAAATTTAAGAGTGAAATGGAACAAAATGTATCAAAGTAGACGGATTCAAGAAAATTACAAAGTAATTCATTTACAAAAACATGTTGAAAGTAAAACTTTACATAAACGATTGACGCAAATGTAACGACTGCAGTAATTGAAAGTAAACGAACAAATAACTAAACAATAAATCTAATTGCACTTGAAGAGCTCTATTCTTCTGTTGTATAAATGCAAGGAATGTTCAGAGTTTCAAACCCATTTCTTTGTGAACCCTAAGCGCTATTTATACTTGCTGTGTTTCGACATCCTTGCATAACAACTAGTATCCTATTTTCCATGTATCCTTCTACACTATCCATCTCCCTCAAGATTCGAATG
Organism: Castanospermum australe; assembly: GCA_019955255.1. NCBI lineage: Eukaryota > Viridiplantae > Streptophyta > Magnoliopsida > Fabales > Fabaceae > Castanospermum > Castanospermum australe. The sequence continues at coordinate 1,104,711 of NSJW01000429.1, forward strand.
TGGCCAGCGTTCACCCTCGCCTCCAACTTTTGAGTCTAATACAACGTATGAATGGTTAATTTTCATCTTTCTTAATAACTGCTGCTTCTAAAATGCTTCCTTACTTGGCGTTGAGTCTGCTTCTTTGGCCAACTTATCACCATGCTGACAATTCCTTGTTAACGGAAGTATGTATATTTTTGTTTGCCAACATTGTGATACATCTTTCAGTCATTTCGCAATTATTATTTTAATGTATTTATGCTTCTTAAAGGAATCAGAATTATTAGTTTTTAAATTACTAGTAGTTAATCAGAAAAAATGCCAAATTAACATAATAGGATCACACTAATTGAAAGTTTGAATAGATTCAAATTATGAAAATTGTAAATGGATAATAGAAATATAAAGTTAAATATAAAAGATTTATGTATTGAAATTCTAAAATTTGTTTAAAAAATTGTAACCAGGCACAATAGGAATTTAAATATTCTCATCCACGAGTAAGAGGTGACGTCAAAGAATGGTTCCTTGGTCTAGAAACTAAAATCAAACATCTTAATATGCATTTGAATTAATTTATTTTATGGTCAAAATAATTTATAATTAAATTTTTTTTAAGAAATTTTTTTTTAAAAAAAGTAATTCTTTTTCCTAAAATTAACCTAATTCCAAACATGTTATTATTATTGTAGTTGTAAAAAAGTATCGAAGAAGGATCTTTAATTTAATTTTTTTAATTTATCTAAATCTCTTATCACTAAGTGACTTAGATTCAATTGTTATTTACTTGTATTTACCTGAAAAAATGTAAAAAAATGGAATAATCGGGGAGTTTTATCCAAATGCTTTATATTTCATTTTATCTGACTTTTTTTTTTAAAATTTCAGATAGTTATTATTTAAATATTTTTTATTTCTACAAGAAACCTTCAAAGAACATGTCAACTTTCAAATAACCTAAACAAAAAATGATTGCAGAAATCTTTAGTAAATTTAAAGAGAGTAGGTAAATTGAGGAGTGCAAGTCGTCAAAACACACTACTTTTGGGTGCCAAATATATATATTTTTTTCTTACAACTTTTTGACTGAAAACACACAGCTTTCTAGTTCCAAATAATGTTTTTCCTTATCTAATTCTATCGTACTTTGGTACATTGGGTATTATTGGCCTAGTTTGTTTTTCTTTTTTCTTCTGTTTTCTTTATTTCATAAAAAAACTTATGATATCGTGTTATGCTATTACATGATTTTTCTTAGTATGTTTGCAACTAAAACATGATTTTTTTATATTTAAGGTATAAGATAAAAATAAACAATGGCTTGACTTTGCATGTATATATACTTGACAAATGCAATGCAAATTGATATACTTTGGAAGTGGTGGTCCAGTCAATACTCAAAGTGGTCTGTCGTCTATAATATATAATCTGAGTTGGTGGCTTTGCTATTATTATGGAAGGTTATAAAGGGCTATATCTCCAGAGATTAACAAACAAGTAAATCGATAAAGTGAGATTTATTGACTAGCTACAGAAAGTACAAGAGATTTTATATAATTTAATTTAAATATTTTTTTTGTTTGAATGTTTCTAAAATTTTTTGGTATAAGATTAATCTCATTTAAAATATTTAAATTAGTAGTGCATTTTTGCAAAAATTTCAGACTCCTAATATTAGAGAGATTCTATAACTACTTAGCTCAAATTTAATTATCACTTAAATCATAATCTGTAAAAGTATTTTAAAATAAACTAATTATAATCATAATTATTTTCATTGTTTAGAATTATGAGTATTATATAAAAAAAACATTAATTAGATATTAGTAGAAATTATGGCAAGGAGTATACCCGTACCACTAAGTAAGTTCAGAATATACTATGATACTGATAGTTTAGTTTTGGGTTTTGGGAAGAAAACTAAAATAGGTATAAATAGAGCCGAAAATGAAGGGCTACTCCACAGACACGAGTACTTGACCTGAATGGAAAACTGTAAGCAGTGAAATTACTAAAATGAGACATAAAAAAAAAGTAGTAGAAAAGCTTGCAAAGGAAAGAAAAAACCAAAAAACCCCAAATAATGAAGGAGACTAGAGAGAGAGAGAGAGGCATTGGATATTTGTGATGAAAGAGAGAGAACACAGAGAATCCCAATGCAAAGCTCAAACACAGACAGCAGAGGCTACTGTGGTCACTCCCTTCCCTACCCTGGTGACCAGTTAAACTAATCTAATCTGTTCCCACTCTTCCATCTTGTTTCCTCAAATCATCTTCATCTTCCACACATACACACACACTCTCTCTCTCTCCATGTCTTGTTCTCTCACTCTCACTCCCATTCTCTATCAAACTCAAACCCCACAAATCGAATACCCTCCCAAGCCCGTGAGCCAATCAAAGATTCGATCTTTTTGATCGAAAGGCACAGACCCAGATCAGCAAAAGAGTGACGCATGAGAGAGAACCAGGCTCCAACCTCCGAAGACGACCACCGATCGTCGCTTCTGGATCTCGCCAGGGCCGACATCACCGAATCCTCCACCAAAACCCGAAACTGCGCCGGGTTGCCGGGCTCGGGTTCCGGGTCGGGGTCCATGGAGTTCCAGTCGCCATTCCCGGACCAGGTCCTCGAGAATGTCCTGGAGAACGTGCTCCACTTCCTCTTCTCCCGCCGCGACCGCAACGCCGCCTCATTGGTCTGCAGGTCGTGGTGTCGTGCGGAGGCCCTCACCCGATCCGAGCTGTTCATCGGCAACTGCTACGCGGTATCGCCCCGCCGCGCCACCGCCCGGTTCACCCGCGTTCGTTCCGTCATCATTAAAGGGAAGCCGAGGTTCGCGGACTTCGATCTGATGCCGCTCAACTGGGGGGCCTGCTTCTCGCCATGGGTCACTGCCTTGGCCAAGGCCTACCCTTGGCTCGAGAAGCTTTACCTGAAGCGCATGTTTGTCACCGACGACGATCTCGTGCTTGTGGCTGAGTCCTTACCCGCCTTCAAAGAGCTCGTCCTTGTTTGCTGTGAAGGGTTTGGAACCTCTGGGCTCGCCGCGGTTGCCAGCAAGTGCAGGTAATTTTTTAATGACTCAATAATTTCCGCCACTTTAGTTTATAGTGATTCTGATTGGATCTTGTAATCTAGCTAGTAGCCGCGGCTATTCTCTCTTTTTTTTTTTAGTTAATTAATTGCACCTGAGATTAGTTTGATCTAGTTTGTGTTTAGACAAGGAAAAATTTCTAGCACTAGTGGGGGCTTTTGGATATGCTTTCCAGCTTTCATGGCATTGTTGTAATCTGTATTATGCTTTATATATCACAGTAAATTGGACTCTGCAGTTTACAGTTTGAAATTTTATTGGATGCCTGAAAATGAAGTTACTTGATGGTTGGCAAAAGAAGAATGATGAGCTTATTTTATACGTGGTGTGTGGGTTGATTTGTTTTCTTATTTTGTATTTTATTTTTCCCCAGACAGTTGAGAGTACTTGAACTTGTGGAATCTGTGGTTGAGGTTGCTGATGATGATGAACAAGTGGATTGGATATCCTGTTTTCCAGAGAGTCAAACCCATCTGGAATCTCTTGTTTTTGATTGTGTTGAGTGCCCGGTTAATTTTGAGGCGTTGGAGAGGCTGGTGGCTAGGTCACCTTCGTTAAAGAAACTTAGATTGAATCGTCATGTTTCCATCTTTCAGCTTTACCGCCTAATGCTTCGAGCTCCACAGCTCACACATCTTGGAACAGGTTCCTTCAATGCGTCAGAGGCTGTAGCTATTAGTGACCAGGAACCGGATTATACCTCTGCATTTGCAGCTTGCAAATCCTTAGTTTGTTTATCTGGATTCAGAGATATTTTGGCAGATTATCTTCCTGCCATCTTTCCAGTCTGTGCTAATCTCACATCTTTGAATTTAAGCTATGCTGATATTAATGCGGATCAACTCAAATCGGTCATACGCCACTGTCATAAACTCCAGATATTCTGGGTATGTGTTGTCTGTGCCATTCTGAGTGCATTGTCAAGAATTTGAGATTTTAAGCTTACATATGCTTTTATTATGCAGGTCCTTGATTCAATATGTGATGAAGGCCTTCAAGCAGTGGCTGCAACTTGCAAAGATTTACGTGAGCTTCGGGTTTTCCCTGTTAATACACGGGAGGAGGCAGAAGGTCCAGTTTCTGAGGTAGGCTTTGAAGCAATTTCTCAGGGTTGTAGGAAATTGCAATCGATTTTGTTTTTCTGCCAAAGAATGACGAATGCGGCCGTTGTAGCTATGTCAAAGAACTGCCCGGATCTTGTGGTGTTTCGTCTCTGTATAATTGGGCGATATCGGCCAGACCCTGCGACTCAAGAACCCATGGATGAGGGTTTTGGTGCCATTGTTATGAACTGCAGGAAGCTCACTCGACTTGCTGTATCTGGTTTACTGACTGATCAAGCTTTTGCTTACATTGGGAGGTATGGGAAATTGATTAGGACACTTTCAGTTGCCTTTGCTGCTGACACTGACTTGGGCCTTAAATATGTGATAGAAGGATGCCCTAATCTGCAAAAGCTTGAAATCAGGGATAGTCCATTTGGGGATGGAGCTTTACGTTCTGGTTTGCATCATTATTACAACATGAGATTCCTCTGGATGTCGTCCTGTAAATTGACACGCCAGGCTTGCCAAGAAGTTGCACGAGCATTGCCACACCTGGTGTTGGAAGTGATCAATAGTGAAGAGGAAGAAGCTGATGATATTGAGATATTGTACATGTATCGGTCTCTTGATGGGCCACGGGATGATGCTCCAAGAGTTGTTACCATCCTGCATTAGATTTTTAAATTCAAGAAGTTGTTAGCTTTTTCCAATGGTGGCTGTTGAGTGAAATATTATGGAGCAGGAGATTTTAAATAAACCTGCCACAAGATTTCTGCTATCCACGTCAAACAAAGTCGAGCTAACAACTCCTGTTCTTGGTCAAGGCTGATGTGATGGCAGGCCACAAAGATGTTATTCTGGGGAGAAACATTTCTTCTCTTACCTTTGTTTATTTCAGAGGACTCAGGTTCAGTTCGGGGGGGAACAGATAAATAGGGAGGGGGTGGGGGTGGGGGAGAATGATGCAGATGAAATCCTGCAGGTATTTGACCATCCAATGTTGTTGTATCGCCACACTTTGTCTTATATTCATTTTTATTATAACGGAAAACTGCTTGAGGAGGGGAAGGTAGAGATTACTGAAGCACTCTGAGGATTGGTTTGTAAGCGTTATTTCATCTCCTTGGACAATTAGATGGTACTCTGAGCAGCAGATTGTGAAGGATCAACACAGAAGGTTTGAAGAGGTGACATTCTCTAACTATTCCACCATACCAGTAGAGAAGCAAAAGTAATCACTTTGTAAGGAAGTTAGTCTGTTTATTTTGATTCAAATGATAGTTAGTTTAAGCTGTAGGTGGTGAGAATCCAATCCCCAGACTGATATAAACGTATCTCTGTCTCCCTATCTCAATGTTTGTTTTTATCAGACGTGTTGCTGTCTGTAGCACCTGACTGCTGAATTTATTGTTATTGTTAGCAATTGTGAGACGGTTAATAAATGCCAGAATATGCATGGACCATATACCATATACTTAGTGGAACTGTGTCCATGTCTTTCCCTTTCTGAATGTGGAATGATCGAAAATGAGCCCTATTAATTATGCATGGAAAGTGTTATTCAACTACACGTTGCAGGAACCCCCCTTTTTCTCTCTTTTTCATCCCGTGGGATTCCATTTCACATGCCGTGAGGATCGCTTTAACGGTGTTTGATGATCCTGGTTGTCTATCGGATCCTTGTGAGGAGCCTGCTGGCTCTTTCCATTTACTCAATAACCTCATACAAGCCTTATTAATTCACATGCCTATTTGGTTTATAAAGTGATTGAACTTGATTTTATTAGCTGTAGTCTGAATTGTTTCCTTCTGGTTCTCTCTCTCTCTCTCTCTCTCTCTCTCTATATATATATATATATATATATATACACACTTCCTCAGGGTGTGAGCCTGTGAGGGGACCAATAATTTGATGATTTGTCTCACCCCGTGTTTGCGTTATAAGTGGCCAAGTCCACCAATGGACTCTCTCTCTCTCTCTCTCATTATCCAGCCTTGTTGGTATTCAATCTGGCATGAGGCAGAATGGTAAAAGCAAACTTGACATCAAAGTGGGATCTGAGTGTGCAAATAAGTGATGGGAAGCACAGCTTTGGCTCTCTTTCTTGTCTAACCATTTGCAGCTGCAGGAAGTGGACCGATGCCAAGGGTCTCCTTGCCACTGGCCCCTGACCCTCACTTTTGATTGCTCTGGTGAGGATAAGAAGCTTGTACAGGGAACACTGAACGGAAACAATAAAAGGACACTCAGTTCTCATTACTCGGCTTATCCATATTGCTCCATGCTGATGGTGGGAATAGTCTCTCGGATGTTCATTACCATAGAATGGTAGTCTTTGCTTTTTAGCCATGCCCTTTTTCTGATTGCCTTTCGTTCTTTACGAGTAGCCATCACTATCCCCTGGGAAAAAGACTTATAAGAGAAAACAAATAGATAATGACCGTACCCAAGGATGATCCTCCTCCACCCTACCCGTGTGTTTCAATTATAATCGTCAGATATGTTGAATTAACCCTATTGATGGTCCTGTCTTACCTACTGGGCAGACCCCAGACCAGTCCATTGCTTTTTCAATAAATTTTCATCAAATTGCATGGTCCTGAATGAGTAAGGTATAAAGCATAAAACACAATTCACGAAGTGTTTGTGTTGTAAAAGTGAGTTATGTTTCAAGACATGAGAATTGTAATTTAATTTTAAAAATTACGTTTTAAGGGAAGGTTATATCATTATCACTTTTAATATATAGAGATTAAGTTTATGAGATAATATAAATCAGTCAAATTTTATAAAAATATTACTAGTTAAAAAAAAAAAGTATAAAAGACAAAACCGGATCAGGTTTTCACATGCATTATACTGTTTGCCAAGCACATATACTAATAATAATAATTATAATGAGTGGCAATGCTAGAAAGTTTAGATTCTTTGGCGTGGTTGGTGAAGACCCATCTGGGGGTATGGCCCACCACCTGATCATTTGAGTATGTGGGCCACGTGGACGGTACTGGGGTTGGGCTACATTAATGCCTTTGTGCATATTAAGATATTATATAATCATGCATTTACCAATAATGATATCATGGTTGATAAAATAATGGTGGGGAGCCAGAATGCAGAATCTAACGTACAAAATAACAAAGAAGGAAGCCAACAACTAGTCGGCAGTGGCAGTGGCAGTGGGTGGTGTTGGTGCTTTGGTGGGGGAAGGGAAAAATTTGAAAAGGGTCGGTGAAGCCAAAAGGGTTTTTGGGTTTTCACAACTGTTGTCTGTTAAGCACATTTCATGGCTATCTAAGCACGAGGTCAACCACTAAAGTGTGCTTGCCCCTGTGATGTACCTGTGGATTAAGCTCTTCCACTGTGCAATTATCTTATCTCAAATGGCATTAATTAATCACCCATTCTCTCCAAGCACTATTTCCAGGATTGATCTTCGCTTTTTCCCAAGTGAACCCCATTTCTCATTTTATATGTTATGGACCATGATCTGAACAGCAACTTTAGAGGAAAGTTGGATAAATTTTCATGTTCAATGCCAATGAGTCATGCTATGCAGAGTTTTATAATTAGTATCTTGTAAAATAATATTGCATCCCTATGTGCAATCACAAACGGTTAGTTTTATGTTCCAATACACGAATTATTAATAAAAGCATTGAGTAAATGATTATTTTTGTCCTTCAAAAATATACTATTAGATTGAAACTTATATGTAACATTAAATTAGTATTTCCATAACAATTAATTTTATCAGTTTTTGTCTTTTCTATGACTGATGTGATATATAAATTGACATTAAAAGATTAATTTAATATATTTATAAATGAAAGACGAATGTAACATGTATATTTTATGATGATTAAAATGGGTATGTACTTGCATTGTATGACAATTTTCCATTCGTCTTATGAGAAATCTGTATAACTTTTTTCTACAAATAGAAGCTTCCCTATACGATGCTTGTGTAGAAAGTAGAAAATAGACACTGTTGCCAAACACGGGATGCTAAGAGGTTTCATTTTCACAACTCAAACAGGAAACATATACTTGAAGTAAAATCATATATGATTGCATGAATACATAATATTAGGAAAGCAATTGATCCCTGAATCACTCTTTTAAGCCAGTGAACCGTAAATAGTAAATAATATTATATTCCTCAATAAAATTAAAGATTCTTCTAAGGCTGAAGTTCAAAATTGTGCATATGATTATTCCTAAATTGTTAGATTTGCTCATAATCGAATGATTGTTTCTTGGAGTGACTTGTAATCATGAATTAATATACTTATCTTTGGTTTTTACAAAAAAAATAAAATAAAAGACTTCTTTTAGCCCTTGATTTCCTTTTGAGCATGCACTAATATTAAATGGCAAGTAAGTTTGCATATTGGTTGTAGGAAATGTGATTCTTTTGCAATTTAATTTATGATTTAAATTAAGTGTACGATTCATTTTTAAATTATTTAAATTTATTTTACGTTAATCATTTTGCCATCACTTTTAACGACTAACGTGAAATAAGTTTAAATAATTTAAAAATTAAAACATATAATTAATTTAAATTCTTTCTTGCTTGTGCCTAGGAGTATCCTGGTCACACCAAAGAATCTCTCAAACAACCAGCAGTGGAGGGAATACCTGAAAAAGACATTCCTACCCTTCAGTCAACGAGAGTAAAAGATAGGCGAGCTAGTGTTTTGGACTTATAGTGAACATACTTGGAATAGTACTTGTGATGTGTTTAAATAGAAAGGATGACATTAACCACTTGCAAGGAACTTGAGTAGAAGATAAGCTTGATTAGATAACTTTTTCGAGAGATATTTGCTTGTCAAGGGTAATTAGTGCGAGATCCCTAGAAATTCAAATTTGTGAAGTTATTGGACTTGGGTCCATCAAGTTGGGTGGCGAGGGTGGACTTGGGTCAATCAGATTGGGTAGCCATGAGTGAGCTCAAGCCCAAAGGGTTCGTATAGTCCAAAATCAAAGGCTAAGTGTGTTTGAATTAGATTATGCAAACTTGATTTTGTATGAACTTGATTTTGCTTAGAAGTGAGTTTGTATTGAAGTGATTTATCTTTGAAAAGGTCATGTTAAATGCAAAAACAAAAAATATTTGCTTCAAATCAAATGGCTTTTAAGCTCATAATCATATTTAAGAAATAATGCAAACACCAAATATAAAAAAAAAAGAAAAAATCCTTTCAAATAACTAAAAGTTCATTCGAGTGAGACAAATACCCATCCAAACATGAACGAAATTAGAATCAAGGTTTATTTTTAAAGACTAATAGGATAATTTACTTTTAAATGTCTCTTGTCCATAAATCACTCATATGACAGCAATCAAGTTAAATTGTTGGAATCTTTTTAGATAAGTTGCTGATTTTAGCCCCTTTAAAGGTTAATCATAATACGGATAGCCATTAAAGAAAAAGTTTTTGGAGAAAGTAGCATTGTCCCTTGCTTCAGTGTCTTTGTCGATTCCTAAATATGACTTGAAACATTGGGAGATGAGCATTTGTGCAATGTGCAATAGTTTATAGTTTTTACAATATGGTCTTTCTTTTCCATTCCCTTACTAGATGAATGCGTCCATCTTTCTCCTACATGACATATATAGTACATACAAATACAAAAAGTAAACACATCCTTAGCCTTAAAAATGCCATTAAGGCTCCTCAACTTGATGGACATGGGGGGCCACTCCCTTATACTAAATTGACAAATGGGTCATCCTCCATGAAGGTTGCTCTTAGTCTTAGGCTTCGATGTTGACATCATTTTTTGTCAAATTGCTCTTAAAATAGAACCTTGAACTTGATATATCCCAGTGCTAATAAATCATCAATTCGATCATATAGCTCCCTCCACTCGTGAAATATTTGAAATAAAGGTTTCAAAGCCTTAGAACTTCAAATCCCATTAAAACTTTAAAAGGGTCATACAATTTTTTTGGGTACTTGATTTGAAAGAGAGGCAAAGAGCATTATAATCATTTCTCCTTTAGAATCCATTAAGAACTATTATTTTAACTCCATCCCATCTCAACTTCATGGTATCTTTCAAGACTGACATGGATTGATGGTGCCTTGTGCGTTTGAAATTTGTTCTAACAAAAATAACATGTTAAGATAACATTAGCACTCAATGAGAAGTGTAGCCTAACCTTTCTTTCAAAAAAGAAAGTCGTTTGTTAGGTCAAGGGTCACTTTAGCTTCAACCAAATTGGCCTCTCAGATAAAGCAGCATGAATGTCAAGTACAACCTTCAACATGGTCAAGGAGGAGGAAATGAAACCTGAAAAGAAAAAAGAAATTTTTTTGGTTTTTATATTCATGGTGGAGCCCAGTTTGGTCATGATGGACCTTAACCTAACCAATACTACCAATAATATCAAGAAAAGTCCATAGAAGAATCGTCCAAACTTTTGAAGAAGTGTACACACTTAATATCAAGATGAAAAGAAATGGTCCTCATCTTCATTAGGAAATGTTTACTATTTCTACTATTTTGCCCTCATCATATAGTATTTCAGCAGGAGCCATTTTTGATGTTTACTGGAAATCAGCACATGGCTGATAGGATATGAGCTATATGCGAACAAAATAATACACTCTATATTCACCCTCCATTTTGTGACTCCTTCAACAAGAATACCTATAACTAGCAAAGAGCTCAGCACTTGATCGTCTAGGTTGATCAAATTAAGATCTCCAAATAAAGTTTCTTATCACTAAAAGAGAGGTACTGTTTAACAGTCAGTCAAATGTGTCGAATTCATACCTCATCTTTTAAAGAATCAAAGCTAGTATTACACTAATGAATAGTCACAAGATCTTAGAATATCTCATACTTTAGGTTGCTGCGTTTCCAAGGGACTATGATAATATTTAGAAGAAAAACATGAAAACATGAGCTTCCCAACTTGCCCACACAGGCAACAAATACAATACAATGTTGCAACATAGCAAATAATGCTGTAAAGGGCCAATAACATGAACCATGAATCTTCGGGTATCTCAAGTGGCTAGAAGTTAGCAAACAAAAATAAGGGAGGTATTGAATATGGCAAGTGCATGAGGGGAGAAGAATAAGAGGAAAGGTGTGTGTAGTTGGGGGATTAGGAATATTGTTGTCAGATTTAGCTATGCAAGTGCTCGTATCGTAATAAGTAATATAATGATGAGAAAAGAATTGTTCTCACGAAAAATTATATCTATATCAATGCTAAGTACTAAGATTATCATAACCCAAACCTTATCCAAACAAAACAATAAATTAGACAAGTAAAAAAAATAAATTCAAGAAAAATATCAAGAACGCACTAAAATTCAAGAAAGCTATGTATTTTGAACCTGAGATTACAATTTTCCCCTACACTTCATTTGGAATTCTTTATTTTTTCTTAACTATCCTGTGCAGTTGAATTGTTAATCTTGAGATCTAAATTATTTATAAGCATATGTCTATGTCATATAAAATTATCAATCCCAACCAACTCCTTATATGTCTATGAGAATTAGATTGAATAATGATTCATTAAAATCAATCCCTAATTTGATTGCATATGACTCAGGTAAATGTCTATCATATAAGCTAATAAATTCATCCCTCAATTGAATGAAATTGAATTTATGGTATGCAATCTATGGATAAAATCCAAATTTCCTTTGTCAAGTTCAATTAGGTTTAAATAATCAATATAATTGGTGATTAGGAAATTAAAATCATTATGATCAAGATCAGATAAACAATTCTAATAACATTGATGTAAGAAAATAAAGGCATTAAATGATCCAAACTATATGTAGGTTCAATTAAAATCCTAAAAAAATAAATTTAATTCATGGTAGAGAATAGACACAAGATCAAGAATCCAATGAGTTCCACTATCATGACAACAAGAAATCAAATAAAAGAATCAAAAAAGAATAAGAAGAAAATAAACAATCCAAATCTTCAATTTTCAACTCTTGGTCTTCACGATCTTAGGGGTTTGAAAGTTTCTCTCCTAGGGCATAAGTATCATTTGAAAAGTCCTAACTAGATCTATATGAAAATCCCCCCAATTACAAGAGTTTTAAAACATTCAATTCTCTATGTCCGGCTAGCATTCCGGCGTTGGCCTCTCGAGTAATTAGCAGTGTTTTTCAACTTTAAAACTCTATAGTGTTTAGTCCATAGGAAACTAGCTCTTGACCTTAACAAAGAAGTTGCAACTTTATGTCTACTTTCAATAGGCTTTGGAATCACCTCAAGTAGACTTATCTAACTCAAGATATTGTCAATTTACTCCTCAAGGGTTTGACAGTCCTAAAAACATCATGTTTCTGTCTTGCACACTAATTTTTACCTTCAAAATGATAGAACTAGATTTTGATGTCTCAACGAAGTTGTAGATCTTTTTCTTGTCTTTCCGTAGCCATTGAGACCAACTCACTCCAAGGTCTGTAGCATACGTTATGTTCAAATGAAGATAGTAAGATTTGAATGTCTTTCACCAGAATTCAAGTGATTCAACAAAAAAATTTTGTTTAAATCCTCGTACCTTCACTTTCTCTTAGTTGTGGATCTCTTTTATAGTCATTCACCTATAAAGCACAATATACTAACTAACAAGTAGCATCACTAATGATTAAAACTCAAGTAATTTCATGAAAAATATCATAAACACACTAAATATATAAACATCAAAAACTAACTTAAAGATGATTTTTATTAAAATTAGAATAAAACTAAGGTTTCTAACATAAATATTAAGGACATGGCATACTTTAATGTACAAAATGAGACTAAATAACTCTATTTAATAGAGTTATCACAATCCAAACTTAAGATTTTGCTAGTACCTGAGTAAAAGAGAAAAGAAAAAAAAAGAACCTAACAAATGATCAAAGCAGCCAAGGCAATTAACAAAAAGCAAGACAATGAAACCAAGCTCGAGACAAATTGCATTAATTAAATTTACCATTGGTTATCTTCAAAGATTACACAAAAAATTTGGCTTAAATTTCAACATAAACATGATCCAAGTATCCAATTATATGCACGCATCATTCTCAAAAGATATTTTTAGTGTGTGTGTGTGTAATCTTTAACCAATTGCTACATGCTTTTCCAATAAGTTAATACAATTACAATTCACCATGGATTTCAATCTCATAACATTGTCTACCATCTCGCTCTCCACTAAGTTTTATGCAAGACTTCATTTTTCTAAGAAAAATTAGCTAGTAATGACTCAAGCTTATGACCATGTGCTTCATCCACACATCAAAAGCCATTGTTAAAGGGTCAGAACTTGTAACTGTGTGCCTAATCCACACATTACAAGTTTTTCTCCTCTACCAAACCAATCCTCTCAAATACTTATTCTTTTTTTGTATTTTCTACCTTTTTCTTCATGGACACCACCTCCAAACTTATTATCCTTATAATTATGGGTGAGGTCATACATTCAACCAAAATTTAGCTCAGCAACTAACAAAGACAGACAGTGAAATCATCCAAAGTTTAAATAGACACCCCCTAAACTTGAGACAAATATTGTCCCCAATGGATACACATAGACAAGAAAAGAAACAGAATAGAGAACTCCCTAAATCAAATAAAAAGCATAACAGATAGCCAAAACTCCTTTTTATCTTCATCAAGGTCTTGAGAAGGCAGTGGGAATGTGGGAAACTGGGATATATTGATCCCAATATGTTGACCATAAGATCTCAGCACCTACTGCATGATATTTTTGCCAGCCACTTAGCAAGACACATAATTAGCTTGCTACAACTCTATGCTATTTTTGGACAGTTGAGGAGGTCAGTTGGATGAAGGACTGGCTCCACTTGAAGCAGGAACATCTTCGACTCCCTTAATAGCAAAAATATCACCCATATCTATTGGTCCATTGGGGGTGCAAAAGCTCCTTATTCTTGTCCCACTAAACTCTAGCTTGTCCACATAGAGCAGTAATCATAGAGGCGTACCATAAACCATCACGGGCAATATGGGAGATATAAATAATAGAATTAAAGATCAACTTCCTATTATCAATGGACTTCCCTATCTAGATGCAATGAAGGATTGCTCTGCTCTTTGTGAGTCACTAACATGTGTGGAATGAACCATCTTTGCTGTAATAAAGTGATGCCATACTTTTGCCACCTTATCCAAATGTACCGTGCCTACTGCACACTGGCTATAATCATCTTCATTCATTTCCATTATTTCATAAAATCGATTAATGGCATGATGATCAAAAGCCACCTATCAACCTCTCAGAAACACCCTCCCATTCCCCTGTTTAGGCACATTAGCATAAAACCATCTCACTACTGGAATGACAGCCGCTTGTGGTTGGGCGTAGAATTTTACCTAATTTCTAGAATTGATCATATTTTAGATTTTTGGTGACATGCTAGAGAGAGGATGAAGCACTTTTCTGGGATAGGTACCTTGTTGACCAGTGATAAGCTATGTCTCTCTTAGGTTACTTCAGACACAAATCGACTACGGTCAAATGAGGCGCTTGAAGATGATCTTGAATGTTTAGGCGCCATCAATGTCTAGAGACTGTACTAGAAAACTTGCAAAACTCAAAGAAACAAAACAAACGAGTACAATACAAGCCACCAACAAGTTAACCAAAAGATCCACTCGTCAATGCATAATAATTAAATACTAAACCAAATCAAATAATCAAAGAATCTAAAGCAATGACAATAGAGTCAAATAATCCAAATAATCATAATCTTAATTCATACCAATTTCTCAAAACCGTTAAAGCAAACACTTAAAAAGCACAATGAAACCAAAGCAAAATGAGTAACCAAAAGTAAGTAAATCCACTAATTGAGGCACTATAATAAAATTCCATAATACTAGAAAGACAAAGCCAATAGCATAAACTAATTCGAAATGCCTCAAAACAAAACTCATAAGATAATAAAAGGGATTGTAGTGCTCAAAGTATAATTTCAACCTTTACCAACTTCCTAAGCATACCAAATTCTAAATGACATTAAATCAAACACCTAGAAGGCATACTAACATCAATGCACAATAGGTAACCAAGATTATGTGAATCCACAACCAAACCACTCCTATGATTGTCACAAGATAGAGTTCAGAAATAGGAATGTAAACTAAGTCAAAATAAAGCAAGAGTCTCTACAAATTTCTCCCAAATTCAAAGTTTAGCATGTTCAACTTAATCTAACACTAACCACACCATCAAACTAACTCAACTCAAGCAATTCTACTAAAATGCATAATTAAGAAAACACTTACTTTAATGTAGTTTCGAAATCCTCCCCCTAAACTTGCATACTCACTAAACACCCCAAGAGTAAGGAGAAAGGAAGAAAAGGAAAATAGAGAGAGTGGAGGATGAGGAGAAAATGTAAAGGAGATGAGAGTGTTTATGAGATGAGAGGAGATAAAGAGAGGTTGAGAATGGTAGGAACAGGGCAGAGGGTTACAGAGATGGAATGGGGAGAGTGGGCCAGGGTTTGAATGGAAGGAAGAAAAGGAACAAGGGAAATTTTGACTTACTTTGACATAGCGTCGTACCGCTGGCCTTTGGGTGCCGTAGTGCCTTGGGTTCAGGGTATTCTGGCCCCTTTTTTTAATTTGTTTTTTTAAATTTTGATTTGGCGATAAAAAGCTAGCTTTTTGGTGTTACGACGCGAGAACATGGATTCACTTTGGCCATTTTTTCTTCAATTCTTGGAATATTGGACTTAATTTTAACAAGTTCCAACTTCCATTAGTTGCTCCAACACCTAAAATCACTTAGAATTTATTGTAAAATTAAAGAAAAAAAGGAAGAAATATTGAAGAAAAATTAAAAGAGAAACTATATGCCATAGGAATGATTAAGATAATGAAAAAAAATCAACATGCTAAACACAAATAATTAAAAGAGAAGAAGGAAGAACTTGGGTTGCCTCTCAAGAAGCACTTGATTTATAGTCTTCGACTTGACTTCTTCCATATTCATTCCCAATTGGTTAAAGTAATTGAGGACATTTGACGATCAATATTGCCTCCCAAATATTTTTTCAACTACTGCCCTTTAACCTTGAAAGGTCTTGTAGAATTTTTCTCCACTATCTCAATAGCTCCATGAGGAAACACCTTAGTAACAATAAAAGGACTTGGGCATCGGGACTTTAACTTATGCGAAAAGAGTTTAAGCCTAGAATTGAATAACAAGAATTGCTGACCTAATTCAAAAGTGCTATCAATTATCTTCTTGTCATGTCATCTCTTGGTTTTCTCCTTGTAAAGCTTGGCATTCTTGTAGGCTTGGAGACAGAACTCATCCATCTCATTGAGTTGTAGAAGACATTTTTCTCTAGCGGCTTGCAAATCAAAATTCAACTTCTTGATGGCCAAATAGGCATTGTTCTCTAACTCTATCGAAAGATGACATACTTTACCGAACACCAATCAATATGGGGACATCCCAATAGGAGTTTTATATGAAGTTCAGCAGGCACACAAAACATCATACAATCTATTGGACCAATCTTTCCTAGAAGAACAAATAGTCTTCTCCAAAGTCCTCTTGATCTCTCTATTCACAATCTCAGCCTGGCCACTTGTTTGAGGATGATAGACGGTGACAATCTTATGAGTAACTCCAAACTTGGCTAAGAGTGATTCAAAATATTTGTTGCAAAAATGGGTTCCCTAATGACTGATAATTGTTCTAAGGGTGCCAAAACTGGTAATTAGTGGGCAATGCAACTACTTCCACCCATTTAGAGAAATAATGAACAACCACTAATATGTATTGATTGTTGTATGTAGGAATGGGCCCATGAAGTCTATTCCCCACACATAAAATAGTTCAACCTCAAGGATGTTGTTAAGAGGCATTTCTTGTCTCCAAGATATATTCCCAACCCTTTAGTGCCTATCACACATAAAAACAAAGGTATTAGCATCTTTAAAAAGAAATGGCCAGTAAAAGCTTGATTATAGCACTTTTGTCGCCATTCTTTCTCCTCCAAAGTGCCCTCCATAATCTAAAGCATGGTAATGCTCAAGTATGTCTTCAATCTCTTCCATAGGTACACATCTCCTACGAATATGATCTGCACAATGTCTAAACAAGAAAGGTTCATCCATACCTAAAATTTAACATCATGCAAGAATCTTTTCTTTTGTTGAGAGGTTAAATTAGGAGGAAGCATACCACTAACAATATAATTGACATAATCAACATACCATGGCACAATTTTGTTACCTACAACAAAGAGTTGTTCATCCGAGAATGTCTCATTTATCAAAGTTGTATCATTGGTTTGTGCTTCACTCTCATACCTTGACGGATGATCAACAACTTGATTTTCTGTCCCTTTCCTATTGTGAATCTCAAGATCAAACTCTTGCATCAGAAGTATCCACCTGATTAACCATTATTTAGCATCTTTCTTGCTAATCAAGTACTTGATGGTTGAATGATCAATGTACACAATGACTTTATTGCCAACAAGATAAGATCTAAATTTGTCAAATGCAAAAACTACATTGTAACTCTTTTTTAGTAGTGATGTAGTTTAGTTGGGCTTCAGAAAGTGTTTTGCTAGTATAATAAATGGAATGAAATATCTTCTCTTTGCGTTGTCCCAAGACCGCCCAACTGCAAAGTTACTACCATCACACATGAGCTTAAAAGGAAGTGGACAATCTAGAGCAATGATAATGGGAGCCAATACCAATCTCTACTTTAACTCCATGAAAGCTGAGAGGCATGCATCACCAAAATGAAATGAAGCATCTTTCTCTAAGAGGTAGCAAAGGGGATTGGATATCTTAGAAAAGTCTTTTATAAAGTGCTTATAGAGTCGGTATGGCCAAGAAAACTCCGAATACTTTTTATAGAAGTGAGTGGTGGAAGTTTCTCAATTGTCTCAATCTTAGCCTTGTCAACTTCAATTCCTTTGCTAGAAACCTTGTGACCAAGTACAATACCTTCTTGCATCATAAATTGACATCTTTATTACAATTGGACACCAAGTTAGTTTCCTCACATCTTTTTAGAACATGGGCAAGATTGCGAAGACAATCATCAAAAGAATCACCAAACACGAAAAAGTCATCCATGAACACCTCTAAACATTGCTCAACTATGTTAGTAAATATGGTTATCACACATCATTGAACAGTAGTTGGTGCATTACAAAAGACCAAAAGGCATCCTCTGAAAAGCAAAAATCCTATAGGGGCATGTGACAGTAGTCGTCTCTTTGTCTTCAAAAGCAATAGCAATTTGATTATAGCTGGAATACACATCCAAGAAACAATAATACTTGTTCCCCGCCAATCTATCAAGCATATGATTTATGAAGGGTAAAAGGAAGTGATCCCTTTTAGTGGCATTGTTGAGCTTCTAATAGTCAATGTAAACATGCCATTCGGTAACCGTTCCAATGGGAATGAATTCATTTTAGGTATTAGAAACAACAATTGTCTCTCCTTTATTCGATACACGCAGAATTAGACTCACCCAAGAGCTATCTGAGATGGGGTAAATGATGCCAGCATTAAGCCATTTAATGATCTCCTTCTTCACAATTCTTTTAGATAGGATTAAGTTGAAGCTGATGTTCAATGGTGGCCTTGTGATCATCCTCCAAAAGTACATTATACATGTGAATGGTGGGACTAATTCACCTAATGTTAGCTATAGTCCATCCTAATGCCATCTTATACTTCCTTAGCACCCACAAAAGTTTGCTTTGTTGTTCATCAAAAAGAGAAGATGAGGTAATAAAATGAAGTACAGATGTCTCACCAAGATAAGCATACCGCAAGTGTGTTGGTAAGGGTTTAAGCTCAAGGGTAGGAGGCTCCTCAATGGAAGGCTTAACCACTTTAGATGCATTTTCTGGAGTCTCTAATGACTCAAATTGAGGTGTCTTTCTTGAAATACGAGAAGGAGAATCCAATAATTTCAAACATTCTAAAAAATCATCATCATCTTGATGAGATACAAATACTAAAGATGCTTTAGGAGACTAAGTGGGGTAGGTCTCCAAGAATGCTTCATTGGTGAGGTCCTCCACCATACTATCTACAACACAATCAGTAGGAAACTTCATAGCTTGAAACACATTAAAAGTTATCTCTTGGTCTTGAACCCTTATAGTAAGTTCTCCTTTCTACGCATGAACAAGGGTTCTATTGGTAGTTAAGAAAGGTCTACCAAGAATAATAGGTATCTCCCAATCCTCTTCCATGTCAAGAACAATGAAGTATGTTGGGAATATGAATTTTTTAATTGTTACTAGCTTATCCTAGATAATACTTCTAGGATAAGTACAGGATCAATATGCAAATTGCAAGGTAACTGTGGTTGGTTTTACCTCCCCCAAGCCAAGTTTTTGATATATAGAGAGAGGCATAAGATTCATACTTGCCCCAAAATCACATGAGGCCTTACTAAAAAACTGTTTGCCAACGGTGCAAGGAATATTGAAGCTTCCAAGATCTTTGTGCTATAGTGGAAGCCTCTTCTAAAGAGTAGCATTGCACTCCTTAGTAAGTGTAACAGTCTCAAACTCACCCAATCTCCTCTTCTTGGATAAGATGTCCTTTATAAACTTAACCTGACATTTTTCCAAAGTTTTGGCAAAATGAATGTTGATATGGAGCATTTTGAATACCTCAAGAAACTTCTAAATTGCTTGTCAAGCTTTTGCTATTGAAACCTTTAAGGGAAGGGTGGTGGTGGATTGACTTTGCCTTGCTCCTTTTGCACCTATTCATCATGCTTCTCACTCAAAGGGAGGATACATTTTCTTTATCATTATACTTTTCATGTCATTCATTTCTCCATTTAAATAATGGAGCATGCTAAGCATAAGCATATTCTTCATTGTTGCTCTAAAAGCATATTTACGCAAATGCACGTGTCAAACAAGTAATATAATTATATAGATATTGTTCCCTCAAATATTTATATCTATCCTACTACTAAGTATCAAAATTGGGATAATCCTAACTTTATCTAAATCAAAAGTAAGATAAGCTAAAACTCTAAAATTCTGATGAAAATCAAACAAGTAAAAATTGAAAACTAAATCAAAGATGAATTTAACTAATCTGAATAAGCCTAGGATTACAATCTCTTAATATTTTACTTGAAACCTCTAAACTCCTTTTTATCTTATCTAAAGATCATGAGCTATTAACCTAAGGATCTAATTCTTTTATATGCATTTCTTGATGGTCATATACAACTATTCCTCTTAATTCACTCCTTACATCCCTATGAGAACAAATTTAAGAAGAAATCATTAACATCAAGCCCTAATTATGGTTACACATTGTTTACAAGTATATCCTATCTTGCAAACAAATTAACTCATTCGATGCCTAAATGATTTGAACATATGTTATTTCATCTACAACTTAAGACCAAATTTCCTTAACCAAGTTCAATTTAGATTTACTTAATCACTCTAATTGGTGGCTAATTAATAAAAAGTATGAAGAATAAGATGAAATAAACAACTCAATCTCATTAAAATAAGAAAGAAAGAAATAAAAAAAATTTCAAATTACATAATAGATTCAATTGCAATCTTAGAATGAAAAACTTAGTTCATAATGAAAAATGAAAACAAGAAAAAGAATCCAAGGAGTTCCACTATCACGACAACAAGAAATTAAAGAAAAGATTCAAAGAAGAAAAAGAAGAAAAAAGCAAGTAATCTAAATCTTTAATCTTTAACTCTTGGTCTTTAAGATCTTGAGGGCTTGAAAGCTTCTATCCTAGGGCAGAAATATCCTCTGAAAGGTCCTAAAAAGATCTATCTATAGTTTCGTAAGATTACAAGAGTTTAAATCTATTTAAAACACCCAAACTTTACCGGCGCCGTGGCACCCTTCTCTCAAGTTTCAGTAACATTTTTTTAATTTTGAAGCTCTATAGCGTTAGATCAGTAGGGAATTGACTCTATACCTCAACAGAGAAGTTGTAGATACATGCCTTAGATTTCAATAGGCTTTAGAATCACCTCAATTGGACTCTCTAGCTTATGATATCTCTATTTTACTCCTCAAAGGTCTTATAGTTCGTACATTAACATGTATCTGTCTTACATGCCTATTTTCATACTCAAAATGATAGATCTAGATTTTGATGTCTTCATCAAAGTTTTAGATATATATCTTATCTTTCCATAGCCATAAAGATCATCTCAATCCGTGGTTTGTAGCTTAATTGATGATTAGAGGAAGATAATAAGGTTTAAATGTCTTTCACCAAAATTCAAGTATTTCAACCAAAAATTTTACTAAGTTCTCAAACCTTTACTTCCCCTTATCTTTAGACTCTTTTTGTAGCCATTCACCTACAAAGCACAATATGTTAACCCATAAGTAGCATCACTAATGATAAAAATTCAAGTAATTTGACCAAAAAGATCATAAAAATACTAAATAATGATCAAACAACTAACCTAAAGAGGATTTTTACTAAAACTAGAATAAAACTAAGATTTATAATACAAATATTATGGACATATCATAGTTTAATGCACAAAATAAGATTAAATAACTCTATTTCATAAAGTTATCATTCATCCTTTTTTTAGAAATACAAAAAAAAAATCATGCAACTCTTTTTACAAAAATCATTCATCCTTTATTTAACCAAAAAAAAAAAGAAAGAAAATATTCATGTCCTTTTCAAATAAGAAAATTCATTTTCGCCTCTCTTTTTCCAAAAAGAAAAAAAGAAAAATAATTTATCTCATTTTCAAAAAAAGAAAAAGGAGATCATTCATCTCTTACATTCCATTCATGAGTGAAGTTTAGGGGTCTCGCTTGGCCCATTAACATGTTGTTTCAAACCTTTTTGGAATCTCTTTGGAAAGAATGTGGATAATAAAAATAGAGGCATTGTTAATGAGCTAACAATCCACCATTCTCATGTGGCATTCATTCATTCCATTTGTCCATGAGATACATTGTTTAAAAATCATTTGCATGTGATGCAATAGTTATACTTTCTACACATTAGCATAACATTTTGAATTCCATCATACAAAAATCATTTGCATGTCACACAGTAGTCATTTCATTAGCATGACATTCTTGAATTTTATCATAACCATGTAATATATTGTTGTCAATTAGCATATCATTCTTACAAAAAAGAAGATAAAGAAAATAGAATGCAAAGGAAATAATAAATGAAGAGCTCCAAGTAAAATGGATAGTACTGCAATGTCCTTGGCTTGAACAGTTTACTTCTTTGACATTTGGTAGATTGTAGGGATGGCAATGCATTAGTAAACTACACCTTGTCCTTTTGGTTCGCGACCCTACAAGGATACAAAAAAGTGTAAAGCATGTAGCATAGAATCTTTTGGTATTTAGAAATAAACCTCGGTGAGAGGTGTCATTAGGTGCATATGTTTCTTGCTTGTATTTCTCATTTTTGTCTTGACCTTTTGTAGTTGGGCTTTGTTGTAGTGGAAATAGTTGACATTGATTCCATAGCAAGAGATGGAGGAGTCTTATCTTGAGAAGAACACTAGCAGTGCCAGCAAGAGGATTATCAAGATTAATGTGACCTTCAATGAATTGGGAACCTAGAAGGAGATTAGCCAACAAATGACATAAGGTTGCTCAATTTTGTAAGGAAATATGGAAGAATACTTAATCTGTTGCTTATCCCTGTGCATGTCCTTATATTAAAGGCCTTGCCCTTGTGTTGGAATTCTTCATTAAGGTGTTTTGAGCCCTCTAACTTGGATATAACACCCATTATAAAGGAGTATGCTTGCATGCTAAGGTTGTTGGCTCGAAAGGAACCATGTGTTTATCTCTACTATGGACATTATGTGACTGAAGGGAAGATAATGGAGCTATTAGGGATCTAGCCGTGGGCTAAAAATCAACTCGAGAGCTAAAGAAACGCTTTTTGGAAACTTATATCAAAGATTTAGCCCAACAAAAGAATTGGGTCATCTTTAATAGGGTATTGGCCTTGACCATATATGGGTTGGTACTTTTCCCATTCACGCTAGAGGTAGTTGATCAAGTAGCTATGGATGTCTTCAAAGTCGAGAATCATACTGTGGATCCAATTCCTGCAATTTTAGTTGACACATTCCTCTAACTTGAAATCTGCCACTGAGATAGGAAAGGAAAATTGCGATGTCGTGCACACATGCTATATGTGTGAATCATGACTCACATGTATGCTGGCAATCACATAGATGGCTCAAATGATCCATTGAGAGGTTTTTACTGCATGCCACTGACAGTGAGAATTATATGAGTGAAAGGAGGAATTTGATGAAGTCAACATGAGGTTGTTTAAGTTAGTGGGTCCATGGTATAAAGGGAGCGAAGTCATTTTCAGCTGCGAAAGTTTTCCAAATGTCCCTCTAATGGGCTCAAGAGATAGTATATCTTACTCACCATCCTTGATGATGTGGCAACTCAAATGGACCCAAGTTACACCACTCAGAGAATGACTTAGGGGTTTCTCATTTTTGTATAAAGAAGACGAAAGTTGCAAGAATCAAGTTATAGAGGTTAGGTTAGCATGTGGTGACATCCATACAATCGGGATGAAAGAACTAGGGAAGTCAGTGGTCACTTATACCAGTATATATGAAGCATGGAGAAAAGCGAGGATCAAGGATTGCGATTCTCTTGTATCAAGTAGACATTTTGAAAGCACAAATGAAAGAATTAGAAGAGAAGAAGCAAGCAACTGAGATCAAAATTGTCACCTTACAAGCAAATTTTAAAAGTTGAGTTGAGAAATATATTATTTGAAAGATGAATACACTAATGCTATTAAAGCTTCGAACTGCCCCAAGAGGATGAAAAAAGAGAAGGAAAAAGAAATAGAAAGTATACTGGCATAAAAACAAGAATTAAAAGCGAAAGTTGAAGCTTGCAACAAGATGATGACAGAGATTTTAAAAGAAAAGGAAGCATAATAACCAAAAGATAAGATACGAGATCAAGCAATGAAAATGTTAGAAACCAGGATGGAAGCTTTATAGGAAACCTGGATGCAAACAGGGCATCACTCTGATCACGGGTGGGATGTAGCTAGAGAATATGATGATTCACTTATAGAAGCGGCCAATAGGCAGGAACAGTGGAAGTTGAAGGCTCAACAGCTAGAGTTGGAGAAAGAACAGTGGAAGTGGAAGACTTAAATGTAAGAACAGTGGGTGGAAGGTTGAAAGCTGGAGGCGATGGAGCAAGAAATTGAAATACTTCTATGTGATTGTCATGATAGGCATCGTCTCAAGCTAGTTTCTCCAAAAACACCACAGATAAATAGTGAGAATAAAATTTTCAATAGGCAACAATAACAAATTTGATTTGAGAAAAATGTAGTGTTTCTAGCTATATGTAAATACAGAAAATTCCTTTTCCTTTTGGTCATAAAGAATCAATAACCAATAAATCATTAACCAATAAATTATTCAAACAATCTATTACATAATGAAATTTCACTTAGAATCTTCTGACTTTATGTAATGAAAGCATCAACACAATATACATAATGAAATTTCCTCTAGAATCTTCTAACATCTTGTATTACATAATGAAATTTCTTTCGGAATCTTCTGACATTATGCATTACATGTCCCAAAAATTTGGACAAGAGCTCTTTCCATTGCAAAGGTTTCCCCATGCCTTATCATCATGTGGAACCATATACTAAAAGATCACCTTATTTTTTAGGATTATTTCTTGACAACCTTTCATTATCAGTTTATTTCTATTGTCCATTTACGTTTAGTGTCAATTAAATTCATTGTCAATTTACTTTATCCTATACTTTATCACGAATGTTCTCAGAGGGCACTACGAAGTTGACGAAAGAAATAAAAATGAAAATATAGAGCTACCACAAATTTTTATTTATTGGAAAAAAATTGAAAAAAGCCTTTTAAAAAAATAAAAAATGGATTTACAAATTAAAGTTAGATTCGAGAGTCTATTTATGCATAGGGAATAGTGAAAACTTAATCTCATTGCACCCTTGATATATTTGTCCTAAAACGGTTACCCTAAAACTAATTATGGTAATTATTAATAACCTTAATAATATTTAATTTACTTAACAAAAACACACAAATTAAACAGAAAATGAAATTGAAATATTTACAAAATAAAAAAAAACTATTTACAAGTTGTATTACAAAAAGAAAATTTATTTGTATTACAAATTTAAAAATATATTTATAATTTTGTAACAAAAAAAAGTTTATTTAAGTTGGGCTTACCCAAGGTGCCTACGTATCTCTAAAGTAAGAAATTAAAGCCCACATAATTCGTTTAAAAAATAATTATGGGCTGGTGAATTTCAATTAAATTAATAATAATGATTAAGAAAGTTGATTAATTGATTAATTAAATTATTAATTAATTTATTAGAGAAAAATATTTGATCGTCAAGGAGCCGTTATGGCAACATTGACAATCAATGATTATAATTTATTTTTGGGACTCAAGAGTAGTCACAACAACGTTAATCCCAATTAATTTTGAGTTCTAAATATTATTAAGATTTATTTTATGATTAAAGAGCCGTTACAACAATATGATTCAAATTATTAATTAAAAGCTTCATCCCTATATAGGCAAAAAAATTTCATATGACCACTAAATGAAGAATGATTTAATTGTTTATCTTGTTAAAATTTACTACCAAAACTAACTCGTAAATAACCATAAACAGACCACGAATTCTGATAGAGGCAATACTAAAAATAATAAATAAATAATATGAGAACATATGAATCAATATATATACACAATACTAAATCTTTGAGCTTATTATAATGTTTTTACTATCTTCTTATTTATCTTTTTTTTTTCAATAAATGGCATTTTTGTTCTCATCATTTAGCACTATATTTTACTTCAAGAGATCTTAGATACAAAAGCATATCTTAAAGAGAGAGAGAAAGAAAAGAAAAGAGAAAAGTCACATTAGCAAACATATATAAGAATCAATCACTCTTAAATTTATTGTAATTTGGTATGTGAAGTTACAAACTGCATAAAAATTGGAGTCCCTCTATTCTATGTATCCTTTGTCATACCTTGCTTTCTTTCTTGTAGATGATTTCGAAAAATGAAGAACGGTTGATATCTCAAAAGCATTGCCTCTTGCTTCCTTATGTGTCTTGTCTGTAAGAGCTTAAGAGCTAAAGAACTTTTGTTTTTTATACGTGCAATGACTTTTTCCCAAGTATTGTACGTGCTCTCCTTTATAATTAAGTGCCTCCTTTTGTTTACTTCCTCATCTCTTTAAATAAAATTAAACTCAAGACTAGATAGAATTTTATCTCAAGCAGAAGATAGCATAATCTATTTTTTTAATTAAAATTCTTCTTATCCTAATTGACCAGTTACATCTTCTTCAATTTGATGACCAAATCTCATTATCAAAATAATGAGCTTATTTATCTTCTTATATTTATTATATTTATTTTTTTGGATTTTTTATTATTCATTTTTTTGTAATTTTTTAATTACCAAATCAAATAAATAATCTTTTTATTATTTTTTTTTACAATTTTTTTCAAAATAGCTGGACAAAATTGGGTGCTGATAGTAGCCCCCATTTGGTTTACCTTTCGAATAGAAATGGTAACCAAAGTAAATAAGCATTCAATTTTGTCCACATACTTGAGTAAAGCTTTGTTAGTGGGTTTCTCAATACCCTAAAAGGAAGAATAATTCATCGGGTTAAAATCCAGAACTATGTTATTCAAAAACCTAGGAGACTTAATCATCGAAGTTAGAACTCAAAATGGGTAAACTAGGCTGCTCAAGAACTTAGTAAAAGATCATCAGAGTCAAAATTCATAACGAATAAACTAGGTTATTTAAAAACCCAGAAAAAAGGAAAAAAAGATCATCAGGATCAGAACCCGGAACAAGGAAACTAGGCTACTCAAGAACCTAGCAAAAGATGATCGGAGTCAAAATCTAAAACAATTAAACTAGGTTATTCAAGAACCTAGGAAAAAGAAAAAAAAGATCATCGAGATCGAAATCTGGAACGAGTAAATTAGGCTATTTAAGAACCTAGCAAAAGATCATTGAAGTCAAAATTCAGAACAAGTAAACTAGGTTATTAAAAAAAATAGGAAAAAGAAAAAAAAATCATTGGAGTCGGAACTCAAAACGAGTAAACTTGGCTACTCAAGAACCTAGCAAAAGATCATCAGAGTCAGTATATGGAACAAGTAAATTAGGTTATTCAAAAACCTAAAAAAAAGATCACTAGGGTCAAAATTCAGAATAAGTAAACTAGCTACTCAAGAACCTAGTAAAAGATTTTCGGAGTCAAAATCTAGAGAACAATAACAGATCAACGGGTGCAAAGAACTCGAATCGAGCTATAATTGATCAGTGGGTGTGAAGAACCTAGAACGAGTAGTAATAGAGATTTATGGGTGTTCATGACAAGTGAATGGGGTTGCTCAATTCCCAATAGAGATTAAAATGCTAAGATAAATTTTTTTTTACAATGAAATTTATGTTAAACAACAAGGTTAATAAAATTCAAAATTCAAAATTTATTTTTTGTTTTAACAATCTTACATAATCATAATATTCATTTGTTTGATAGCAAAATATTATTTACCAAATCTAAGAAAAAAACCCACAAAAAATTAAGATGAAATTGTATTTCCCATGTTATTTTCAGAAGTGCATTCACCATCGCATCACATTACAAGTTTATTTGTCTAAGAACAACCGCAAAGATTACAAGACTAGCAACAAAAATTGGGAATATATTGTTCAAGAACAACCACAAAGATTACAATATTGTTAACAAAAGTTGGGGACATATGAAATTATGAAAATATTTTTATCAAGTTCCTCCATCATGCAAAGGTCTTTCCTTTAACCCCCCAAGTATATATTAACAATGAGTGCAGAAAACGAAAATTCAGTGCCCAAGTCATAACTCAAATATTTATGCTGCTCTTTAATATTCAACATATAGTTTTCTTCAAAATGTTTCTTTTTCCACAACATTCAGTGACTTCTCTAACATTTGCTTCCACCAAGAACGTATTTCTCATATCTCAATGATTTTTTTTCTTTTTCTCCTTTTCTTTCTCTTTTTTTCTTGTTTTCTGCTTCTCTTTTTCTCATCTTTTTTTTCTTTTTTTCATCTTTTTTTCTTTTTTTTTAAAGAATGGCATGAAAACTATAAAAGAGGAAGAATATCTTGTCTTGAAATTAATTATTTAAAAATAGCAACAACCAATCATCGATCAAAACGGACTTTAGAAGGATTATATCGTGGCTAAGGTTAAAGGTTATCAAAGAAAGGATACAAAAAGTTCAAATAAGTGTTTAAGGGTTAATAAGGATTAAAGATCATTAATCGAACATATTGTGTCATATCATATTCAATTCACATATATTTCAAATAATAATCATTGCCTTGGTAAAAGTTGATACAGATGATCACTTTTGGCTTTTTTTCGTTTCACTTTATTTTCTCATTTTTTGCCTTTTCCTTCATTTTGTACTTTTCCTTTTCTCCTTCCGTTTGTATACTTTGAATATTTCTATAAATCAAGCAATGACTAATTTTCTGAACTAGCCCCCAGTGTGGGAGTGATCCTTATCCAAGGTTATTTAAGAAAAATCTTCAGGCTCAAAATAGGTAGTAAAGGATAATAATTCTTTTTGTTTTTTGTAAAGAATGATGACCACTCCTCATTTCAAATCATATGATTGTTGATTTTCAAAAAATTAATTTCAAAACAAAATTTATTTACAACATGTTAAGCAATGAGGCACTTTATTCATCAGAAGAGACCTACATAGGATACCTCCTTAATGGAAGCAAAACTTATTAAAGACATTGAAGATATGAAACAAAAATACAAACTAAAAAATCACTAACAAACTCAAATTTCCTTCTTAAATCCCTCTAAAATGTTTTGGCAACGAATTATTCTCAATGCCTGGTCTTGTAGCTTGATCATTGTCAAACTCAAAAGCCAACTTGCTTGCATTTCTCAGCTTTTGTAGCTTGATCTTGAATGACAAGCATCTTTCAATAGAGTGTCCTGGTGCTCCCATGTGGTATTGACAAGTCTCATTTGCATTGTACCATCTAGGAATAAGATTTGGGACAGGTTCTGGTACTTTTGGACCAATTAAATTTTGCTTCAACCAAGCATCATACATTTCTGAATAAGGTATTGGCATTGTATCTATCTGTAATCTTTCCCTTCTTGGCTTGTCAACTTGATTTTGGATGGAAGATGGTGTACTGGGAAGAGCATTTGGGAGAGATAGGTTATTTATAGGAAAGGAAGTGGGAGTATTATGTTGGGGGTAAAATGATGGCGTGGAGATTGGGGAAGGTTGGTAAAGATGCTGATGTGGTTTGCCTTCATTATTTATCACATAAATTTCACCCTCTTTCTTTTGGAAACCTAGCTTCTTGAATCTATCTTGGTGCCCAATTGACCTACTTAACTTGCCTTCTCTTATGGCATCCTCTACTTGTTCTCCAGCTATGACTACATCGGCAAACCAATTAGTAACACAGCCTAATAACTTCTCAAAATAAGCTTCATCTATGGATCTCACAAAAAGTCTAACAATTTCTTTGTCATTCAGTGGGCCATGAACCTGTGAGGCCTTCTCCCTCCAATGCTGGGCATACTCGCTACAAGTTTCTGCCTCTCCTTTCTTCATCCTTTGCAATTCAAATCTATCAAGCGTAATATTGGTCACAAATTGATGCTGCTTCACAAATTGTTCTATTAATTCTCGCTAGCTTTTTATCTAGTTTTTGTCAAGATTTAAAAACCAAGTTAAGGCCTTGCCGGTCAAACTTTGCTACAAGCAATGGATCATTAGCTTCTTGTTGTTGTGATGACCAGCCGTGCTACGGCTATACATGGTTAAATGGACCATAGGATCTATCTTCTCTTCAAACTTTTCCAAGTCTTGAACCTTGAATTTTGCAAGTATCTTGATCTGGAAACAAACAAAAATCTTGCATATCTAACTTCCCATAAACCTCCATAGCCTCCATAGCTCTCACTTTCTCCTCTAGCAACTCCATCTTACTCAATATTCTCGTATCTTCCTCATTCTTACGATACTCTTTAGTTTGCCCTTCCAACCCAATCATTTCCTAGACATGGTGGCTTTCTTGTTGCACTTGGGTTGCATGTGGCTTAACAATCACAGAATTAGGTGTCTGTTGAGTCTAATTAGAGGAAATGAACTAGCAATAGTGTTTGGAGGTGGCATGGGTCAATTAGAGTCTGCTGACAAAGTCTAGCTTGATTGGCTAACAGGACCAACAACTTTCTTGTTCAATTGCATACCTTTCAACAATGTTAAGATCTGATCCATATCTCCCTCTAATTTGCTCATCCTCTCTTCGAGAGTGGCATTAGAACTCATAGTGGTTTCTAGTTGATCAGCCATTGGTAAGTATTCAGGAATTGGTTAACAAAGTAAACGAGACTGAGTTTGGATTTGACTGCGAACTTGAACAAATTTCTGACGTGACATAATGGTGACTTTTGAAAAGTTAAAATCAATCAATACATTTTTAAAAGGCATTTTCATGTTTTTTTTTGTTTTATCTTTTATTTTTTTCGAAGAAGAAGAAAAAAATACAAGAAAAGAGAATAAAAATTAAGTTTATTTATTTATTTAAAGAAGATAATGAAAGAATAAATGTAACTTCAAAAAATATTTTAATAGAAACATGCAAGAGTGACTACAGAAGATAAATGGGGGAAATGAAATTTTTTTATCAAAAGGACAATATTTTTATTATTTATGATTTTTTCATTTTTTTAAGGAAACAAAATAAATGTTCAGAGAAGAAAGAAAAAAATTAAGCCCCCAAGTTTAATTAGGGTGATCTAGGATTGGAAGAATTTCTTTTTTCTCAAAGGATAAGCCTTTCTAATTTGTGAGAACTCCCATTGGGTGGTTTTATGACTCTAAAGGTTGTTAATCTTCATAAAGAATAACTCATTTCAGAATATTAACTACAATAGTAGGTTAACCACTAGATGTGAGACATTATGAAAGAGTCGTAATCTGGATAAGGGTTTCGTAATAACCAAATAGGACTTACATCCAAAATGTCTATCACTACCCAACATCTTACCTATCCTATATCTCACTTGGGTCCGAGAATAGGGTCCTACTCAAAAGTGTGTAAATAATGTGTAGGATAATGGGTGTAATAAAGCATAAAGATTTGGAAATCTTAGAAATTACAAATTTCTGACAAGAAGTAATAGAGATAACACAAATATCTAAAGTCATCTACCCTAAGGTTTGCAAAAATATTAATAATTACATGGAATACAAAAATATATAGCAATAAAAATAAATGAACAAACAAATAATGAGTAAAAGAAATATTAAAAAGTTACAAAAAAAATGTGCACAACTAGTTTTATTAGACTTGACTCTCTAATAATGCTCAGTGGAGTCACCATCTGTCACGAATGTTCTTGGAGGGCGTCATGAAGTTGGTGGAAGAAATAAAGATAAAAATATGGAGCCATCATCAATTTTTATTTATTGAAAAAATTGGAAAAACCCTTTTAAAAAAATAAAAACTAGTTTACAAAATAAAGTTAGATTCGAGAGTTTATTTATGCATAGAGAAGGGTGAAAACTTAATCCCACTGCACTCCTGATACATCCGTCCTAAAATGGTTATCCTAAAACTAATTATGATAATTATTAATAACCTTAATGATATTTAATATACTTAAAAAATACAATCAAATTAAATAGAAAATGAAATTGAAATATTTACAACATTAAAAAAAAACTATTTACAAGTTGTATTACGAAAAGAAAATTTATTTATAAGTTTGAGAAGGAATAAATTATTTACAAATTTAAAAATATATTTACAATTTTGATTAATAAAAAAAAATTATTTAAGTTGGGCTTATCCAAGGTAGCTACGTATCCCTAAAGTGAGAAATCAAACCAACGTAATTTGTCTAAAAAAGTAATTATGGGTTAGTGGATTTTAATTAAATTAATAATAATTATTAAAAAAGATTAATTAATTGATTAGTTAAATTATTAATTGATTTATTAGAAAAAATATTTTATCATTAAAGAGTCATCACAGCAACTTTAACCCTAATTAATTTTGACTTTCAAATATTATTAAGATTTATTTTATGATCAAAGAGCCGTTATGACAATATGATTTAAATTATTAATTAAAAGCTTCATCCTTAAATAGGCAAAGAAAATTTCATATGACCACTAAATGAACAATGATTTAATTGTTTATCTTGTTAAAATTTACTTTTAAAACTAACTCGTAAATAACCATAAACAAACCAAGAATACTGAATAGATGCAATTTTTGAATACTAAATAAATAAATAAATAATATGAGAACATATGAATCAATATATATACACAATACTAAATCTTTCCACTTATTATAATTTTTTTACTATCCTCTTATTTATCTTTTTTTTTTCAATTAATGGCATTTTCGTTCTCATCATTTAGCATTGTATTTTACTCCGAGAGATCCTAGATACAAAAGCATATCTTAAAGAGAGAGAGAAAAGAAAAGAGAAAAGTCAACATTAGCAAGCATATATAAGAATCAATCACTCTTAAATTTATTGTCATTTGGTACGTGAAGTTACGAACTACATAAAAATTGGAGACCCTCTATTCTATGTATCCTTTGTCAGACCTTGCTTTCGTGTAGATGATTTTGAAAAATGAAGAATGGTTGATATCTCAAATGCACTGCCTGTTACTTCCTTGTGTATCCTGTCTATAAGAGCTTGAGAGCCAAAGAGCTTTGTTTTTTATACGTGCAATGACTTTTTACCGACTATTGTACGTGTTCTCCTTTGTAAGTGCCTCCTTTTGTTTACTTTCTCATCTCTTTAAATAAAACTAAACTCATGACTAGATAAAATTTTATCTCAAACAGAAGATAGCATAATCTATTTTTTTAATTTAAATTCTTGCTATCCTAATTGACTAGTTACATCTTTTTCAATTTGATGACCCAATCTCAATATCAAAACAATGAGCTTATTTATCTTCTTATATTTATTATATTTATTATTTTTCGGATTTTTTATTATCCATTTTTTTGTAATTTTTTAATTACCAAGTCAAATAAATAATATTTTATTATTTTTTTACAAATTATTTCAAAATAGCTGGACAAAATTGGGTGCTAACACACTACTTTTACTATCAATGTACATCTT
Organism: Castanospermum australe; assembly: GCA_019955255.1. Lineage (NCBI taxonomy): Eukaryota > Viridiplantae > Streptophyta > Magnoliopsida > Fabales > Fabaceae > Castanospermum > Castanospermum australe. The sequence goes on from NSJW01000429.1 coordinate 1,138,138, forward strand.
CTGTCGAATATGTTTCTGCACTTGAATATTCATCCTTGACAAGTTCTTTAACTTGAAAATCCACTTTAGAGGAGATTCCTCTTTAAGAGTAAGAACTAAAATCAAAATCTTTTCATCTTTGATAAGTCTAGAGAATATGTTTGTCAGACCTTGTTTCCTTTGTCGAAACTATTGACAAATTTCCCTGTAAATAAATTGGCACGCTCGGTGGGGCAAGTTTAACTTGTCTTTTATTTGTTGGTGTGGAATTCTTATGCAATTACAGAGTGGGACATTAGTTCTGCATATGTCAAATAGTTCCGCAACTGACAATGGTGCCAATATTAACGGCAATAACAATGGTAATGCCATTGTTAACTCCACTGATGCTAGGGTGTCAGTAGAGATGAGAGATACTCTTGTCAATCCCAGAACACAACCTGTTATGTTTAAGGCCCCTAGTCCTCTTAAACTCTCAGTTGACGACATCCCATTATCAACACCATAGGGTATGCTACCAGATTTTACCCCACCCATGGCATAAGGTGGTGACCAATCTGGTCCAATGATTGCCCCATCAGTAGGAACATCCATCAACATACACAAATTGCCTATATTGCACAATCCATGGTGGCTCCAAATGTTGCCACTAACGTGACCACAATGCAAAGGGCAGATCAAATGAATCTGAGTTCAAATACTCCTAAGCATGCAAGATAGCCTCTAACTATCCCTAGCCTTATCTTCCCTTATATGCCTAGGACCATGCCTGACAATGTTGTCAAAACTATTCAACCTTCTTTGGCAGTAGTCTGACAACAAAAGGATGAGAGCAATCATTATATAGTACATATGATTACTCAACAAATGAACATTGTCATTCAACTTTTGATTGAATCGACAAACAATACCTGCAATACACTTGCCCAACAAGTAGGCAGGCTAGCTGAAGCACTTGGTGAAGATGTTCCACCACATAATGTCAAAGGACAACCTTTGATAACCAACCAAACAATAAACCAAACCCTGAGTTGCAATATGGCCATGTTCACATTTTGGGTAAAGATAAAAACCCAAGTAATGTACCTCAATGTTTTTGACGAAACAACTTTTGGGGCATCTTGATCAAAACATTAACCAAGCTGTCGAGCAAGTTCTTAACATGTTAGTGTTCAATCTGGGGTATGTTAATCAACCCTACTTTATGTCAGCATTTCTTGACTAGATCCAACAAATAGAAACACTTAGGGGAGTCAAACTTCCTAAGTTGTCAAAATTCTCAAGTGAAAGTGGGGAATCTACTGTGGAACACATAGCCAGACATATAAGAGAAAGAGAAACTTTGCATCAAATGAGTACCTTAAAATGAGATATTTTCCCAGTTCTTTGACCAAGAATGCTTTTTCTTGATTTTCTACTTTGAGGCCTAATTCCATTCATTCTTGGCTCCAATTGGAGAGGAGTTTCCATTAACAATTCTTTAGGGGAGAAATAAAAGTTACTCTAACTGATTACCTGAGTTGTTTTCGTCAAATGAAAATGGTGTTTTCGTCAATTGATGATTACCTGAGTTGTTTTCGTCACATGAAAAGTAGGTGTTTTACACCTATTCCTGAAGTCAAAGTGGTGAAAATGGCTTACAGTGATCCTAACTATTCCATTAGAAAGAAACTGGTCAACCACCAATTTCTTGATATGGCTCAATTGGCAAAAAGAGTACGTCAAATTAAGCACTTGAAAAATGAAAAAGACAAATGCCATAAGAGGCTCACTAAAAAAGAAATGGTGGCTTATATCAAATGGGAAGATGAAGAGATTGATGAAAATGAAATAAACATTACTGAGTTACAAGTAGGACCTCCATTTGGTTGCCCTTCTTTAAGGCCTTCTATAGCAAAAGATAAAATGGAATATGTCAATAGACACAACTATTCCTTTGACATTACTAAGGCTAACCAAATTTTTAATGTACAGTTAAAAGATAAACAAATCAAACTTCCTGAAGGGCATACTATCCTTAATGATTCAGACATTAAAGGCAAAAAAATATTGTAAATTCCATAATTCCTTTAGTCATACCACTAATAATTGTATTCGTTTCAGGGATTTGATACAAAAGTCAATCAAAGAAAGCAGACTGAAGTTTGCTGACAAATAGCAATCTAACATGAAGATTGACTCAGACCCTTTTAAACTCAATTCAAGTTTTATGGAACCGTCGATCATTAACATGGTGAATGTTGGCACTACTGATGGCGTCAATAATGATCTTGAAGGTCTTGGTTCTTTGGAGCGTCTAACCATTAATATGATAAATGTTGGCACTACTGTTGGTGTCAATAATAATCTAGAAAGTCTTGGTTCTTTAGAGCCTTTGACCATTAATATGATAAATGTTGGTACTACTGAAGGTGTCAATAATGACATAGTGAGAGTAAGCCTTGACATGAATGAAGGACTTAGCTAATCCCAAACTGATGCCTTTCCGACAGCGGGAGAGACATTACTTGAATTCCTAAAATGCAAGCCTGAGGAAAATGGAGATGTAACTTTGTCTCGAAGATGCTCAGCCTTATTTGACAAGAAGTTTGCAAAAGTGAAACCACCAAAGGCAGATCAAAGTGTGAGATTGTCTAATTCGATAGTTGAATTGCTGTTAACTAAACAAGGAATCAAGCCTGTAGTTTGCTTTGATGCGAAGGGCTGTGAATCAAATAAGTATGAAGGGACCAGAGTGCCCCTTGCAAATGTCAAAATCGAGACTTGGATAAAAAATCTTTCTCAAAACAAGTCAATGGTTTATCAACCTGTAAAAAGGAAGAAGGTATGGAACAGAGGCATCAATACCAGGTACTCTATTCCTTTTCCTAAGAACTCTAATGTTTGGTTTCGACAAGGTTATGCTAGACCATCTGGAACAGTTTAGTCAAAATCCCATAGGCAACGTTGGCAACGTCAGAAAATGTTACACTCCCAAATGAGGTAGGAGTATGTCCCAAAGCATCAATTCTATGGAAAGATGCTAGTCGACTATGACGTAAAGTATCAAAGTGAGAGTCGAGGCAGAGTGAATGTCAAGGCAAACAATGAGGAAGATGATAAGGAACTTGACAACTTTGAGAGCGACTTCGACGATAACTGTTATGCCATCTTCAATACTGAAGCTACTATTAATGTCATCTCTATTCTGCAAGTAAACTGTGAGGTCAAGGGTAAAAATATTCAACCTTTGGAGGATGATTTATGGGATGATTTAACTGGCATGTGTGAATTATCAGAAGAAGTACCAGAAAATATGGCTCATTTTAATGAACTATTTGACTATGAGAGGAACCATCTTCGACCTTTACACGTTAAAGCCTATGTCGAAGAGAAATTGGTGAATTGTGTTATGGTAGATGGGGGGCAGCTGTGAACCTGGTATCTAGAGCAATGATGGAAAAACTTGGTAAGACTGACAAAGATTTAGTTCCAACTAATATGGTTATCATTGACTTTAGTGGTAAGACATCTCCATCTAAAGGCGTGGTGTTGCTAAACATCAAAGTAAAGAGTGTTGAAAGACCAACCTTCTTTGTGGTGGTCCCCTCAAAGGCAAGTTACAATATAATATTGGGATGTGACTAGATACATGCAGCAGGGGCAATTCCATCAACTGTGCATCAAAAGCTAATCTTATGTAACAAGAATGGTGAGGTTGAAATTATCAATGCTAATGATAGCCTTTGTTATCTCTAACAAACTCATGTTGATTTCAAGGTATACAACCCCGACATTACACCTTTGAAGTGGGAAGGGAATGAGTCATTCGACAAAGAGATAATTAAAGAGTGTGTGATGGATCAAAGTGGACTACATCTGGAGTCGAAGGCCAATTCAGATCGGCTCTAAGACGAGGATCCACAAGTTTGTCAAGTTAAATGGCTCATTTGTCGACCTATATGGCCGACAAGAGTGCGTCTGACAACATACTAAATGACAGTCAAATATAAGAAGTTAAGGCTGACAGTGAAGGAAAACAAGAAAGTAACTCATGCCAGGCCAAAGAAGGAGATGTAACTAACAGCATTCAAGGTCATTTGGAAAGATTGGAAATGTATGTGTCGAATCCTTTACTTTGTGCAAATTAGGATACAGTCCTCGATTGTGTATACGATGACACACCTTTAGGATTTGAGTCATCTCTAACTAAAGAAGATATCAAGAAAATTAAAGTTTAAGATCCCTTGGAAGAAATTAACTTAGGTGTCGATGGTAAACAAAGACCAATCTATATTAGCGCATTGTTGATAGGTGATTTTAAAGAAAGTTTATTAAACATACTTCGTGAATTTATGGATTGCTTTGCATGGGATTATGATGAAATGCCTAGTTTAAAAAGAGAATTGGTCAAACATCATTTAACACTCAGACAAGGCTGTCGATCGATAAAATAGACTCCTCGACAGTTTGCTTCTAAGGTAGTTTTGAAGATTAAAGAGGAGGTCGAAAGGTTACTCCAAACGAAGTTCATACAAACAACTAGGTATGTCGAATGGATTTCCAATATAGTCCCTAACTCATTAAAAAGAATGAAAAATTAAGAGTCTGCATTAACTTTACAGATCTTATAGCAGCCATTCTTATGGATGAATATCCTATGCCCACAGCTGACATGCATGTCGACTCAGCATCTTATCCTGAAGTTTTAAGCTTCATGGATGGTCACTCTGGTTACAACCAGATTTTTATAAATGAGGATGATGTGTCAAAAACAACATTTAGATGTCCTGGTGACGTGAACTGTCGAACTCACTCAAATTAACTAGGCTTATAAAGAAATTTGTAATATAAGACAACCTGGATCGTCTCCGAAGGATTTTTTGCATAAGACTAAATCACTCAATTGAAAACAGAACAATAAATAGGGGGGTTTTAATTCTATTGAAATTAAAACAAGATATAAAATGAAATTTAGAGCAAGAGATAAAACGAAATTAACAATTTAAAAGCAATTAACCAACCTAGAATTGAGGTTTCAAGGACATCCGTCACTGGACAAAGAATTACTGAATTTTGTGGTTGACCCCTAAGTAAATCGGAATCCCTGCATTCATATAGGAACCCTCTCTACTAGACAATCACCTAGCATTTAATCAAACACCTGGCGTGTTCACTCATGCCATCGCACAGTGTTCACTTCAACCTATTTTGATTTTTAAATCCCTTGGGTTAATCAACCTAAATATTAAATCTAACATTTAATCCCTTCCCCTGGATGATCAAAATACAGAAATCATAGACAAACCTCATCTGCTCAGATTCAACTTACACAATCGTGTTGCTCAATTCGAGTAAAGGGGGAAGAGAAACGGATCCAATTCATAGAGAGCACGGGTCATCTGGATTCAACAACAGAATCCTCAACTCATGGGTTGATTGAACGGAAAGTTAGCCTACCATGGCTGTGCACAAACAGAAAACGAAAAAGAAAGAAAAAGATGAACAAGATGAACAGAAGAGAGAAGAGAAGAGAGGCGTTAGATCTGAAATTTTCACAAAATGTAAAAGCTGTTGTTCGTGTTGCCCTAATTTGCTATTTAAACCTAAAAACTAAACTGGGTCAGGGGCTCCAAAATTGGCCCAAATTAAAACATAACTAATGGCTTTGGTCCTATGTAATTTGGACTCCTAATTACAAAGTTAAGCCCAATTAACTAAACATAGCTCCAGAATTCCGTGACTGACTTTGGCTCCAATTTTGACTATCTTCTTGTCCGAATTTAGCCTTCAAGCCTCTAATATCATTTGTAGCTCTTTGAGTTATCTGCAAAAACAAGAACGAGATTAATCGGATACCTAGAACAAAAGTTATGATCAAAATACTGGAACAATGCAAATATGGAAAATTAACACGAAAATGAATTAAATCCAATTAAAACCCCAAAGTCCAATTTAGACCAAAAACCATTAATTACATACTAAACAGCCCTAAAATTCCATTAATCAAATGCAATAATTAAGTGTGATAAAATTCAATTATCAAATGCCCCACACTTATCCTTTTGCACCCTTGGACAAAATTAAAAAACTCAAAAACAAAACTAAAGAAATGATAAAATAAAGATAAAGACTAAAATATAAACCGCTCCTTTCTAACAATTATCAAAGAATGCAAAACTTCAAAAGATCAAAAAATCATGACAGAAATTTCCTCATCTCAAATTATAAAACATGGCAATCTCAATTGATGATGCTAATCACGCAAAATGGCCTCTCAAGGTATGCTCTCAATCAATCTCTCAAGTGTATAGGGTAGCAAGTGTATCACTCAAATTCCACTCAAGAAAATTACCCTACCATAAGCTTGCTCAAATTCTACTTCTCCACTACTCAAAAACACATGCATGCACAAATTAAGAGGACTTATTATTCAAGGTTGTAATGGGGCTATGGTGAAGGTATGGACAAGTTTGGAAATGAAAGGCTAAGCACCCAAGAAATTTAAAAAAGCATTAGTCAAGAAACACAAAGGTTGCTCAAAACCAACTAAGTGATGAAATGCACTTTTACAAACAAATTGCCTTTTTCAACAAAACTCTTTCCTTCCCCAAAACTCATTATTACACTAAATTTTCTCAAATTGACTTTTTTTTTCAATTTCTATCATATATATTTTTTTTTCAGATTTTTTTTTTCTTTTTTTTTTTGAGACAATTCCACAATTACTTACACAAGCACAATGACCAAACCAATGCCAAATGACAATTAGCACCAAATACCTCTCCCCTACACTTAAAATGTTGCACGCCTTAGGAACTCCCACACTTAAACACAACACTAAGGTGAAACCATTGCTCAATAAATTTTCAAGGTGCGGAATAAAATGGTTTTACACTTAGGCTTGTAATTGGCTAAGACAAGGATGATACAAAAAGGCACGAAGGGGCTAACCAACGGGAATATAATGCAAGGGATGGCTATCTGGCCAAAGTGGTAAATGAAAGAAAGAAGGCCTCTATCATATTTATGCATGCCAGTGAAAAATACAGTTTCAAAAAGAAAAAGGCAAGTTCTAGAGAACAAAATCATGAGTAGAAGCACACAAGAAAGAAAGAATGGCAAAAAATAAATTCCATTCACACAGGCCCAAAATCTGATAAGGGTCAATACCAGCGCGCAATCAGCATCACAAAATCAACTACCAAAGTCAGATAATCTAAGAGTTGAGAAATTCAGTCCAACCAGAATGATCCATCAAAACAAAATATCCAAGTTCAACACTATGTACATCTCAAACAATTATCACAAGGAGGGTTCAGATTGTATTATTCACAAGATTCTGTTATTAACAATCAAAGTTGAAAATTTAAAGTGCAAAAGAAAAGAAAAGAAAATAGAGAAAAGAGGAAGAAAACTCCCTATCCTCCTTAGGAGGGTACGTGGCATCAGTAAGCCTAATCTCTGCCTCCACAAGCTGCTGCTGGGGTCCCTCATAAAAATGCTTAAGGCGATGTCCATTCACTATGAAAGTCCTCCTGGTCCGCTCATCAAACAATTCCACTGCACCAAAAGGAAAAACATTAGTAATCACAAAAGGACCATCCCATCTAGATCTAAGTTTACCAGCATAAATTTGAGACGAGAGTTAAATAAGAGGACTTTCTGGCCCACAACAAAACTCTTTTCTCAGGATTTGCTTATCATGGAATGCCTTTGTCTTTTTCCTTGTATAAAATGCGAACTCTCATAGGCATCCAATCTAAGCTCTTCCAGCTCTTCCAATTGCAGCTTCCTCTCCACCCCCGACTGGGCCAAATCCATGTTGCACTGCTTAATGGCCCAATATGCCTGATGCTCCAACTTTACTGGAAGATGACATGCCTTTACCAAAGACAAGCCGATAGGGAGACATCCCAATCGGAGTCTTGTAGGCAGTCCGATATGCCCACAAAGCGTCATCTAGCCTCTTGCTCCAATCTTTCTAGTTAGAGTTAACAGTTTTCTGAAGGATTTGCTTAATCACTCTGTTCGAGATTTTAGCTTGGCCATTGGTCTGTGAGTGGTATGCTGTGGCAACCTTGTGAATCCCTCCATACCTCCGTAATAAAGCACCCATGCTTCGGTTACAAAAATGAAGCCCTGGTCGCAGATAATAGCTATAGGAATACCAAACCTGCAGAAAATGTGAGATCTGACAAAGTCAACAATCACAGCAGAATCATCAGTCCGAGTGCTTTCGCCTCAACCCATTTTTAGACATAATCAACAGCCAGCAATATGTAAGTAAAACCATGGGAAACAAGAAATGGACCCATAAAATCAATACCCCAAACATAAAAAACTTCACAAAACAGTATAGGTTGCTGGGGTATCTCATGCCTACGGGAAATACTCCCTACCCTCTGACAGTTCTCACATGACTTACAAAACAGATATGAATCATGAAACAAGGAAGGCCAAAATAAACCAGAATCTAACACTTTCCTAGCAGTTCTTTGGGGTCCAAAGTGACCACCACAGGCAGAAGCATGGCAAAAATGTAAAATGGAATGAAGCTCATTATCAGGCACACATCTCCAAATTACTTGGTCATTACACAATCTCCACAAAAAAGGGTAATCCCAAACATAGTATTTAGATTCACTTTTCAATTTCAGAGTCTGGGCCCTAGTGGAATCAGCAAGTAAAACACCAACAACCAAATAATTTACTAAGTCAGCATACCATGGAAGCTTACCTTGCAGCTGTAAAAGCTGCTCATCAGGAAAATCATCCTGAATGGAAGAGAGGTCAGAAGGATGGTGAGTGATCCGACTCAAGTGATTAGTTACCCAGTTCTCTGCTCCATTTCTATCCTTAATCTCAATGTCGAATTCTTGGAGCAACAACATCCACCGAATGAGTCGAGGCTTAGCATCTTGCCTTTTTCAAAAGAAACTTCAAGGCTGCATGGTCAGAAAAGACAATCACCCTAGTATCTAGCAGATATGACCTAAAACTTATCAAGTGCAAAAACTATAGCAAAAGTTCTTCTCAGTGTTATGTAATTAGACTGGGACAGAATCCAAAGTCTTGGAGGCATAGGCAATGACATGAGCGGCCTTATTGACCGCTGAGCAAGAACTGCACCAACAGCATAGTTGGAGCATCGCATATCAGCTCAAATGGAAGAGACCAATTCTGGCGACTGGATCACCGGAGTTGTGGTCAGGCAACGCTTCAAATGATTTAAAGGCCGACTTACACTAATCATCAAACACAAAATCGTGTCGTGCTGCAGAAGGTTGGACAGGGGCCGAGCAATCTTGCTGAAGTTTTGGATGAAGCACCAGTAGAATCCTGCATTACCAAGAAAAGAACGCACTTCCCACACAGACGCGGGGTAAGATAAAGCAGTAATTACATCTATCTTAGTAGAATCTACCTCAATACCCTTTCTAGACACTATGTGTCCTAAAACTATCCCTACTCAACCATGAAATGACATTTCTCAAAGTTCAACACAAGATTGGTCTCATGCATCTATTCAAGACTCTAGCCAAACTACCCAAGCATGCATCAAAAGAAGACCCATATACAGTAAAATCATCCATAAATACTTCCATGCAATCCTCTAAAAATTCAGAAAAGAGCTTACCATGACGCTGAAAGGTTCCAGGCGCATTGCAGAGTCCAAAGGGCATCCTTCTGTATGCAAATGTTTCCAAAGGGCATGTTGAAGGTAGTCTTCCTTGATCTTTAGGTGCAATATGGATTTGAAGAAGTAGCCATCCAAGAAACATAGTGAGACTGCTAACCAACCGCTCCAACATCTGATCAATAAAGTCTAAAGAAGTGACCTTGGGGTGGCCTGTTGACTTCTGTAGTCTATGCAGACTCTCTAGCTGTTCTGAGCTCTTGTGGAATAGCCATTTTCTGTTGGCACTAGTCCTTAGAATTTTTGGAACTACCTAAATGGACTGACCGACTGGCTCATAGATGGGTAGTAATGCCAGCTGCAGGAGCTTAGTCACTTCTTCTTCACCACATCCAGAATAAGGGATTTCAAGCCCTCTGAGGTTGCCTCATGCTAGCACCCTATTCCATGAAATTGATGCATGCATATGAAGGCTAATGCCACAATGTCAGCTAAATCACCCAATCGCCTTCTTGTTTTCCTTAAATCTCAGCAGCTGCTCTCTTGATCAGAGAAAGTTTCTTGCCATAAGACTGCAGCTGCTCATCTCCTCCAGAAGGCTATTTAAGTGATTAGGCATAGATTTCAACTCAACTAGGCGGCTGCTCAGTAGAAGAAGAAGCTTGGTGGGTGCACCATCTGCAGCATTACATCAGTAACCTTAGTGCCTGAAAATAAATTCAAAGAAGCAGAACTTGCCCGGACTGCATAATGTTCACATCAGAATTAACATTGGCAACCAAGTCAGAATCACCAATTAAATCAGATCATATCTAGTGCATCGCAAAAACTCAAAAAGCATGAAAAATCAGTGTAAACAGGGCACCATCCATTATTAGTACAACCACGAACAACAGCGTCATTAACAGATGCAAAATCT